>PVJI01000945.1:0-211635 GCA_004026765.1 Micronycteris hirsuta | reverse complement strand
AGCAGCTAGAGAAAAGGGGACAGTTACCTACAGAGGAATCCCCATAAGACTGTCAGCGGATTTCTCAAAGGAGACCTTCCAAGCAAGAAGGGGCTGGAGAGAGATATTTCAAATCATGAAGAGCAAGGGACTACAACCAAGAATAATCTATCCAGCAAAACTTTCATTTAGAATGGAAGGGCAGATAAAGTGCTTCTCACATAAGGTCAAGTTCAAGGAGTACATCATCATGCAGCCTCTACTATATGAAATGTTAAAAAGTTTCATATGAGGACTCAGGAGAGAAGGCACCAAGGCCAGATCAGCTACCGGGAAATTCAGATCAGCCACAGCCAAGACGCTTCGGAGGTAAGCAAGCAAAATACAACCAGAGAAACAAAATAGAACCAGAGACATTGAAGTTTAGAACATTCTGGCAGTAACCAGAGGGGAAGGGGAAGGGGAAGGGGAGAAGGGGAACAAGGGTATTCAGGAACTGCTATAAAGGACACATGGACAAAACCAAGGGGGAGGGGGGAAGCAAGGGAGGAAGGTGGGTTTGCCTGGGGTGGGGTGGGGGGAGGGTATGCGGACAACTGTAATTGAACAACAATAAAATAATTAAAAAAAAAGAAATACATATGATAATGGATAATAACTCATGATTGCTTTAAACTGGATTTTAGCAAAATGAACTCATCAGAATAGGACTGTATCAAAAATTGATACTTTATTTGAAAAATGTCCTTAAAACTATGAATAAAAATAAATCCAAATCAAGATCAGTTGATCTACCCTAATATCTGCTAAAATAAATCTGAAGATCAGTTATTGCTGAAACAAATACACCTTAAGTACTTGTTTTTATGCGTTACACTGTGCTTGATTCCAGGAAAGAAACAGACTCTGACCTCACAGCTAGGTGGAACCAGGCCATTCACATGCAATGCCATAAGACAAAGGTGAAAATAACTCCATTAAGCAAAGATAAAATACTCTGACAGTTTAGGAGAGGATGAAAAGCTTTTACCCAGTGAATCAAGAAAAGCTTTATAAATAATATACCTATTCAATTTATACCAAACAAAAGTATAAAAGTCAATAAGTAAGTGAAAAATATACTAATCTCATTAAAGATAATAATATTAAAGTTGCAGTGCTTTATAAAATGAGGGTATACAGAATCAGAAACTAAACCAGTTACTGACATGGCAAATTGGTGTATTTCTGGGAGGAAATTCATGCATCAAAAGCCCTAAACGTGTTTATATGATTTCACCTAGTAAGTCCATTGTAAGAATTTAACCAGAAGGAATAACCAGAAATATGTACAATGTTTTAAATACAAGAATAATCAATGAAGCAAAAAAAAATTAAAAATAAATTTTTAAAAATAATAGTTTGCATAAATATGTCACCCAAGTAAAGAAATATTTTGCTGCTATTAATATCACATTATAGGACAATATGTATTGAAATGAAAGAAATGACTTTTCCAGACATGGCACTTCAAGTCTGTTTGATTGCTCCTATATCCATCCTTTATAATAAAAATATAATCATAAACTAACATTTTCCTGAGTCTCATGAATTGTTCTAGTGAATTATTGAATTTGAAGTGTAGTGGCAACCGCTGATTTTGTAGCCAGTTGGTGAGAAGCACAGGTATTCTGGACAACCTGGAATCTGTGGCTGGTATCGAAAGTCGTGTGGAAGACTGCCCTCAATTTAAAGTCCGTGCTAACTGTGGTAGTTAGTATGAGAGCTGCATCGCATTCAATATAGAAAAACTTGAGTCTCCCTGAGCTTAAAGCAATTTTTTTTTACCACATATGCTTATAACAACTTATTTAATAATATTCCCATTTCACAGATGTTAATCAGGTTAAAACTGATACCATACAGAGTTTTATTATTAACAAGATGATATTATATCTGCAAACTGAAGTTTAGTCACAAGCAGATTTAACTTAGTCTTTCATCATTCAGAGCAGATAAACACAAGCAGAATATACTCCCAGCATCCTCCAAATGAAATTCCATGATCAAAGTCAAACTCCGAAGAAGCTTTGCATGTTTTGGGGTCTTAATTTATAAAAGCACACATTCTCCCTGAAAAGTAGTTTTTTTTTTTTTTCCGCAACAGTTATAAAAGTTGAGGAATATCACCTACATGATTCCTACTTGTACTGAACTATAGAGAAGATTAGAGAAAATGAGAAGCTCTATGTAGTTATTTATTTTTGTATTTTTATTGTAAAATTAAGATGTTATATGTGTATCTTCAGTACTCAAACAATAATTGTAAGAGCAAATAATTTGAAGTAGAGAGAAGAAAAAAAGAACAAAAGCTTTAAAAATACATCAATTGACTGTGGAACTGTTCTTTATTCTTCATGTTGCTTATTTCAGAGAAGTAACAAAAAATATTTCTTTAATGTGGTAAAATTCAGGAATTGGCCTGAATTTTCTGAAGAGCAAAAGTTTTCATGTTCATGTCAAAATGCCTCTGCTTTTCTTGAAAATGCCACCATTGCAATTTACTTTTCTTTTTGCTTTGTAAAATACCTAGCTTGAAAAATAATTGTGGATTTAAAACATAACATGACAGAGATGTAGGTGCACATACTAAGATCGAGGCTAAAGTTTTCGATCCGTAGAAGAACCCCTAAGGAAAATGAATCAAGTCATATAATTGTCATGTTGCTTGTAATGCTGTACAGTGTTCATTTTCAATAGAGTAAACATAAGTAGGGAGTAAGCAAATCTTCAAAACACCCTAAATGTTCTATAAATTATCATAGAATTTAACTATGGGGTTGCAAAAGAAACCAAACAATTGGAATTGAGCCAGAGTCCTCTAAAATAGATAACACCATTCTCATCAGTAACCAAGATACAAGGCTGGCTTTGTATTATAAAAAAGGTACAGAACCAGGCCTTCTCTTGCAATTTCAGTGGCCAGAGAAGAGTTATTGCTTCTTTCACTTAATGGCTTCTGTGAGTCTTGAGAAGTGAAACCATGCCCACAGACCCCATAATCTCAACTATTATGACGAAGACCTTGTCTTGCTCTTACAGAACCTCAGCCTGTGCTGTTCTGGAACAGCTGTCGGGTCCAACTGCCTGCCGCCAAGAAGTGTGATTTTCAATGTAGGAGTTCGGTAAAAAGGAAAGGAATTGTTTATTTAAAACTTATACAGATTTTGCCCTGGCTGGTGTAGCTCAGTGGATTGAGCACAGGCCTGGGAAGCAAAGGATTGCCAGTTCGATTCCAGGTCAGGGCACATGCCTGGGTTGTGGACCAGGTCCCCAGTAGGGGGTGCGCTAGAAGCAACCACACATTGATGTTTCTCTCCCTCTCTTTTTCCTTCCTTTCTTCCCTCTCCAAAAATAAATAAATAAAATATTTTTTAAAAATTAAAAAAATAGAACTTATACAGATTTAGAATAATGGAATTCTGCCATTAAGTTCCACTCCCTTCAAAAACACCCCAAAACACACAGTCTTGTCTTCCTTGGCCAAACCAGGCCAGTTTCAGAATACGCCAGTCATTGGTACCTCTCTATAAGAGGTACCATCTTATAGAAAAACGGGGGTCCGCAGCTCAGCATTCTCAATCACTGTTCAGCATTCCAGGCATCTCCCATTAATCTCTGCTTGGCTGGGCAGGTCCCCACAATTCCATCAGCAGTGCAGCCATGTTCTCTCAGGCAGGTTTCCCAGTGGGTCTCCTCTTCCTCTTTCTTCCTCCAGCTCTTAATCCCAAACTTTGCGGAACCTCCATACTCACCAGACCTCATGGCGGGCCAGTGGGGACCTCTCTATACCCACCCTTTCAAACCACATGCATCCCTTATGACTGTCCACCCTAATTTTAAATGCTGGCCTGGGATTCCCTACAGGACTTCATACTTGCTTACACATCCTGAAGGTCTTTACCCATGTGGCAGCACAGCTTCCCTTCAGGAAGGAAATGGCTATCACTTCCCATTGTAATGCAAAGTATCTTAATTGTGGTATGGTCTGCCTCCCCCTAACCCCAAACCATGGACTGTGGGGACTTTGGGGATCTCTCACCCTGTACCCTGTTTCCCTGTATTTCATAACAAAAATAATGAAAACAATTGATATTTATTAAGTACCAAAAACTGTATGATAAGCACATTCATACCTTATTTCATTTCATCTTAATAATGGCTCTGTTAGGCAAGTAGCATTAGTCTTATTTCAAACCAAGGTAATTGAGGTAAGAGATTAAGTTGCTCAAGATCGCTTGATGTTGATAGCTTAACAGCTATTAAGTAAGGATTTGAACCTAGGTCTCTGTGTTTTAAAGGCCAAAATCTTTTCCACTACAGGACACAGGAAAGAATGAGCTTGTAAGGGAAAACTAGTGGAAAATAGATCTTTAGCAAACTTTATGTACAAAATATTCTACTATGCTTTTAGTTTCTTGGCTAGGTTTGATGAAGCAATCAGGTCTTGCTTTGTAGTCCCTTTGTTTTGTTTTGTTTTGTCTTGTTTTGTTTTGCTTTGTTGAGAGCAGGGGAAGGAGGATATAAGTTACTCTTCAGTAAAGTTTAAATAAATACCCAGTCTCTTACTTTTATATTTTATACATAGTTAGTACCTGAAAAATGTGAAACATATAGTGTATAACATAAAATGACTTCTACAATATAACAATTTTTTTAAATATACAATCTATAACTACACACAACTTTAGAAGCTGTCTTTGCTGCTCTGTTTCCAACATTTTAGACATGTTCTATAATTGTATTTGTTTTCTCAACAAACTCATGGTCAGCCAGTGTAAGTACAATGAGCTTCCAAATGAAACTTGAGATTCATTATTTTCAGCACTTAATTATTTTCATCTTCTTCATGATTGTTTAAGTTTAGTAGTCTACATTTCATAAGCACAGCCCTTTTCTAATTTACACTCACTTCTATATATCAATTGCAAAATTCAATAAAGTTGTCATCAGTTTTCCAAACATTAGCCCAAAGCAGCAAGGCTCCAAGAAAGAATAGTTGGCTGGCAAACAGCACCACCAAGCAATTTGTTGGCAAAAATGTGGTGCTGAGAAATCAATGTAGATTATATGCAATTGTGGCCTATGTGCAAATCCAAGGGAAAATCATGGCAGAATGGTTTTTAGATTGGAATGTAATGGTGAATAAACTAGAATTTGAATCCTAATTCTAAATGTGCTTAGTAATTTATGATTTCCTCAACCATAAAATGAGGATGATATTAGGACCTGTCCTAATCAGTTCAGGCTGCTACAAATAACCATAGTCTAAATGTCTTAAACAACAAACATTTATTTCTCATCATTCTGGAGACTAGAAATCCATGTTTAAGGTGCCAGCATGACTAAGTTCCTGTGAGGGTCTTCTTCCAGGTTGCAGACTGCTGACTTCTTGTATCCTCATTTGTGGTTACAGGGTAAACTTACTTCTTGACCTCTTCATATAAGGGGACTAATAATCCATTCACGAGGGCTCCACTTCCATGGCCTAGTTATCTCCCAAAAGCATCACCTCTGAATATCATCCCATTAGAGACTGAATTTCAATAGAGGAATATGGGGAGAACACAACATATGAATTCAGTCCATGTTTATCTTAAGAAACAGATGACATGATGCAGGTGAAGTACACTTTGTTATACAATAAGGAATCAATAAATATTAGCTATTATCATTGTTCCAATTCCATTGTAAGTACAATACTTTAGCACCCAGGAATTCAACAGGATCTATAACACTAAGACTAACTCCATACTACCCCTTGGCACTCAAATCAAGCATCTCCCAATGATTGATCTGAGCCCAGGTCACATGGCTAGATAGAGGTACTAGGTACTTGAGCCTCACAGCACCATTCTTCCACCCTAATAATGCAGAGTAATCAGCGGTTTCCCAGGTTAAGAATGAGAAATCTTTGCAACTTTTTAGTAAAATTTATTACTTGGGTCTCTCATCAAAGCAAAAGATTCTTCCTAAATTACATATACCTCATCCAAATGGATTGATTTGACTCAAGTCAAAGATAAATTGATGTTTAGTTTAGAAAAATGTTTAGTCTCCTAAATCACTTATTATATTTATTAATTTTAATTATAAGACATTGGTCAAAATTTAATGTATTAATAACACTTAATAAAGCAGACTTTGTCAGTGCACAGATTTTTACTAATAACTAAAGTGAACACTTTGTAAAAGTATTTCTAGCCACTTAGACACCATTTGGTATGGCCAACAGCAATTTACGAATGTATCAGGAGAATCCAGAAAAATATAAGTGTGTGCTAGAAAAGTGTGTGGGGGCAGGGGGATCATACACCACCATGAAAACTTACAGCAGTATATTCCTGTGACTATTAACAAAAGTCATGTTCCCTCAAGGAGAAGAGAATTATGCTCAGTATTAATGACAACTTTAAATTGAAATGGAGTCATGATGTTTAGAATCTAGTTGTGTACTCTTCCTAAGCAGCATGGGCAGTTGCCTTGAGATGAGAGGAAACAGGAGTTTCAATCAAAACATTTCAGTTTGTCAATGCCCTGGCTGGTGTAGCTCAGTGGATTGAGCGCGGGCTGGGAACCAGACGATCCCGGTTCAATTCCCAGTCAGGGCACATGCCTGGGTTGCGGGCCAGGTCCCCTGTGAGGGCCATGTGAGAGGCAACCATACATTGCTGTTTCTGTCCCTCTCTGTCTCCCTCCCTTCTCCTCTCTCTAAAAATAAATAAATAAAATCTTAAAAAAAAAAAAAACATTTCAGTTTGTCAATGTAGTACCAATGCTAAATCAGCATTAGAAACCAGTAGGAGCAGAGCAGGATAGCTCTAGGAGGTAAATTACTGACAATCACTATGAGAGGCCTGTCTTATGGCCAAAGACTTTATAAAGAACAATGACATTTTCATCTTTTAAAAAAAATAGCTTTTATTATCTCTGAAGTCACATATATTCATTGCATAATGAAAAGAGCTGTATTTAAGGGTTGTATCTTCCACTGAAAAGAGTGCAAAATTCCCACTTGGTACTAATTAAACTTAATAATGTTCAAACGCTCCACTATAGGTTTCATGGAATGAAAAGCAGATGGAAGACTCTTAGTACAGTAGAACAATGACATTTTAAATTTGTAAATAATAACTCTCTTAAAAGGAATCCGTCAAAAGTTAAAATAAATTGCCCTGAGACTTAAATATGCCTTTTGCAATTTGGAAGAGAAATACAACAGGACAATTCAATGAAATTTCTTGGGCAATCTTTCAAAGAAACGCAGAAGCATAACAGGGACCTTTTGTGAGGCCTCAGCAGTGCTGGCGAATGCTCTATAAACAACGGCATTGCAGGGTTAGACCTGGTCACAGTCATACTGGATGTTATGCTTCCAATCCTTATTCCCTGGCTCATAGTAAAAAGAGAGGAAAAAATGATATTTCCATTTATGACAATAAGAAAAAAGGGTAACTATTTTATAAACTACCAGTTGAAAGATGGTAAGCTGGATGGTTTTGACTTGAACAGGCCATATTATAATAGCAAATAATGGCAGTGTGTATTTATGACATCCTGTTTTCTCAAAACTCAGCTTCACTTGAATTTTGCTCCAGTCACAGTATTTCAGAGGAAAACTGAAAGACACATAACCTCTGCAATAGTTAGTGGCAACTTTCTATGAGACTGGAAATGTATTCACTGTGAAAATATTGAGTCACTAAGCCTTCAGACTGCATTCCAAAAGTCTACTAGAGGCGTTTCAATCAAGGGTGTGCGAATGTGACAGCCAGGCCATTTGGGCTACAAAAGCATTGTACAGAATTACGTTGGTGAATTTAGTGCCCTCCAGATGACCTCGCGTGTGGCCATGGTATTAAGTCATGGAGAAATCTATTCATAAGTTGAATATTTTTTCCAAAAAAGGGGGAAAAAAGAAAGAGTCTTGAGTTCCCTGTAAGAATCCTAAATTACCCCCGTCTCCCAATGGAATGATTCACTTTCATTTCCAATAGCAGTAAAGCCTATTGACCCCCGTGTGTTATCCTCCGCGCTGCTCATGCAGGACTTTCTTTAATCTCTCGGATCAAAGACTGGTCAATAAAAATCATCTCTGCTTTTGTGGGGAGCAAACAAACTGCACTCAGTCCTATGATAATTGTAAGTTTTCACAAAATCCTACAGAAAGAAATTCTCATGTGTTGTTAGTAAATTCTCAAAGGAAAAACTTGTTTTCAATTTGGTGAGCTCATTTAACATGCACTGGGTTTTCCAAATAAGGTACAAATTACTTCTCTAGGAGAGTTTTTGTTCTGTTTTTTTTCTCCTTTCTTCCTAAAAATTTTAAATGAATTTTGAATCAGTGAAAGATCTCTTACCAATGACCCTGAACACTGAAGTCCAATTTTTCTGCAGAAAAAAATTACATGGAGGTGTCATTTTGAAAAAAGAACATCAATATAAATGACAGCCTCAATATGAACTGCCCTTTGCAATAAAGGAAACATGCCTCAATCCCAAACGAAAAGGACAACTTCTTTGGGGAAAGAGTAGCCCAGTTGTTTTCTCCATTAAAGTTTGGTCCACTTTGCTAAGTAGTAGCAAGTATCAGGAGAAGATAGGAATAATACTTCATTTTTGTTAGGTCTCTGATTAGTCAATTGGAACTAGACCCTCAGTTCATTGACTTGTTTCAAAATAGATCATCTAACAGTCACTCGGGGGAGATTCATGATTCTATGGAATTATTTTAAAGTTGACAAATTTGCTAATTTAGTAGGGTGCATTTTGCCATTTCCAGCCACATTAAGTTTTTAAATTTTTATTTCAATTTCCTAACTGCTGGTCATAAGAATACATACTACCTTCTGAACTGTCTTCCATCCATGTTTAAATACAAAAGCAATGGGAAATTGACACTTTGCAGAAGTGAACCCCATGGAGGATATTCTGCTACTTTTATCATCACAAGGAAATAATGATCAGTTTCAATGATATTGCATAATACCAACTATGGGAGATGGTTATTCTAAACACCACTAAGTATTTTATGTAATGCACCAGGAGGGAAGTAACTGAAAACATGAAAATCTATACCAGCTATTAAATACAAAGTAACAGAATCGATTGCCATGGAGAGAGAATACATTCTACGTTGAGGCTTACATTCTCACTTATTTTGATGTGTTTTATATGAATATTGCTACTGGTATTTTCTGTAGTAACATAATTTTAATGATGTTTTGTGTTACTGGGAATCACAATATCTGCCTATTCCATATCTTATGGGACTATTATAAAAATAAATGGACTTTCAAATCATCAGAATGCTAACATTAAATATATCCAAAAATTATTGTCACTCACAGCTAATTTGAGAAACCAATTCAATGAAATTTGTCATGTTTAAAAAATTATTTTGATTTTAAAAATAATAATAATAGGAACATTGGCCTTGGAGTTAGACTTGGGGCTAAATTCTAGATCCATGACTTATTCTTACTCACAGAGTCCTTCTTTTCTTCTTCTATAAAATTGAAATTTAAAAAATATACATTTTTGCTTTGTGGTATGTATTAAACATAAATAGTTCCTAAAAAAAATGTCTACTGCTGTTCTTGGTTTACACTAAAAATCCTAAATAGCCTACTTTATTGAGTACTTACTTTTATCAGGCCTCATGCTAAGTTCTTTACTTATATTAACTCATTTAAGCTCCAGACTAAGCCACAAGATAGACATTATGAGGACCACATTTTATAAGCAAGGAAACAAGGGCACAGAAAATCTCAATGACATTCCTAAGGTCATTGGCTTACAGAGTGGCAGAGGCAGGATTTGAAACTCAGGTAGTCTTACTCAAGAGCTCTTGGACACCACACTATAATGCGTCTCTAGTTAACAGTAACTGCTAATTTGTCAAATATTTATGTTAACTGCCTTATATTGAAAGTACTTGAGGGTTGAATTCTTTTGAGATGGGTTCAAAACCTGTCTTTGTCCTTCAGTGATGTCACATATCATAATGTCAACATGGGTGGCCCACTGAATATCTCTAACTTTCTCCTTCACTAGTAATATAAGGAACTGACTCTTAGTGCTGCAGAGATCACAAAAGTTGGTGAGTGTAATATACTAAATAATCATGATAGTAATTAATAATCATGTCAGTAGTCCACGTTGTACCCTGGAGGGAAAAAAATTCTACTTTAACCCAGCGACTCAAATCTCTGTGATTCCTTGGTTTTCAGACTGTACTTCCCAAATCCAGGCCTGTAGGGTCCCTCATTAAGAGTCAGACAGGAACCTGAACTCACTCCATCCCAAACAACCAAAACTTCTTGTTTCTATTCAATTTTCATATTCCCATTAAGAATATATTCAAAACAGGACTCCAGAGCAATATGTATATATACATGAATTTAGAGATGCACCTTCCAGCCAAAATTTAATTATTCTATCATTACCACTTAAAATCACGTGCTAATTAATTTAAATGTAAATCATTCTTTAAGGAACTATATAAAAACCAGTATGTTTCTAAGTTTTGAGAAAGGTTAGAAACATACTGTTTTAATCATTCATTTACAAAAATGCCATGATGTTTGGGAAGACTCTACTTTTCCATCACCAATCTAATTTGTAGTCCCTATAATTCAATCCTTATCATTATACCATCTCATAATTTATAATGCAAATAGCTCACAGTTAACACTAGTTATAAAGGAGCAAATTCTGCACCCATTCACTCATTCATACATTTAAAAAACTGTGTATTAGACATGTATTGAAATGTGTGTAACAACCAATGTAAAAGAAATACATAGTTTATATTGAAAACTAAAAATACAGAAATGTATAGAGAATATTTTAATGCAGTTTTAATATAGTTTCATCTTACTGTATGAACAAACTGCATGAATTAAGCTGAAGTAATATAATTTCATTGCTAAAAGTGTAACGCATACATGTTATAGTAATATTGGGATATACAGAAAATTAAAATGAAGTAAAAAGAATTCATACAGAATCTATAACAATGAAAACCATTAGCAATTGTTGTACTTTCTTAATATAATGTCTCCAGTGTATTTTTTAAATAGCTGCTCTTAGTTGCGATTGTTATATGTTCTGATTTTTACATATAGCTACAACAGTCATTCAGATAGCATAGACGGAAAGGAAGTTAAGATGGAATCAGTAAATGGTATTTGCTACTGGATAGTCTCTGTCAAATTAAAGCAAAACATCATGTCTCAGGTTATTTAACACATTGAAATTAATTACTAAGTACCCTAGTATTATAAAAAAGTCTAAAAGGCCATTTTGTTGTTCTATGCAATTCTGCTGTGGATAAAGAGAAAAAAAAAAGACCTTTTTTTTTTAGGTCTTCTAACTAAAAAATTCTTAGCATGAGCTAAAACAGAATACCATCAAACTTAGTTACAATTCTCACCCTCCACATTATAATCTTCTCTCCTACCATGTTGGTTTCTTAATGCTGCATGTTGGCAAATGATCTCAAAGTTTTAAGCAGCGCTTTCTAAACTGATGAGTACACGAATCACCTGCGGATCTTGTTTAAATGCAGATTCTGATTGAATACGTCTAGGTAAGATCAGGGATCCCTCATTTCTCACAAGCTCCCAGTGGATGGAGATGCTACTGGTCCACAAGCCATAGTCTCTGTCCAGCTCCCAAAGCCACCTTGCAGGGGTGAGATGACATGCGTCATCTGCTGGGTACAGACTCCAGGCTTCTGTATCAGGGTGCCCACAGAAAGAACCTGCCCATTCTCTTTTAGGTGATTCAGACAGGAATGTTTCTTACTTAAACATTAGTTACAAGCCACAGATTGATTTTGTATTTTGATTTTCATTACTTCCTGTGTTTTCATAAGTGTATTAGTGGGAATGAGGAGAAAAAGAATCAGAAACAACTAACTCTTAAGCATTTAAGTTAGAAGTTTGACTATATTTAAAAAGTAAAAAATAATGTAATGTCACATGAGTTGCTGCAACCGCCAGCAGTGAAGAAAATGGAAAGGAGGAGCAACCCAGCAAGTTGTAAGGATAATGACTCTCCCACAGGACACAAAACTACCTTTTTATTCTTATTTCTTTCAATGCAAAGTGTTCAAATGATATTAGCAGGCTAAACCTGTGGTGCCGACAGGTGAGTGTAGACATATCCTAGGAGAGTCCGTGCCTGGGGCCAGGCACAGATGGCTGTCAGTGATCCTGTTCAGCACTAAAAACCTCCTGCAGCATGAGAACCAGAGCAGAATATAATTTAGACCATGTAGGGAACAAAATAAAGTGGGAGAGAATTTCACTTTTAAATGTTCACTCTCCCCAAACAGAAATAAACAAAAACAATCTATCTACATAGCCCCATGTTCCCCCGAGGCAAACGATCACATCTATGCCCCAATTGGTTGCAGTGAGAGCTCTCTGTGAGCAAAGATAATTAAGTACTGTCCTGCCCAGGAGCAGGGGGATGGGTAAAATGACCTCTTGAAGTCCCAATCCTGTAATTTAGGAAACAGTAACTGACTCCTCAGTATAACACCAGAAGTGGTGGTAAAGGGGTTAGCAGGCTCTGGTAGCCAACAGGCATCATACTTTAACCCTCGGTCTGCTGTGCCAGAATGTTAGCAGGGAAAATGTCTTTGCTTCTAATATCTGAAAACAACCAAATTCCTGGGACCCTCTAACTTAGTGGAAGTCATCATGTAATTAGGACATTCCCCAAGAAGTCTCAGAAGCTTGTGGGTAGCTGAACTGACTGGTATACAAGCACAGATGATTTTTTATTTTTTTTAGCTTGTAGTTTTATAGGAAAGGTACAGAATCAAAGGCCTAAAAGTGTTTCTGAGAGATCATTTTGCCTTAATATATCAAGAAAAATTAATTAAGACTAATTTTGACTGATCCTCAGTTATCCAGAATGGTGTTGGCTGAGAAAGTTTATTTTAAAGATGTGTTTAAGAGTTGTAAGAGTTCATAGCAACACAATTTACAATAGCCAAGTGCTGAAAGCAACCTAAGTGCCCATCAGTAAATGAATGGATCAAAAAATTGTGGTACATACATTTACACAATGGAATACTACACAGCAGAAAGAAAGGAGCTCCTACCTTTCATGACAGCATGGATGGATCTGGAGAGCGTTATGCTAAGTGAAATAAGCTAGGTGGTGAAAGACAAATACCATATGATCTCACCTATAAGTGGAACCTAATCAGCAAAACAAACAAGCAAGCAAAATATAACCAGAGACATTGAAATAAAGAACAAACTGACAGTAACCAGAGGGGAGGTGGGAGGGGATAACGTGTGGACAAGGGAAAGGGTCATCAAGGAACGTTTATAAAGGACACATGGACAATGCCAAAGAGGGGATAGGATCAAGGGTGGGAGGTGGGGGTGGGTGGGGCAGGGGTGGTGGTGCGGGGGGGGAGGGGGGGAAATGGAGACAACTGTACTTGAACAATTTAAAAATAAAAGAGTTGAAAAATTATACTCTATGTGGATGATTAGCTTTCAAAGCATTAAAATACCCGATCCTGAACTCTGTTGCTACTGTAACTGGCTGTTTTGTAATATGTAGCATTAGTAGGAAGGAAATTTGGATGAGAGACTGAATGACTTTGCAAATCTATTACCAGCTACTAAAAACAAAACCAAACAAAAAGTCAAACTCACCTACTGGTGGGATTCAGAAGAACTTTATAGTTGATGGAGGAGAGATATTATCATGACACATTATAGGTGCTGCGACACATTTCTACACAGTTTAGACCAGGCTGTCAATTTCCAGTTCAGAACCAGAAACACAAAAATGCAGCTGCAGCCAGTGCTCCCTGCCGTATCCCTACGCAGGCTCCTAGGCATTCCCTTCATGGAACTGAACAGCTTACAATTTTGTATTTGTGGATCCTCCTGCCCTTCCTATAATTCCATGTTGACAGAAACCTTTTGCTTTTTCCCTCTTGAATCCACAGCACTTCTAAGCTGAGTACCTTACATGTAGTAGGTCTTGCTAAATAGTCATAGGATACATTTTAAATAAATTTTGGATTTTTACATGTAAATTTTTCTTGAACTAACAGGGGTTCACTGACCCTTTGATAAAGACATTTTGTAGGTGGAGTTCATTTTAGTCATAGGAATGGTGTATTTAAATATTAATACTTTTCATAAGTCTATTGGCTTTATCTGTGGAACTGAGTTCTCATTGTCCTACTATTGTAAACTAAACAAGTAAATCGGTCCCATGTTATGGATGATGAGAGAGAAGGACAAATATTCCCAATTAGCAAAATTAATATCTGAGATAAACAGGGAATTAAAAGCCAGGTATGTAATCAGCTTTTTAAAATATTCTGTTAACTGTTCAACCACGAAGTACAACTCCTTCCATTGCTAATAGAGTTCATTCATTAGCTCAATTATATTAATGGAAGCACTATTTAAATCACACGAATGCCTAATGACCTTATTTTTACATTTACAGGTGTAGTAAATATATGGTATATAAATGCATTTGCATGAAATTAATATATAGCACTTAAATTTTTATTTTCTTTTTTAGTTGTAACTTATAATGTTTTTCCTATAAGAAACAGAAGCAACTCATTAAAAAATATCAAGGTTGATTTTTTTAAACACAGCACTCAGATACTAAAAAACTGAATACTTCATAAAGAAAATAGGTTGCTCTCCCCTAAAATTGCCTCTAATGTTAGCTGAATATTAATAAAATCCATAAACCATTAGTACATTATAGCTGCTTTGTTCTGAATTACATAGACCTTTTATGTTTATTCCTCAGTGAAAATGCATAAAAAAATGAAATCCACTCTAATTGTACTCTCTGAAGATAGCTGGTAAAATCATTTCTAGCAGCTATAAATCAATTGTAGTATTAAAATGACCTGCCAGGTGCATCTTCTGGGTATCAGACTAATTAAGGGAATGTATTAATTGCAACAATTCATCAACACCACCAACGTTGTTAGGTAACCCTTACGATGAATCTTTTTTACCATATTATCTAGCAATAAAACTGCAGTTTTATAAAATGTGATGGGAAAAGAGAGAGAAATAGAGAAAGCTGAGAGAATGACTTCTGCTTTTGCTTCCACATTTCAAAAGGTCTTACACAGAGTTGCAAGATGGCTAGAATAGAATTTTTTCTTATGCAAAATCTTTCACTCATGTTCATACTTGGTTTCCATTGTATTTTATAAAATTTTTATCCATTGATTTTAGAGAAAGGAAGGGACAGAAAGAGAGAGAAACATCAGCCACTGTTCTACCCGCCCATGCACTCGCTGGCTAACTACTACATGCACCCTGACCAGAGGCGCAACCCTGGCGCATTGGGACAATGCTCCAACCATCCGAGCTACCTGGCTAGGGTGCTACTGTATTTTATTTTATAAAATGCCTTTTAATATGTCCTAATAAGTAAATTCTGGATTTTAAAACCCATTTATTTTATCGCTTTTATTTTAGTATATGACAGATAAATATGTCTACTTATGTATGTGTGTATAAAACAATATCACATGGTTGCATAAGCATGTGTGTGCATGTATACCCTTCTTCAGGTGGATGTCAATTAAGCTCTAATGGTAATTAGTATCTAAAAAATGTCAGAGAAATGTAGACTTTGATCTTACATAGTAAACTGAGTAGGCTTTTGAAATTAATTTCCAATGAATGCCATAGCAGTATTACATTTTCCATTCCTCAAAGGAGAAAAGAAATGTAAAATTTAGAAAATTGTTATAAAACTCAAAGTGTTTTTTCTTTCTTAAAGAGCCAAATTCTTAGAGCATTAAGTGGCTCACTAGTTTTAAGACTGATATTAATTCACTTTGTCATTAGGGTAACCTTTTCTTGATTTTGGCTCTTTTTAGCACTGTAAATAATACAAGTGACAAAATGACACACTCCAAGAGGAAGGGACTGCTATTTTCTACTCTTCTTGTGTAAATCACTCGGAGACCCTGAACTGACCCTAAATATCCCTGAATAAACTATTCTCGAAGCTGGTTCTAAACTTCTAACCATATGATTCCTTTCAGATCAGGTCTTGGCAATCCACTACTTTTTTGGAGCTTCTCAGTAAGAAATCCATTTCTTATTTAGAATATTCTGAGTCTACAGAATCCAGAGTAGACTGGGTTCTAGGGTGACCCTACATTACACTAGCACATCTGACCCCCTACAGTAAAAATGCAGGGAGACTAAGTCACTGCAATTGGTAGTCACTGTAACGCTCTCAACAGCACCGACAGGAGCGGGCACTATTATGAATTGCTTCAACACAGGTTGCGTATAGGTATTTGACCATGACCAAAGAACCTTAGGTAATGCTGGCATCTAAGGTTTGGGCTGAAGTAAAGAAATTTTCCTTCTCCTGCATGGTTAGAATTTTAAGGTGGGGCAAGGAATTTGTTTAACAGTTGCCCTAAGACTAAGAAGAGTCTTCTGCATCCCCCAAAAGGAGCACACTGGAGAGAAGAAACTGACAGGCACTGTTTGGAACTGTTGCTTGGTTGGGCAAATTCTGCAATTCACCCAAAGTCACAAGCCCGTATCAGGGATTGGAGCTCTAAATTCGCTCTTGCTCTTCATTTCCCAAGGAGCTAAAATAGAAGAGAAATTTAAAAAGGACTGAAGGCTAAAGGGGCAGACAAAACTTCCCACATAAGGGCAACAAGGGCAGAGCTTCAGGCCAGAGAGCCCAGCAACTACAGGAAAGCCCTGGCGACAGGAAGTCTTTCACTCAAGCAGCTCTGCCTGCAGGGAGCAATGCTGGACATCTGAGAAGTCCGGACAAGCTTGTAGTCATTCAGAGTCTGGGAGCGAGTGGGCAGAGCACTGATCTGAGTTTGCCAAAGAAAATGTCCAGGCTTCTGCACTTTTCTGGTGGTGTACAAAAGAGGAGGACTGAGAAGCAACTAAATCCCTTCCCCATGAATACCTGAAATGTTTCTTTGGGTTTGAACTTTCAAAGCTGGCTCTGGATAAAGAAACATGAAATGTTAATGTTACTTCCCTTTACTGATGATTTACTGTGTCAGACACTGTACTGAGCACTTTGCAAATATTATTGATTCATCCCACTACCTATCTGTACTAGTTTCATCTTTATCACCATCCTAGATGAGGGAAGTAAAATTCAGGGAAGGTAAGTAACTTTTCACAAAATTCTATAATTAGTTAGGAAACAAGAATTCAAATCCAGTTCTGTTTGATGATAAGCGCATTCTCTTACTCAGTAAACTCTTGTTATTCCTAAATACCTTCACGGAATTTGGAATCATCTCAACTAACAAGAAACAAACATAAATTTCCCGGATTCTCTTTTGCCACTGTTAATTTTGTTATTCAACTACCAAATAATGTCCACTTGGCCTCTGTCTTCCAAATTTCCTATATATTCCTGGGAATACACTTTCAATCTCAACAATTTTACATTTTAATGTCTCTCATGAAGGCAAGGCTGATGCTCTTCCCATTAAATGAAAGTTTAAATTTTTGTTCATACCATATTCCTTCACTAAAAAAAAAACATAAATGCAGAATTTCATATCTTTTTTTACTTACCCAGATTTTCACTTCATGTTATCTCAGGAAGATTTTCCATATAAACAACAGAGCCAAAATGTTGATATATTAATAATTATCATATGTAGAACTTAAGAAATCCAGAAAATTTGCACAACACAGAAAAACAAATGTAGCATGCTACCTCTCATCCAAAGTCAGACTAGAACATGACAAAGAAGCACATATCCTCAGGCCATAGCCTTAAAATCTACGCTCTCAGGCTGGTGTGACGATAACTGTGAACGTGCTGGCTGACTGAAGATACAGTGTTTTCCATACAATCAAAACAACGTCACCAAGTTTTCAAATATTCTTACTTAAAGAAACAGAGAGAGAGCGCTCTGGCTGGTGTAGCTCAGTGGATTGAGCGTGGGCTGGGAACCAGAGGGTCCCAGTTCGATTCCTAGTCAGGGCACATGCCTGGGTTGCGGGCCAGGTCCCCAGTGAGGGCCATGTGAGAGGCAACCATACATTGCTGTTTCTCTCCCTCTCTGTCTCCCTCCCTTCCCCTCTCTCGAAAATAAATAAATAAAATCTTTTTAAAAAAGAAAAGAAAAAGAGAAATATGTTACTTAGAAAGTCTTATCCACAATCAAGGTCAGTTCACTTATCGATACTAATCAAGGAGAGTAGAACAGGAAATAATCCCAAAGTCACTTTGGGTTCTGAAATAACTGCGTTTGGATATTTATTTTTGGATACAAGGATGCTGTATGAGACTTTTTATTTTTATTTTCCTATTCTTTATAAGTTCAAAAGGTAAAAAAAATGCTTTGATCATCTCTCAGATTTATCCATTGTATCTTTGTTGTTTCTGGACAGTGTACAAAACAAAATAGACTTTATTCAGCAAGTGTTTATAAGTTATTCAGTTTTCCTAGTTGGTCCTGTTGGTTGACACCTTCTTGAAATTCTCTCCATGCAAGAAATAATGAACTCCCACTCAAGCTGACATTTTGTATGGCTCTTCATCTTTCTGTGTATAATAACAAAGGCACGATTATCTCTGACAACATGCAAGCTCATAAATATAGTATCTTATCTTGCATGTCTCGTTTTTTCACCCTTGACACAGAGTTCATCATCCATTAATTCTTTCAAATTCATTCATGGTCAGGTCCTATCTTTACCTATGAGATGTAAAACAGCATTTTTCAAATATTTCTGCCTCCCCAGTTCTCCACTCCATCCTATAGGTAAAGGAATTTATTTGTCAAACATTTCAATCACGTTATTTCACTTCTCTGGTCAGGTCTTGTGCCATGCAGCCTCTGAAATTCAAACTACAGTTCCAAAGAAAAGTACTGTTTTAAGCAGCATCCTTTAGAAAATATTTTCTCAGTCTTCTCAAGAAAGTCAGCTTTTTTTCTTTCTCATTGACAGCACTGTACCTTGTGCACATCTCTATTTTATAATACTTTTTACTCTGAAGGGTATTGGTTCATTATTTGATGCCTCATTAAACTGTGAGCTCCCTGAATGCAGGGATCATGATTTATATGTCTTATAAATCCAGCACCTAGTATTTTGTGTCTTATAAAGAGGCACTCATTAAATGTTTGTTGAAAAAATAAATGAAGACTCTATTAATTGCCATCATCACATATGCCATTCTTCCTCTCAGCTCTATCCAATGAGTCCTGCTTAAAAGATCCTCTACAAAATTAACTTTATCTTGCCCTTAAATTATGACACTGACATTTCCTCTAAACGTGAATGACCTTTCCCCTTCTCTATCAACACTGGCCCTTTCAAAGTGCTGATCAATACTAACCTTATCCTTCTCAGAAAGGTTTTTATCCTGCCTAACTCTACAAGTCATTTCGCTCTTTGGTTGAGGATGAGGATGATGATGATGATTGAATATCATCAAGTAAAAGCTTCCTATGTTAATTTCTATATATTAATTATCAATTTTCTTTACAACAGTTTGAAATATATGAAATGAATGTAACATTACACCCACTTACAGATGAAGTGACTGAGGCTGAAATTATAATCAATAGCCTGTTAACACCAATATTTTTCGTAGAATTGTTCTATTTTTGTGAACTTATTTTTCTAGGACACAATCTTGTTTCAAAGAATGAGCAAGTCCTCTAGAGCATGGGATCTCTCCTTCCAAGTCCCACCTCGACCATTTGTGACCTACAGAACTATTCAAGGAGTCTGACCTTTAGTCTGCTAATTTATAAAAAGAGGAGAAGAAATCTAAGAGGTGAGTAACCTTTTCCTATGCCCGCCCATATTATGTTATTCTACACACAGCCATCAGTAAATGGCTTTGATGACAATGACGTTTATAATAGTGTCTTCTCTCTGCATGTGCAATACAAAGGGAAAGAATGAATTTTATGTTCTTATCAAAATACCCCAAAATACCTACCAATTTTTCTTGTTTTTGGCACTGTCTGGTCTGGGGTTGTATTATTTAATATTTTTAAAAGTTAATAAAGTGTTAGAAGCACTAATTAACGATGCAGCAACTCTCTACACAATTAGACCTGCTACTACCAAAGAAAAATAAGCTAAGAAAAATATAAATCTGCCATATGGCAAAATGAGAGACTTTCCTGATAGAAATTCAGAAACAAAATAGTTTAGAAATTCTAACATGATTTCCATTTCATTAGGGGAGGCTTTATCAGGGTAACATCATGTAAAATAGCTAATAGAACCTTTAGTATATACCTGAGAGACCATCTCTTGTTCTTAAAATCATGTGGGGGATTTGACAACCTCAGTTTCTTAATGCACCTCTTTGGAACACTTATTTGTTACAAACATATCTCTATGCTTAGTTAAAGCTCTTTGCAGCCTTAAAATGGGAACTGAATGTTCCCTGTCAAGAAAAAGCCTTAGCACATTGTAATATAACCAAATGTTACCATTTATCTTTCGACTGCCCTGGAATTTCCCTGTCAGGGTGCTATTTCTCACTGGTCTAGTCACATTCCTTGGTTTTTGCTTCAGCCACAGGCAGAAGGGGCTTCTGGAAATTATTGATCAGCTGCGTCCCTGCAGTGAGAGTCTGAATGCCATTCAGGAACATTGCTTGCCAAGAAAGTGCAATACGCGGCAAGTGGTGGTGAAATCCCCACCATGCTGGTTTCCTTTAGGTTCATTGATGCTTCAAAAGAAAGCCTGAAAAGCAGACAGGCGACTGATGTGGATGGCGAGAGAAGGAAACACAGGTGGGATTTAAGGGTAACATCAAGAAAACATTTGTTAAAAAACATAAAACTCTCTCGGGTGCTTGTAGGCACCTTCTCTAGCACTGCCATTTCAACAACACCCGCTCTCTGCAGTCCTTTATTCTCCGATCTCCTCAAAGGGCTACTGCGCCACGAGCAATCACACAACAGGGAGTACTTATGTCAGACCCACGCACGTTTCTGTGACCTGAAATATGAGGTGTGGCTAAGTAGACCTCACTGTTGCCGGGGTCTACATATTTTATCTGCACGCTCACTCCCTAGAATTGTTCTCCTATTACTGCCCTGATTGTAGCTAAAAACAATAAATGAAAATATGCTGAAAGATGACAGTCTAAAGTCATAATGGAAATTACAGGCACATAAAGCAGCACCGAGGTGCCTAGATGGCCATTTGACTAGGAGTACAGATGTCCTGTCCAGGCAGCTGAGCAGCCCACGTCCCCCCCTCTCTGTAGCTGGGAACAGTGTACTCTCGGCACACTGGAACCTTCAAAGCTTGGAAGTTGGTTTTCCCTGCAGCAATTCCATGGCACCTTTTTAACCCACACGCACAAAGTTACTGGGACATAGTACACTGCCAGTAGCAGTCCCAACGAGCTGAGGCGGCTGCCCAAGCTAACATCGCATAAATAGCTAGCTATGTCTTATGTCAAACCTACGTCATGGAATCTCACTGCTGGCACTGCACTGTCTAATCTATCCTGTCTCCTGAATAAGCTGCAGGTTAGTTATTTCTGAGCAAGGTTATGAAAACTCAGTGAAAAGAAATGAATGGATTGTTCTCTGTTGGGGGGGAGGGGGGCAGCTCTGTTCCAAAATGTAAGGATTGGTAGTCTCAGAAGAAAATGATTCCCTGGTTAATACATTTGGGAAGTTCTTGACCACACCTGGAGATGTATAGTAATAAAGTCTTGAATACTTTTTCAATATTCCATTTAACAGTTTGGAAATCATTGTATTATTTATCTGAGATGGTGAAAATTCTTGTGTCCCTCTTTTTTTTAATGTGAATTTTCCTTACTTTAATTTCATTATCTGACGGAAATGCAAAGACAACTCAAATTCAGGTTGTGCCAGGTAATATCAAGAAATGTTGTGTTCAAAGATCATGGCTGCCACATGGCCAACATCGTGAAACTCAGGGTTGGGTTGCCCCTGCAGTGCTGTGAGGACGTTGCTGAACCGTACCCCAAAACCGAGTCTGAGACGCTGATCATCAACAACTGCTGCATGCAGCTGGTGTGGACTCCTCACCAGTCTGATGTGCTGGTGCTGCCCAATCTCTGCGGGAGCATTATCGACCATCTGGCTGCCGGCCTGCTTGGGGGGGCTGCTGTGATACCCAGGGAGAGCTGCAGTGTTTGAGATGGGTGCCCAGCACCCACTCACCCAGGTAGCGGGCAGGAATATTGCCAACCCCTCAGCCGTGCTACTCTCAGCTTCCAACATGCTGCAGCACCCGAATCTAGAATTTCACTCCAGCATGACTGCAGGTGCGGTGAAGAAGGTGATCAAAGCTGACAAGGTTCGGACATGAGACATGAACAGCTAGAGCACCACAACGGACTTCATCAAGTCTGTCATCGGCCACTGGCACCCACATGGGGCCTAGAGCCCTTTACTCCCTCCAGCCTCGTGAGGACCATACTACTTACCCTTCCCTTCTGGACAGAGGACAAGACAAGAGCCCTTCCACCTATAGACCATAACCACCTTCTGGACAAAGCCTAGGTCCAAACTCCTGACATGGGTGGCTAGGCCACCTGCTGAGACTTCACTGAGGCTGTCATTGATGTCTTGTCCCACCCACATCCACATAAAGGTGTTCAATAAAACGTGTACATCAAGAAAAAAAAGAAGTGTTATGTTTAAGGATGGAGTTAGAGTTCCCATGCGGTGCTGCCCTTGGAGTTCATGACCTAGACACCAAGTGATCTTAAGATCCCCTGAGAACTTATAAAATTAAACCCATATGCAGAAGAACAAGACAAACCCACTTCACACTAGATGTGATTTTTATTGTTATGTCTTTTGGATAGTGATTTTTTAAAAAATTTTACACTATTGCAGCATAAGCTACCTGCAAGTGTATACCCCCAAATTCTGCCCAACATTTACCAACAACAGTGTCTTTGCTTGGATTATCTAAAGCAAAACAAGCATACATTCAGCAAACTGCTTTTGGTAACGAGCAGCAATTCTCAACCGGTGTGCAGGGACTGGCACACTGATGTGTCGTGAGAATTTTTAAAACATGCGATACCTGACTATTTGGTATCTCTTTTCCCTTAGATTGTCAAACAAAAACATGACAACAGCCACCACAAAATAGCTGTCTGGTGTGAATGAATCAAAATTATACCTATTTTTTGTCAGATCAGTGAAAAATATAATAATTTTTTTGGTATACCACAGAATTTACAATTAGTTTGTGGCTGGTACGCCATGAGATGAAGAAAGGTTGAAAATCACTGGAATAGAGGATAGTTAAATCGTACCCTCTACTTCATCAACTCTCTTTCATTTTGGTTACTTTTCCATGCAGCGTTTTCTAGCTACCCAGATCCAAAACTTTCTTAGTGCCTTTTGACATCAACTGGTGAATTTAAAATGCCTTGAGAGTTTCAGGTCTATCCTAAAACTAAAGAATTTCTTCACTCCTTTCCTCTCTTGTACTTTTCTTATCTTTTTACCTTTCTTTTGTCCTCTATCTCTTACTTATCCCTTTCACCTTCTCTCCACGTGCCCCACGCCGCTGACCCACCGACACAGCCCAGCCACCTGATAGCTGTATCTGAAAGTAATTTGGGACAGAAACAAAAGGCCCCGGAATCCGTAGTAATCCTCTTCAGATCCGGCTACTGAGCTCCAGTTAGGCTCCTGCACAGCCAACAGTCTTTTCAGGCAACAACCTTGAAAATTGAAAACCGGTTGGAGCATCCGTGGAATAACATGAGCTCTGAAACAAAAGCATACAAATAGAAAAGAAAATGTCTTTTCAGTGATAAATGAAGGCACTGCTGAAACAATTGAAAGGAAGAGAGGCTCTAGGTGATCTCTACTGATGGGCCTCAAAGTGGCTGGTGCTTAGAAGCAGACTGGTTATTTTGCCTGCATTTCAGGTGCCCTTAGGCCTCTGCCCTGAAGGCTGAGCAGCTTACTCTACTACACAAAGCTTCCTGTCTGAGAGGGAATAGCAAACCTGAGATAATGCATATTTGAGAGTTACTCATGGGGTAAGCAATACACGCACAGAGCATTCCAGCCCAGCAACGCCTGCTAACTGTGTTTAAGGAAAGGGCACCTATGCAGACATTATAGCTGCGGCCACTTCGATTTTGACTTTCTGTCCCCACCCCCCACCAACACCCTCCACCTCCTCCCTGGGCAATGACCACCATGCCTCCCCTTTGACTCACTTTCCCCTGAATCACCTCCCTTTCCTCTTTTCCTCTCTTTTTGACCAAACTGCTTCAAGCCAAAATGTTTGACAAAGATCTATAAATATGCCAAGCAAATATTTTTGCTGAGCCACACTTAGAAGAATTCTCTCTCTTTGTTGAGAACATCTGTGTAATGATTCCTAAGGTTCAACATTCTTATTCCTGCCTAATGCAAAGGGGCATTTTTAAGCAGGTAATTTTACTTTTGTGTGCCAGGCTGCCACCCCTAAGAGCTTCTAATGTGCCAAACATAATCCATTTCCAAGAAATTCAAGTCATATCACCCAGTGCCTCCTCTTAATACACTCCTCTCTTTCATGTCTCATCCTCAGTCTGTTCTTCACTTCACCCCTCCCATTACTCCCTTACACTGCCTTTTATTTTTAAGCTCTCTTCTGTTTTTTTTTTTTTTTTTTTTTTCCTGGACTTCCCCAACTAAAATGGATTCCTCATCTGGGCATTTCTGGCCATCCTAACAATGCATGCCGTCTTCTTTCCTGTTTCCTCTCTGTTCCTTACCCCGGCTCCTCCTCTGGTCCCAGGAAAACCAAGCTCTGTGAGACTGGGACAAGGATCAGGAGCAGGAAATTTAACAATGGCAGAGCTGTGACAAGTTAATTCAACTCCTGCTGTTAAATTAACCAGCGTTCCAGCCGAGTTAACGCGTCACCCAGTTTCAAAAGGTTAAGCTCCAAGCTTAATCTTATTCATCATTATGAACTCTTCAAATTGGCTGAAATATTTAAAATTCAGTGAAATGAAAGGACTGCAGGAAACATTTAAGAGCCAACTGCCCGGTCTTCAAAAAATAGAAAAATAATCTACAAAGATTAGGAAAAGAAGGCTTCAGGATGGGTGAATGGAGACACTTGAGAACCAGGGTAGAGTGAATAATAAAAGGACATGGAGGACAAGGGCATCTTATCTTCCCAGTATCATAAAGAGATTCAGGCGTTAGGAAGAAATTTAATGGAGCACCCTGAAAATGCTTGTCCTATCTCATCATAAGCAACAGAGCAAAACTGAATGCTAATGAAAAGGGCATGTACAATAATACCTCCTGAGCTCCTCTCCTCTTTGGACTTTGGACACAGATGGGAGGTGGGCCACAGTCTGCCCCCCAATTATCACTGACCGGGGGGAGATCACAGCCCCCTGAGTGCTCTCTACTCAGGCTCTGTGACAGCAGAGAGCCCATATAAATTTTGAGAGAAGGAACTATGCAGCAGAAAATAACACCAGAGGTGCTGAGTATAGCATTTCTTACTTAGCACAAGGTTTAGTATACAGTAGGGCTTAATAAAGGTTAACTCTATCATTCTTACTACTACTACTACTGTTACTGCTACTTCTATTACATTTTTAGTTACAAATAGCTGTAGACTTTTGCAGAGTATAACAACTGAGATGGGGGGCATATTCCACACGCGTCCCTTTCCCTCCTCAGTCTCTCACCCCAGCTGAAGTATATGGGCTTGTTTAAAATGTTCCATTACATGTGCATAAGTTCCTGCTACCAACTTTGCAACCCAGGCCTCTTCACACAGTTAGCCACAGTTTGCCCAGGCTGGTACTCATGCTTCAGTTTCCTCCCTGCCCCTGTTTGCCAACTAGTATGTGCTGCCCCAGAATCCTTCATGCTCCACCTCCTCTCAGAAACCTTCTGTATGAGAGTCATTCATCCTTAAATTGTCAGCGTAATCACACTTCAACTTCTTGCAAGACATAGTTTTAGACCTTGTAATTATGTTGCTTTGTTGCTTGTATATTTGATATGTTTGTGTGTTTTATTGGATCGTAGGTATCTACAGGGCAAAGACAAAACCTGTCTGTTTTTAATACACACTCTGAAAGCCTAATACAATTTCTCCATCCTTCAAGTTACTACTAATAAGAATAGGTCTATGAGCATCTGTATACCCTCTGTCTTAATTTTGTGCTATATTTATTTGTACTCTCTCCCTTCTTTGCTGCTGCTGCTGCTTCTTCTTCTTCTTCTTCTTCTTCTTCTTCTTCTTCTTCTTCTTCTTCTTCTTCTTCTTCTTCTTCTTCTTCTTCTTCTTCTTCTTCTTCTTCTTCTTCTCTCTCTCTCTCCTCTCTCTTTTATACACTCAAACATGCACAAACCTATAATATAGTCCTTTCCAATTCATATGCTGCCTTTAATTGGTTGTTCTAATCTAATTACACTGGTTAAACATTTATATAACTGTTAACTGTAGTGAAGATGGTTGGGCAGCTTGCCTTGACTGTAACAGGCATACCTCTACTATCTCCCCATTAAACAGGATGCCGAGTTTACTGATTGATTTTTTTTTAATAATGATCAAAATATCTTTGCCCATCCCAAAAACCCTTACACAATGCGAATTTGCAACTCCCCCGTCAACAAATGGAATTGAATTCCCCTCTCCTTGAATTTTGTTTGGCCCTAGTGATTCCATTGAAACCAATAGGATGTAGCAAAAGTGAGTTGTGTGACTAGCATTACCTATGAGTATTTTCTGAACTTGAATATAATAGCATTTCTTGGGCTTCCATTAATACTACCTCAATGAGACTCCTTCATCCATGTACAAACATTAACTAATCAGTTTGATAGACATGTTCCCTACTCTAGAATTGAAACTCCAACCTGCTAACTCACCCTTTCCCCTCAATGTTCCTGTTTAAATTAGCAAGTACTCATTCCAGTTTATTGCACATTTGGCAAAACTGACCACACTTACTTTATTTTATAGTTTTAGAACACACAGATTTTGACTTCTTTTTTCATGTGATAAAGCTCTCTACAAATCCAAATCAAAGCCTAAACCTGAAACTACAATAGTAGAATATAAAAACGTATAGATTAATTCTTACACTGGGTGGTTGATTTGAGTCCAAAGTGTTAGGAACGATCTGACCTTGTTCCTCAGTTCTCCATAACTGAGTTCTAGCCAATGACTGAGCTCTTATCTAGACCCTCCAGTTCCCACAAGGAAGAAATTTCCTGTCTTTGAAGGCCAGTTTCACTTTGGAGACAATTTGATTTCAGACTTCATTTGCAGTTGTTTTTCTAGGTTTCTGTTACCCCAGGATTACCAAGGTCAGTGCTACTCAAATGTTTCTTTTGTGTCAGAAGCAAAAAGCAAGATCAGCAACTTGTAACTAGATCTAAAGTTAGGCAAGAATTCCTGAGACATAAAGCCAATGTGTCAGGCACAATATTCTGTGCTGAAAAATAAGAGTGAATATTGAAAGTTTCTAAGATAAACCATTATGAAATACTATGTTTTAGAATGGTTTCACTTTTCATGTGCTAAGCTAAAGATTTTCATTATATTCATGTAAAAGGATAGCTTTATTTAATGGCTGATCAGTTTGAAAACTGTGCTGAGATTTCTAATTGAAAACCATTGAGGAGTTAACTATATTGAATATTAAACTGTATTAACAATAGAAATATGGGACATGGAGAATTGATATTACTTTGTATAAAAAAGTCACCTAAAAAGATGCAAGAGTAGTTGTAATAAGTGGGGAAAGGTACTGTTCAAAGGTGGGCAGCGATCAGCTCTCTTCAGAATAAAGCTCCCTCTTTTCTGGGAATAGAATAAAATTAAATTTTCTTAAAATATATCATGCCATTTCTGCCTACAATTAAGGAAAAACACCATATATTTATTATTGTTAAATACTGAAAGTGATTCAAATAGATTTAGAACCAGTTTTAGAAGTTTCTATATAAACAGAGTATGTAATTACTATCCTCAAAAGTAAGTGGAGTAATAGTACTATCTTGCTTCTATTTCACATTTTATAATTTTGAATGTTCATTGGTATACATATGAAAGGAAAATGGGTTCCTATTTACCCAAAATAGCTTCAATTTTAGCTTTTTATGAAGAAGATACAGACATCTTATTTTTAGCCTTTCCCAAATTGCCCCAGTTCAGATAATATTATCTGGGTGCATAACACGCACATGCCATTTTACAGCTGAGGAGGTGAAAATGCTCACATGAGATTATAAAATAAATAATGAAACTGACATTTCATTGGAAGCCTCTGATTCTTCAATAACAAAGGCATGACTTAAGCATAACCAGATCATTTATAGGGTGTTGTTTAATTCTCAAAAAGAGGATTTTTTCCTAATATTGTTGAGAGGGATTATAAGTTTTTAAAAATGACTAATTAATATTCAAGTTTTAAGACCAAATTTTCCAAACATTTGTTACAAGAATAATTTGTCCAAACCTCAAGAGTCCCAGTTTGTGATAGTTAATTGAAAAGAAAAGCAGGAGGTGTGGCAGGTTAGAGAGGACCAAAAATTCTTTGACACTATTCCCCTAGAGAAGTGGTTCCGTGATCACTGACCTAGAATCTGAGAAGCTCTGTGACTGTTCTGACCAACAGCATATAGTAGAAATGCACCTGAGTCAGTTTTTATTCCAGGGCCTTAAAATGCCTTGAATTTTTTTGTCTCTTAGAACATTCTCTTTCTGTCAACCCTGAGCTGCTGCTATCCAAACAGTCCATCTACCATAACCTCCACGCCAAAGAGGCCAGAGATAGGCTCTGTGTTCAAAATTCCCAGATGAGCTGAGCCACCAGAAATGTGGCTCAGCTGAGCTGTTCCTGATGAGGCACTAGAAATGTGTGTGAAGCCACTGTGACTCTCCAGACCATCTCGTCCACAGATTGGACACTACCAGGTGGTGGTACTGGACGTTATATAGACCTATGAGTGAGTCAGTTGAACCCTGCCGAAATTACTGACTCACAAAATCGTGAGATAAAACAAATCATTTCTTGCTAAGCTCCCAAGTTTTAAGGTAATTTGTTGTGTAGCAATAGGTAACTGAGACAGAATTTGGTACCTGGATGTGAAATGTTGTGATAACAAACAAACAAAAACTGAAATGTGTAGCTGGCTGGGACTGGGTGGTGGGAAGAAGCTAGAAGGAACTCTTGGTGAACTCTTGAATGGCCTTAGGGAGATATTAAGCCTTCAAGGTCAATAAGGAAAATGTTATTGGAAGCCAGTGAAAAGGGCAGCTAAGTTATATACATACAGAACAGTTAGCAAAACTATTGCCTGAAGCTATATGGTAAATAAAAAAACACCCTAATGATCTCAGAAATCTTGCTAAAGAAATTTGCAGGCACAGGTTTTTCTAGCCACCTGTGACAAATTGAAAGATAAGAGAGACAAACTAAGGAAGAAATCCTTAAGTTTTCTAGCATAATTGGAAGAAATACTAAGATGTTCAGGACAGTCTTTCCAAGCCTAAAAACACAGTTGAAAAGAAAGACATAGCTTCATAGAAAAGATCAAATTTAAGTTCCTGTTAAGTAAAGCATGGTATGAGAGTAAAAATGAAGTCAAGGGTGAAAGTGTAAAACCTTTTTTAAGACTTTGTAGAGACTTAAAATGGTGTTCCATAGACTTTTTCAGCCAGAGAAAATGACTGACCTCTAAGGATGTAAAGGCTTCTTAGCTTTATAGACTCTCTCTTTTTAAATATTGGGCTCCTGAGGATATAGAGGACATTGTATCAGCCTCACAGAGTGCCCAAGGCATAGAAGAGACTATTTTGAAAATATTTATGACGTGAGATGGATTGTAAATTGATACACATGAAGTCTAGAAAGCTTTTAAAAGAATTAAACCAATTGAACTGAAAAAGACAGTGATACTATGAAATAAAAAATATATTCACACCCCTGATATCCTATAGGCAAAATAAAAAATATAGCTAAGAAAAGTACTCAGCTGTAAGCATAAGGTATTTCTTATAAAAAGAAAGAGTAGATTCAACGTCAAACCAGGAGCTCGGTGGGAGAAGTTAAGAGGCACAGAGAATCATTTCTATGAAACAGTACTGTGCTCTAAGTTGTTTTTAAATAAGGACAACATATGCTTGACTAGATTTCAGAAATGCTATGGATTGGAGATTACCATACGCCTCTGTCTTCCCCTGCTTTGAACAGGAGTATCTATTGTTATTATCTTATGCCTCTCTCACTATTGTATGTTAGGAGTTGGGAACACATCTTGTTCAAAGGGTAAGATGAAGAGAAACAATATATGAAGAACTGCATAAAAGGGGCCTAATATAAACCTGAACTTGATTTTTAAAAATGGAACCATGGACTTTGAGATAATATTGCAATGGAATAGGACTTTGTGGGATTTAGAGGAAGAAAGTTTATTTCTTATCTGAACTAAACATAAACAATTGTGGCTCAGGGAAGATTGTGTTGAATTAAAGATGAATGCATATTTTTTAAAATTCTCATAAGAGTTAGCTATCCATTCTTATCTTTGAATTAAGTGAGTTCTATTATTGCTTTAACTGATAAAATTCAGCAAAAGTGACACTATGGCTATTTCAACTCAATAAACACATTTTAACTCAGAGAAGAACATTTACAAAACAGCTAGCATCATACTTAATGGCAAAAGACTAGATACTTTATCCCAAAGATTGGAAACAAAGCAACAATGTCCAATCTTACCATTCCTATTCAACATTATACTGAAAAATTAGAGTGAAATAAGACAAGAAAAATAAATAAAAGCTATATACACTGGAAAGGAAGAAACAAACAAGTTCATAGAATATAAGATCAATACATAAATCAATTATATTCTTATATATCAACAATGAACAATTAGAATTAGACATTATAAAACAATCCATTTATAATAGCATCAAATAATGCCATACTTAGATACAAATCAAAAAGTATGTTTAGAGTTTATATGTGAAAAACTATAAAATATTGATAAAATTAATCAAATGTCTAAAAAACATGGAATGATATTCCATGTTCAGGGGTTAGAAGACTCAGTATTGCTAAGATGCCAATTCTCCCTAACTTGATCTTTGTAGGCTCAATGAAATCCTCATCGAAATCCCAGGAAACTTTGTTCATCAGTGAAATGATTCTAAACTTGGAATGGTTAAGCAATAAACATAGAATGCCCAATAAAATACTGCAGAAGGAAAACAATACCAAATCTATTTAAAGGCTTACTATAAGTAATTAACATAACATGATATTGACAAAATAATTGATTTATAATGTGTCAGGATACAGAGCCTAGAAATAGATGTTCATATATGTAGTCAATTTGCTTTTCATAATAGCTCAAAGGCAATTCAATGAAGAAGTGATAGGTATTTTAACAAAAGGCACTGAAAGAATTAGACATCTATATGCAGATAAAATGAATGTAGACACAGACCTTATAGCTTACACTAAAATTAACTCAAAATAGATAGTGGACTTAAGAGTAAAATAAAAAACTAAAAACAACACAAGAGCAAAAAGAAAAACTACTAGAAGAAAATATAGAAGACAATATATACCTTGGGTTTGGTGATGAGTTCATAAATACAACACTAATTTTATGAACCATAAAAGAAAAAATGTGATAAATTAAACTTCATTAGAATTAAAACTTCTACTCTGATAAAGAGAATGCTAAGAGAAAATAAAAAGGCAAGCTGCAGACTGAGAGAAAATATTTGCAAACATATATTTGATAAGGGATTTGTATCAAAAATATTTAAAGAACTCTTCAAATTCAACAATAGGAATCAAGCAACACAATTGGATGATGAATGAGGGATGTGAACACATACTTCACCAAAGAAGGTATACAGATGGCAAATAAACATAAAAAGATACTCAACATGATTTGTCCTTAGGAAAATGTAAATACCACACATGCCTATTAGAGTGGCTAAACGCCAAAAATCTGAAAATCCCAGTTGTTGTTTAGGATTCAAACCGAAACTCTTATTTATTGCTGATGGGATGCAAAATAGTACAGATCCATTGGAAGGGAGTTTGGCAGTTTCTTACAATGCTAAATAAACATAGTCTTAATATATAATATCTTAATATATAAGATATTTACCTGTTTTGAAACTTATGTCCACATAAAAACATACATGTAAACATTTATACCAGACTTATTATAATAACTCCAAACTTGAAATAACCAAGATGACCTTCAATAAGTAAGTGCTTAAACAAGTATGGTACATTCATACAGTGGAATACTATCCAATTATAAAAAAGAATGAGCTCCCAAGCCACACAAAGACATGGATGAATCTTAAGCATATATTGCTAAGTACAAAAGCTAGACTAAAAAGGTTATCTACTATAGGAGTCCAAATATATGACATCTAATAAAGAAAAAAAACTATAGATATAGGAAAGTGATTCACTGATTATTTTACTAGAGATCGGAGAGGGAGGGTTGAATAGGTGAAGCTCAGGATAGCAAACCTATTCTGTATGAGACTGTAATGATGGACATATGACACAATGCAATTGTAAAAATCAATAAAGCTTTATAGCGCAAAGAGTGAAGTTTAACATATGCAAATTAAAAAATGTTAGGAAGTTTCAGGATTCCAGGATGGAATGCAGAAAGATGTGATACCTGTCTGAAACCACCTCACTGAGCAGGCTGAGGGAGACAGGTGTTGACCTCAGCACTGTTGGAAATGAGTGGCCTCTGTAAGACTAAATGCAAAAGAAGCTGTATATAAACACTGACTATAGTGAAAACATTATTTCCCTAGGGGTACAGGGTAACAATTCTAAAACTACTACACTTTTATACCAAAACTGAACAAGTAAGTAAATGCATGGCAGACAATGGTAATCAGGTTTCTCACTGTTGGTGTAAAAGTGTTACAGATAGCAAGGAGAGGAGGCTGGAATCAATTCTGTGGCAATGGATTAGAGTGGAAGATATTAGTACATAAGGCATGTTTATTGTAATAAAGATACAATGTTGGTTCAGAAATATTTATAGCTATGTATAAACATACATTATCTTCTTGGCCTGTCAGCTGAGAGCCTTGAAGCAATTAACAACATGACAATAATCACACTAAACACTCAGAGTTTGATTTCTAATACCATTCTCCAATAAAAGGAACTTGAGTTCTTTAGAGAAATAGCTGATTTTAGAGTAGGACAGAAAATATATAAGATGAGCCTGGAGCGTCTTGTAGTGAAAGAAAGTTAAGACTAGCGTAATAACTTCACATAGTAACAGATGAGTAATAGATTTTCTTGGTGATTACATCGAAAGGTATATAAATGAATCACCATGCTGTACACCTGAAACTAATATAATATTGTATCCCATTAGACTTTAATATGAAATTATTTTTTTAAATAATAAAAGGGTAAGAACATGCTCAAAAAAATTCCGCAACTGGGATATGTCAAAGGGTGTAGAGTCAACTGAAAGAGTTCACAATGCCTGAAGCTAGAACCATTTGAGCAACAGTAAAGATAGGTTAACATCTGATTATTATCTAAAGTATAAAATAAATATTCATGAGTCCATACTGATATAAATAAATGATTTCATAAATAAATAAATGAGAGGAAATCTCCTGTGTCAAAAAGTTTCAAATATTTATGTAAATACTCTGCTCTTAAGAATGGGGAACATAATTCAAGCCAAGTGATCAAAGTTAACATCAGTACTGAAAAGTTGTATTGATAGTACATAGCCTTGACATACATAAAGGAATGTATAGTGTGTACCTATCACACAGCCTTTGTGTAATGACAATGGCCCTTTACCATTGTGTTTTCCTCCTGAGCTAAATATAACCACAAGATAAACATCAGACAATTCCCAACCAAAGCATACCCTATAAAACACCTGACTAGTAATCCTTAAAACTCTCAAGACCACCAAAAAAAGGAAACTCTGAGAAACTGTCACAGCTAAAAAAAGCCTAAGGAGACATAAATTACTAAATACAATGTGATATCCTGGATAAAATCATATAATAGGAAAAAAAGTCATTAAGGAAAACAAAACAAAAATCTGAATAAACACTATGCATCAATATTATTTTATTAATTGTGATAAAATACCATACATTATCAGATGTTGATAATAGAAGAAATTAAGTATGAAATATACAAGAACTCTCTGCACCATCTTCTCAATAATTCTGTAAATTTAAAACTGTTCTGAAATAAAACATTTATTTCAAAAAAAGAGCAAGTTCAGAAAACTCTCATACACAAATTGAAATAATGTAGACAATAAAACTATATTAATTGAGACAGTATGATATTGGCATAAAAATAGACACATAGAAAAATGGAGCAAAATACAGAGTCCAGAAATGTACTCACACAATGTGGTCAAGGAATTTTCAACAAAGGTTATAAGGTGACTTAATGAGAAAAAAACAGTTTTCAACAAAAGGTGATGAAAAAATTTGGTATCCATATGCATAAAAATGAACATCAAAGAGGAAGTTAAATAAATGTTAAAATATTTTGAACTAAGTAAAAAGAAAAATATAACTAATCAAAATTTGTGGGATACAATAAAAGCAGTGCTTAGAGGAAAATTTATCACAGTGAGTTCATACATTAAAAAAGGAGAAAAATTTAAAGTCAATAGTCTAAGCTTTCACCTTAGGAAACTAAAAAGAAAAAAAGAAAAGTAAGTCCAAATTAAGCAAAAGAAAAGATATAATAAAAATTAGAGCAAAAATCAAGGAAATTGAAAATAGAAATCAATGGAGATACAAAAGATGGTTCTTTGAAAAGATCAATGATCAATGAGCCCCTTGCTAAACTAAGATAAAAAGAGAGAGAACACAAATTATTAACATCACAATGAACGAGGGCACCTCACTGTGGGTGCTCCGGGCACCGGAGGATAATAAAGAATATTGTGAACAACTCTATGCCCACAAATTTTATAACCTACATGAAATGGACCGATTCCTCAAAGGATACAATCTGCCAAACTACAACACAGGAAAAAATAGAAGATGAAAAACATAATCTAAATAATATAAATAGGCCTCTATCTATTAAAGAAATTTAATCAATAATAAATAAGCTTTCAAACCAGAGAGCACCAGGCCCAGATGGGTTCACTGGTAAATTTTACCAAACACTTAAGGAAGAAATTATACCAATTTTACAGTTTTTTGCAGATGATAGATGAGAGGGAAAACTTTCTAACTCATTGTCTGAGGCCAGTAGTACTCGTTACTTAAATGAGGCAGAGAAAGTACAGGAAAAGAAAACTACAGATCAATATCTTTCGTGAACAAGGATGTAAAAGTTCTCAAAAAAATTAGCAAATTAAATCTAACTATGTCAAAAAAGAATTATATACCACAAGAATTTATCTCTGATATACAAGGCTGGTTCAGCTTCAAAAAAAATCAATAAATGTTAATATATTACATCAACAGGCTAAAGAAGAAAACTTAGATGATTATACCAGTAGATGCAGAAAAAGCATTTGACGAAATCCAACACCCATTCATAATAAAAACTCTCAGGAAATTAGAAATAGAAGGGAACTTTCTCAACTTAATAAATAATATTTACAAAAAAACCCTACGGGTAACATCAGACTTCATGGTAAGAAACGCAAACCTTTCCTGTGAGGATCAGGATCAGGCAAGAGTGTCTCTTTTCATCACTGCTCTGTAACAATATACTAGAAGTTCCAGCTAATGCAACGGAAGAAAACAAAATTAAAATAAAATATAAAATAAAATAAAATAAATACAAATTGTGAAGGAAGAAAATAAAATTGTCTTTGCTCACAAATGACTTGATGTCTATGTGGAAAATACAAAAGAATTGACAAAGAAACCTCTGGAACTAATGTTATTGTAGCAAGTGTGCAGAATACAAGATAATATACAAAAGTCAGTAACTCTTATCTAACAACAATGAGCAAGTTAATTTAAAATTAAAATCACAATATCATTTTCATATTACAATTGTATTTTTACTAGTAACAAAAAAGTAATTTTACTAGCAAGAAAAAAAGAAATATGTAGGTATAAATCAAGAAATACAGGAGAAAAACTACAAATCTCTGATGAACGAAATCACATAATAACTAAACAAAAAGGGAGATACTTACAGAAAGGGAGATTCAATATTGTCAAGATGTGAATTCTTTCTAAATTCATCTATGAGTATAGATTCAACAACACAAGGCCATTTTTTGATATCAACAATTTTTTTTAAGTTTTTATGGATGATCATGATTTGGCTTCTAGTCAAGATGTCAGAGTAGGTAAACACCGTACTGTGTCCTCCAACAAGCACATCAGATTTAGGACTAAACTTCAGAACAACCATCATTGAAAATCACCTGAAGTTTAGCTGAACAGAAGTCTTATAACTGTGGATATGCAGAAGAAGCCACATCATTACTCGCAAAAGGGACAGAGAGGGAGAAGGGGTCAGTCCCTCAGCCACGTGTGTTGTTTAAAAAATCAAGAGGGAAATTTTGGTTGCAGAAGGCCCCCCAAAAGAACAAGGCATCCTGGACCCACACTAGGGTACAACCAGGCAATTGAAAATAATCCAGCACTAAAAAGAAATGAGTTGTCAAGCCATAAAAAGACAGAGAAAACTTAAGTGCATATTACTAAAGGAAAGAAGCCAATCTGAAAAGGCTATATACCCTATGCTTCCAAATATGACATTTTGAAAAAGGCAAAATGAAGACAGTAGAAAGATTGATTCCCAAGGGTTAAAGAAAAGGGAAAGATGAATGGGAAATGCACAGAGGATATTTAGGGTAGTGAAAATACTCTATATGACACTATAATTGGGGATATTTTCATTATACATTTGTCCAAATCTATAAAATGTAAAACACTAAAAATGAACCCAATGTAAAATATAGTGTTTGGGTAATAATGGGTTGGTGTAGTTTGATCAGTTATAAAATACCACTCTAGCAGGGAAAATTGATAATGGGGGAGGTTACGCACGTGTTAGGGATGAGAGAACATGAGAGATCTCTGTACCTTCCTGTCAGTTTTGCTGTGAGCATAAAATAGTTCTAAAGAAACAAAATCTATTTTTTAAAAAAAACGTAGTGAGAAAAAAACCTTAATCCTTGCTTTACCCCTCATACAAAAATCAAAATTAGTCATAGACCTAAATGTACAAGCTTAAATTCTCAAAATTATAAGATACAACTCAGAAAAAATATTATGTTTAAGTGTATATAGAATATAGATCAACACTGATCTCTCTTAATAGAGACAGATTGAAAGAATTAAAATAAATTTAGCAAAATGTTAACAATTGAAGAATCAAAGTGAAGTTTATATGAATGTTTGTTCCACTATTCTTAAAGGTTTTCTGTAGGTTTAAAAGTTTTAACATTAAAAATTTGGGGGAGAAAATAATGGAGTCGAATTGAAACTGAAAAACACTGCATTATACCTTAGGATTGCTCCAAATGTCTCAAAATAATGAAATTTCCATCTTTACCAAGCTTTGATAAGAAAAAGCTTTAAATTAGAACAAAAGGAGATAGGAATCAATGATGATGCGCAAGATACTATAGTCAGAGAAAGACAGAATAAAAATTTATTGAATTTAGCAACGTGAAGGGCATTAGTGGCTTTGCTGAAAGTAATTTCAATTGGATAATGAGAGTAGAAAACAAAGTTCAGTGGGGGGGATATAAATAAATATTTGAGGAATATAAACAGTCTTGTAATAAATTATTTTGTGAAGATACACAAAGAGAACTATTTCTCTTTAACAGGAGAGAGAGGGAAATGGGCTCAGATGTAGAAAAGGTTTTAGATGGTGGTGGAAGATAACAGATTTTGCATCTGTAGATTGCCATTTTTTCAATAGACAATGAAGGTCCACATCTGAAATTTGGTCTTGGGAAGTTAGGAAGCTCAAAGAATTGATAACTAAGCAGCTAGAACATCATAGTAGTGTTTCCGTGCTATAGTGAAAGTCCATTTAAAAATGAAATTGTATTCATACAATATTCATGAAAGTACACAAATCTTGTTAATTAGATAGCAGCACTGTCTCCTCTACATTTATCCAAAAAAAAAAAAATTGAAAACTATGCTCCCTCAAAAAAATGTATGAGTACACAAATCATTACAGCAGCTTTACTCCTAATCACCAAAACTTGCAAACAACCTAAATGTCCTTCAGCTAGCTATTTAATGAGATACATCCATACAGTGGAATACTATTCAACCATAAAGAGAAAGCAGCAAAGTACTGATATATGAAGCAACATGGATGACTCTCAAGTGCATTATGCTAAGTGGAAGAAACTAGATTCAAAAGCATGCATAATATCTGATTCCATTTATATGATAAATGCAGAACAATAGGGTACAGAAAACATTCTAGTAGTTGCTTAAGATCTGGGGGTGAGGGAAGAGTAGACTAAAAAGGGCACAAGGGAATGTCCTGAAGGGACACAGTTGTTCTATATCTTGATTGCGGTGGTAGCCACAAAACTCTAGATGTCACTAAATCTCATAAAACGGTGCATAAAAAGGAAGAATTTTATTATATGTAAATTAAACCTCGATATTTTTTTTTAGAAATTAAGTGATGGCAGTTAGATGTGAAGGCTTGGACCTCCGACACACTAAGGTAAACAATTGCATGAAGCATGATGACTGGTCTTAGTCTCTCAAAGAAGAAATTCCCAACTGGGGTGCCGAGAGTAGGTCATAGGGATGACAGGGATGCTGGTCTCTTAGTTCTGTGGGCAGCAGAGTAGTTCCTGGCCCCAAAACTTGTAAAGTAGGCATTTTAGCTGGAGGCAGCCTCAACCCTATGCCCATTGAGTTATCATTATTGTCTCTTTTTGCCACGATGTGAGGAATGACAGGAAGCACTGTCCTAGAAGGAGATAGTCCTGTAGTTCTGACTACTTCCCTCAACAGTACAATAGATTCTGTGAGAATATAGCACCTTAGTGATTATGGAAGTACTGCCCACTCCAGACTCCTTATGGAATTCTGATCCAGATAACAGAAGAATTTACAGATGCTATTACAGACTGTATACAGAATAATAATATGAAAAAAGCTACATTACAAAACAAAGAATTCAGTCAAATCTTTAGCGAAAGGGAATTAATAACCCTAAAATATTCTCATTATTTAACAAGAAAGAATAAAATTCAATGAACTTAGCTATTAATAGCTTGGGATGGGAGTTTAAGTTGAGGGAAAATAAATTTAATAATAAATCAATAAAAGTAATAAAAGAAAACAGAAACTAATGCATTTAGAAATTAAATATCAAAGATTTTGCACACACAAATAAATATACAACATTTAAATTTCCAATTAAAATCAGAAAATAAATTAACTACATAGTTCTAGCAATAAATAAAAATATAATTTTTTTCTCTTTTTTTATTGTTGTTCAAGTACAGTTGTCTCCATTTTACTTCACCACTCCCCCCAGCCCCAGCCATTCCCATCTCCTATCCTTGATCCTACTGCTCTTTGGCTTTGTCCATGTGTCCTTTATACATATTCCCTGGTGACCCTTCCCTTTGTCCACCAGTTACCCCCTCCCACCTCCCCTCTAGTCACTGTAAGTTTGTTCTTTATTTCCATGATTCTGGTTATATTTTGCTTGCTTGTTTGTTTTGTTAATTAAGTTTGACTTATAGGTAACATCATATGGTATTTGTCTTTCACTGCCTGTCTTGTTTCACTTAGCATAATGCTCTCCAGATCCATCTATGCTGTCAAAAAGGATAGGAACTCCTTCTTTCTTTCTGTTGTGTAGTATTCCATTGTGTAAATGTACCACAGTTTTTTATCCACTTATTTACTGGTGAGCACTTAGGTTGCTTCCAGCACTTGGCTATTGTAAATTGTACTGCTATTTGAACATTGGGGTGCATAGGTTCTTTTGAATTGGTGTTTCAGGATTCTTAGGGTATAATCCCAAAAGTGGAACTGCCGGGTCAAAAGGCAGCTCCATTTTTAGTTTTCTGAGGACATTCCATAGTGTTTTCCACAGTGGCTTCACCAGTCTGCATTCCCACTAACAGTGTACTACGGCTCCCTTTTCTCCACAGCCTCGCCAACACTTGTTTGTTGATTTGGTTATGATGGCCATTCTCACCAGTGTAATGTGGTATCTCATTGTGGTTTTGATTTGCATCTCTCAGATGGTTAGTGATGCTGAGCATCCTTTCATAGGTGTCTGGAACCTCTATATGTCCTCGGAGAGTGTCTGTTCAGGTCCTTTGCCCATTTTTTAATTGAATTCTTTGTCTTCCTGGAGTGGAGTCACGTGAGTTCTTTTTATATTTTGGAGATCAAACTCTTGTCCAAGATATTATTTGCAAATATATTTTCCCATACAGTCGGTTCCCTTTTCATTTTGTTGATGTTTTCTTTAACCATGAGAAGTTTTTTATTTTGATGAAGTTCTATTTGCTTATTCTTTCCTTTATGTCCCTTGTTTTAGGGAACATATTGGTGAAAATAGTGCTGCATGGAATAGCTGAAATATTCCTCCTTATATTCTCTTCTAGGACTTTTATGGTGTCACAACTTATATTTAAGCCTTTTATCCATCTTGAGTTTATTTTTGTATATGGTATAAGTTGGTGGTTGAGTTTCATGGTTTTGCAAGATGTGTTTCTAAAAATATTTTTATAAAAAACTACTAAAAATCTATCCAAAGTCTACAAAACCTGAAAAAGCCACAAACCCCTAAAGAAATAAGAAAAGGTGTTAAACATTAAACTAAACTTTCTCATGCTATATAAAAATTTTCAGAACAGAAAAATTCCATCAGGGCTATCTCATGATAAGTAGTGATTTCCTCTTCTTTTCAATAGTTCCTAAATATAGTCAACATGTGTTATTTTTTGTAATCAGAAACAAAATTCCAAATTTTATTTTCAAAAAATAATAGTCCAGACTAAAGTTCTATTCCTTCTACTAATTCTGTTGTGTTTGGCCTTGGCAATTCTGACACCTCAATAAGTTATAATGAAAACACAGGTTTTATAAAATCATTCTCAGCCTTCTTGTTTTGAATCTTATGAATGAATGTATGTCACAATCTGTTAAATGAGTATACTTGCTTGATAGTAGAGAACTAGTGTCTTACATTTTAAAGTAACCAAACTTCTAGTGGCTTGAGTAACCATATGTGAACATGAACTACAGAAATTTTCAAATGAATCTTTTCAAAAAGCTGGCCTCCAAGTTCTCCCTCATCACTTAGCTGTTGCATGAAAAGAAGAAATGTCTGATGACTTGCTGTGTTGAAATACAAACTCCCTTTGAAACCTCAATTGTATTTTTGTCAATTAAAACAGTTCCCAAGTTTATGACAAATTAATGAACAATTTATTTTTTCTCTAAACATACTACTACATGTGCCCTGTATATGCTGACAGACAAGTCCCAAGTTTTCACCAAAGGGGGACATGGGACATTATATGATGAAGAAAATGCTTTGAAAGAGTGTGCACAGTAATTACGAAGGAAAAATGAGGTAAGAACTCATTTTCTTAACAGAAGAAAAAAGCAGGTAGAAAACACAAGATCATGATGAAAAAGAAAAAGCTGGTATCATCTCACAACATCATCGGTTTTATTTCCTTTCTTCTTTATGAAAACTTTAATAATCAAGGGACAGATATCAAAGTTGTCTAAGACAACAAACACATTCAATTTCTTTTTAAAAATGACACCAGCCCTAGCTGGTGTAGCTCAATGGATTGAGTGCCTGCCTGCAAACTAAAGGGTCTCCAGTTTGAATAAGGTTGTCTGGGGGGACAACTTTAAATGTTCCAACATCCTAATTATAGCAGTGCCAGAAGGAGAAGAGGAAGAACAAGAAATTGAAAACTTATTTGAACAAATAATGCAGGAAAACTTCCCCAATCTGGCAAAGGAACTAGAAATGAAAGTCTAGGACACTCAAAGAGTCCCAAACAAGTTGGATCCAAGAAGAAACACACCAAAGCACATCATAATTACATTACCCAAGATTAAAGATAAGGAGAGAATATTAAAAGCAGCAAGAGAAAAGGAGACAGATGCCTACAAAGGAGTTCCCATAAGACCGTCAGCTGATTTCTCAAAAGAAACCTTGGGACTGGAAAGAAGTATTGAAAGTCATGAAAGACAAGGACCTACATCCAAGATTACTCTAGCCAGCAAAGCTATAATTTAGAATGGAAGGGCAGATAAAGTGCTTCCCAGACAAGGTCAAGTTAAAGGAGTTCATCACCACCAAGCCTTTATTATATGAAATGTTAAAGGGATTTATCTAAGAAAAAGAAGATAAAAAATGTGACCAGTAAAATGACAACAAACTCACAACTATCAACAACTGAACCTAAGAAAAACAAAAATTAAAATTAAGCAAACTAGAACAGGAATAGAATCACAGAAATGGAGATCACATGGAGGGTTGTCAGTGGGAAGGAAGAGGGGGAGAATGGGGGAAAGAGGTACAGGGAATAAGAAGCCTAATTGGTAGGCACAAAATAGATGGCGGTGGTGGGGTTAAGAATAGTGTAGGAAATGGAGAAGCCAAAAAACTTATGTGTATGACCCATGGACATGAAGTAAGAAGTTGGCACGGGAAACACTGGAGCTGGGGCACAGTGCAGGGTAGAGGAAGATAAAAGGGAGAAAAAATGGGACAACTGTAATAATCAATAAAATATACAAGAAAGAAAGAGAATGTTGCATTCAACTTCATTCTTTTCCTAAAAGTGGCCAGGTTTTATGATACATTTATCATATTTGTACTTGATTACATTTATATTTTAATATAAGAACATAATTTGTGCCCTGGCTAGTGTAGCTAAGTGGACTGAGTGCTGGCCTATGAACCAAAGGGTTGCTGGTTCGATTCCCAGTCAAGGCACATACCTGGGTTGTGGACCAGGTCCCCAGTTGGGGGCTCATGAGAGGCAAACACACATTGATGTTTCTTTCTCTCTTTCTCCCTCCTTCTCCCTTTCTCTAAAAATAAATAAATAAATAAATCTAAAAAAAAACAATATAAAAAAGAACACAATTTGTATTATATTAAGCATATTGGGATACAAATTTATAAAAGTATTTTATTGTAAGGAGCACAACATCAAAAACATTTGGAGGTCATTGAGGGGGAGGACATAAATTCTATAACTAATAATAGATCTAGGAAGCTAATACCTATAATCAAGAACATTCTAGAAGAGATATTTTGTGAACATTTGAAAAGAAATGTAAATATATTGGAAAGAATGTACTGGTTATTAGAAGCAAGATGACTTTTATAAAAATAACTCATCCAACTGACTTGATTTATGTTTATAACATTGCCTCTCTGACATTAGAAAATGGAGTACTACCTAGGTTCAAGCTAAGCATTAGAACAAAATCAGGATATGAATAAACTAACAGAGTTTAGGTGACACACACTAGGAGGAATAGCTAAAATGATAGACTACCAGAATGATGTTTCCAGCTCACTGCCTCTAGTGCCACAGTTCTAAATTCTCCTCATTGCTCTGAGAATGAGACCTACATTCCATGGACCTTACACTACCTTCACTGACCCCAAAGCCCTGAGGCCCTCATGACAACCATACTTTTGCATAGCACTCCTACCTCTCCTAGGCTTTCCTGACTGAACTTCCACCCTCTAAATCTAAACGTATGCCTGAAATGAAACATAACTTCAACTAAACTATTCATAATCATGTTATCTAGTCTCACTTTAAATTCATGAGGAGATAGCCCTTAATACCACTCAGGATTATATTTCCCTGGTCTGTTCATACTCTCACTCTCCTAAACAATTATTTCACAACTTTTTCCCTTTTCAAACATCATCGCTTTCCTCTTCCATCCTGTGTTTTAATGACTTAGCTTCCAATTTCATTGAGAATACCAAGCCATCACACCACCCATCTGTAGCCATGCCCATCAACTCTACTGACCCATCTGGTAACATGGAGAATGGCCCAGGTTCCTAGCTATGGCCTGTCAAGATTTAGGAAGACTTTGAGATTTTACTCTAAGTTAAAGCAATAGCTTGTCACAGTTTCATTGATAATACCAACAGACAGGAGAATCCTAGGTCGGATGAAAAGGATCGTGTATTACTCAAATAAATCATAGTAGTGAAAGGATAGCCATTTTCTTGTGATAGTTCCTATGGTGGTTAATTTTATGTGTCAACTTGGCTAGTGCCTAGATGCTATGGACTAAATATTTGGATGCCCTCAAAGTCATATGTTGAAGCACTAACCTCCAGTGTAATTATATTTGGAGGTAATTAGGGATAGGTTAGATCATGGGGGCGGGATCCTTGTGATTAAATTATGAAAAGACCAGGAGATACAGGATTTTTCTCTGTCTTTCTCACATACCCATGAAGAAAGGCCATGTGAGGACAAAACCAGAAAGAGGGACTTTCAAGAACCCGACTCCTCTCGCACACTTACATCAGATTCCCAGTCTCCTTAACTCTGAGAAATAAATATTGTTGCTTAAGTCAAATAGTCTTTGGGATTCTGCTATAGCAGCCCAAACTGACTAAAACACCAGATATTTGGTTAAGCATTATTTCTGGCTGTGTCTGTGAGAGTAGTCCTGGATGAGATGAACATTAAAATTTACAGACTGAGTAAAGCAGATTGCTTTCCCCAAAGTGAGTGGGCTGCATGCTATCCATTGAAGACCTGAATAGAATAGTAAGGCTGAGTAAGAAAGGATTTTCTTTTTCTGCCTAACTATCTTTGAGTTTGGACATTGGTTTTCTCCTGCCCTGAGACTCAGGCTTGGACCTGAACTTATACCATCAGCTCTTGGGGTCCTCAGGCCTTTGGACTCAGACTGGAACTATACTATTGTTTCTTCTCTGGCTCTCCAGCTTGCCAATTGCAGACCTGGAACTTCACGACCTCCATAATCACATAAGCCAGTTTCTTATAGTAAATATTTTCATATCTATATGGAAATATAGATCTAAATATAAGAGAGAGATACTCTGTTTCTCTGAAGACCTCAGACTAATTCAGTCCCTAAGTTTCAATTCCCACAGGACAATGATATCAGGACCAAGGGACATCTGCCCACACAGCGGGCTACATTACAAAAAAGGAACTTTGAGCTTAGGAAACCTGAATATTTTATAAAGGAATGAGGCATTATCTTAATTATAACTGGACAGTATACAAAACTACACCCTCTCTAAAGGGAGACAGATTCTATCTATAACTTCCAAGGCTCTTTGCAATAGAAACATCTTTAAAATGATAGTCGAGAACAAAAAGGCAATATATGCCTTGGCTAACAATGCAGGCAGAAATCTGAGGGCCACGTGGACAACTGTCTACTAAAATAGCCATCTCCTTCACCTACTTATCCATTTGAGTCTGTCCTCTCTTGCCTACTTAAGAATGCTGTGTAGCAATTTTACCATCTCTCTCCTGAGGAACTATTTTTCTTTCTCTATTGTTTTATTCCTATTTACATAAATTTTTCCAATCTTAAAAAAAGTTGACTCATTTTTAAGTCATTACCATTCCTATTCCTCTCTTTTTTTCGCAAAGAATGTCACGGGGGGGAAAACCCATTTAGATTCACTGCCTCTGCGTTATCTTCTCTTATTTTCTCCAAAACTCATTTTAATTAAGCTTCTGCCTCTCATCACTCCACCAGCACTCCTCTTGTCGAGATCACTAATGACTTTTACATTGCTGACTCCAATGGTCAGCTATCAGTTCTCATTTTGACCTATGAACAGCATTTGAGACCATTGTGTTTCCTCTCCATTCTGAACTCATTCTTTGTTGGGGTTTCCAGGAAACTGCTCTCACTACCTTTCCCACCCTTCTCTCTGACCACTCCTCAGTCTTCTTTGATGATGGCACAAATCATCTCCAACCACTAAATATTGAAGTGACCTAGGACTCAGTCCTTGGATCACTTCCATATTCTATCCACACTCATTCTATTGATAATTCATCTACATACATGAGGTCTGTCTAGGAAAAGTTCAACCATCGTTAATATAGTAAGAATGGTTTGTGTGACATCAATGTAACCTGGCAGTCAAGGAGAGTGGACTGGAATGCACATGTGTGAATAATGACACTTCACTGTACTAGTCAGTGGAGGTGGTAGATGCCATTGAGTGAGCATGTGTACTGTGTGGCCATCACATTGAAAATGACTGAGCAATTAGAGCAACAAATCTGCATCAAATTTTGTGTTAAGCTTGAACTTTCCGCCATGGAAACTATTGGGATGATTCAAAAGGCCACAGCTATGGACAACTGGTGAATGGCGACTTCATCACAATAAAGAACCCGCTTATGAATCACGTCTTGTGCAGAGTTTTTTTTTGAAATATCAAATCACCCAGGTGATTCAGCACCCTTACAGCCCAGATTTGGTGCTCTGTGACTTCTGGCTTTTCCTAAAACTAAAATCACCTTTGAAAGGGAAGAGATCTCAGACCATTGATGAGATTAAGAAAAATATGACAGGGCAGCTGATGGCAATTGGGAGAACTGTTTGAGGTCCCAAAGTGCCTACCTTGAAAGGGACTGAGGCGTCATTGTCCTGTGTACGTTTCTTGTATCTTGTATCTTCTTCAAATGTCTCTATTTTTAATATTACATGACTGGATTCCTTCTGGACAGACCTCATATAGTTTTATTCTTTTAAATAGTATCCTCTATGTGCTGTTGACTATTGAAGTTCTATTTCTGCCCCATCTTTTTGCAGAACTCCAGACTCACATCCAACTGCCTAGTCAACATTTTCCTTAAATATTCACTTGGTCTCTAAAACTTAAAAGCTCCTGATATTGCCTTCCTAACTTGCTTCACCTCCCCATTTAGATAAATGGCAATTCTATTCTTTCAGTTGTTCAAACCAAAAATCCTCAAGTCATCCATGATTTTCTGCTATATACTGCATCCAATTCTTCAGCTAATCTTGCCTGCTCTACCTTCAAAATTATCCAGAAGAGAACTGATTTTTACTGCTTTCATTGCTACCATTCTAGTTCAAGCCACCGATATCTGCAACCCGAAAGAGACATATGGCTAAGATCTGCTTTGATGATAAATTCACCAAACATTCTAGAGCACCTTCAAAGATTATTTCAATGAAATCTTTCCCGTATCTATCCATCTCATAAAATTATAAAATTATATTTAGAATATCCATTCTACCCAATGGGACGATCCATCTCAATAGGCCCTGTGCATCCAGAAGAGAGAGAAAAGAAAGAGGGGAGGAAGGAAAACAGAATCTTTGGGCACTTTTGTATGCCTGTCCAGAAAGATTATACACCTGATCAAAATCTAGCTCTAGTATTTCAAAATTGAAAAGTAACTAACAACAAAATAGAAAACCTGATCATCCAAGTAAAGCTTTCATACAGAAAATGCAACCCCAAAACAGTTTGCTTATTTATGTTCAATTAAAACAATAAGTTTAGAAAACATATACAATTATCACAAAATCTGAAAAATTCAACATGCTTTCCCTATTTACAAAACAACTAAGTGCTCAAAATTCTTGGAACTTAAAAACCTCAAAATTTTGACTTAGTATGTAGATGTGTAAACCATGTATACCTACAAAGCATATAGAACCAAGTATATGACAATTTCATATAATTCATAAAACATAATTCTCAGATAGTATGTGCCTTTCAAAACCTTGAGTAATTACATAAAAAATATAGGTTACCAAAGCGACATTTGTATGTTGTTTGTATTCCCTAGGTGGGAAGTAGAAAAGAAATGATACATTTCTTGAATGTTCAAATCAACCAAAACATTCTACTTTCGTGATGCCTTGTGACATATGTGAGGATGTATCGTTACCTTCACATATTTTTGTTAATTTCCCTATGTTCATTACTTCCTGGGGTTTTTTTCTGAGCCTTCTTTATACGATTGCTCCCTCTCCTTCTGCCTCTCCCCCTCTCTCCCTTTTCCTTTCTTCTAATTAGGCCACTTCTCTCTTCCTATCATCCTTGCTCTAAATACGCTTGCTGAGTCTATTGCTGCTGTTACTTCTTTTCCACGTTATCTTTTTTAAGCACAATACCAGTGCCATTTTTCTTATGATTTGTGAAAGTCTTTCTTTCCTCTGTCCCTGCCCAGGCCTCCTACCCCCTGCCTAAGCTTTTCCTTTTTCCTCTATTATTTGCTCATGCTCTCTGTTATATTTCTAGCCCTTAAAGTTCACAGGGCTCATGAGAAAAGAAAACCAAAGCTGTGGTGAAACAACAGAGTTTTGTCCAAAATCCACCCTTGGTTATTTGGATCTAGTTTACGGGGTTGCCTCCAAACAATAGCTTAATTGCAGGAATCGGAGAGAAAAGGAAACCTGAAAAAAATCAAGCAAAATCCTCAGAGAAAGCACTTGTTGTCATCTGTTTGCTCTCAAGTCTTTGGCCCTGCAATTTGCCTCACCCATGCATCCATATGATAAAACAAGATATATTTACATTTTTCCCTCGTTTGCAGGAGAATTAGACCAAAAGAGCTTCTCTTCACCCAGTTACGATGAAATCTCAATAGTAAGATGACACAGAATACATGATATCTTAAACTGTAAGTGATCACTATAAAAAATACATTTAATTTGAATAGGAGGTTTGCAGTCTAACCCAGAACATTAGGAAAGATGATCAAGCTCCTGATGGCTGATCTTTTAACAACATACAGAGAATCTTACAAGCTAAAGAAATTCCCAGAGGAGAACTGTGGAATATAATAGCCAGTCTGAGTTTCTATACTTGAATCATTTCTTTGCTTAGTTATGCAACGATTTTAAAGTCCTTAATTTTACCAGTGTTCTTATGTATTTTGTTTTCCTATAACATCTTTTAGTGCTTATTTTTGTGGCTAGTTTAGTTGCTTAGAATTATTGCTCTTACTCTGTAGGTCCAAAATGCCAGGTGAATTTACCTAAGTGCTTATCAGCATTTTTATTTTCATTTCACAAGTAAATACTTTTACATCCTTTGAGCAAAGAATATATGTATGTAAAGTTATTGTAGGGACAGCTACATGTAGGTAACAAACTTAATTGAATCCCTTGCCTAGCTTTTTTACCCCACATGCATCTGCTATAGATCTACCGAGCTGCTAACCTATAGAGAAAAAATCTGATTATAATTGGAAACATTTCTAAAACTTCTATATTTGCAAAATCAAAATTACTAAAAATGATAGAACCAGAAATACCAAATTATTTCTTTGTAAGCTATAGTCAGAAGTTAACAGGACAGAGACATTTCATGAAATTGAAGCTCTAAACAGTCTTTTCAAAAAGTCACACCTGAATTAGTCTCTAGAGAAAGACGGGGAGTAAATAAATACTATGTGAATTCTAAATAGACCACTAGGAAATTAAATATGAACAGAGTAGACAAAAATAAAAAGGTGAAAGGAGAAGAATTGGGATGCTGCTATTTAATTACCATTGATGTATAGCCATGAAGAGAGTATAGACAGAAATTCATACTCTAAGGATCTTTTAAAGGAAAATACTGCTGTGATACAAGAAAAGGAAGCATTAACACTGACGGGTTTTTGAGCAGTGGTATTTTGCCCTTTGAAGTTCTGTGAAAATTGCACTGTAGCAGTAATATTTAATTGTAGCATAGAAATTAAACACCATTTACTTGATATAAAATAGGGATAGTATGTAAATTAAGTAAGTTTCAATTCATGTCTTCTTACTCACATCTGTTGGCAGTTTAAATAGTTTTAGTGTCATTAATTGTTATAAAAGTGCAAGATTTGCTGTATGCTTGCCACTTAGGACCAAAGGCACAAAAGTCTAATTGAACTAAGTAATTAGTAATTTGTCATTTCCTATTGTCAGCAATTACTTTCCATTAGAAATCCTCACTGAAAATTCTAATTTGAAGTGAGGTTTGCATTTTATTGCTGTCCATCCAAATTAGTTTAAAATTGACAGCTACATTTTCATTTAAAATTTTAAAGATTTTAAACATGCTTGAAGAAACTGAAGCATACTCAGCTCCACATAAGCCTCCATGTATGTGTGTGCACATGCACACGCACTCCAGAAGACAACTCGCACCAATGGAGGTGTCTTTCATTTCCACAAAAGGGCATTGCTGGGCAAATATCACGTCGTCACTGCTTCTGTGAAATTCCAAGGTTTTGATTTTTACACTTGCACGCAGACCCTGCAGTGGTGCTCTTGCCTGCACCCAGACGCACCAGGAAACAACACACTGTTAGACTTCTTTCCGGGGTTTCAAGCTCCTTCTGGGACGATGCTGTTGGATGGTTTTTGTTTGTTCTCTCTTCATGCCCCACTAGCGGGTCAACACTTTCCCTTGTCTCTGTTCTTATTTTGAGGTTCATATTCACTTTGTTTTTTTATTATTATAATTCTTTGTTGTAGTTCAAGTACAGCTGTCTCTAATCCCCCCGCCCTCTACACCCCTGCTGCCCCAGCCATCCCTGCCTCCCACCCTCAATCCTACCCCCTTTGGCTTTGCCATGTGTCTTTTATACATGTTCCTTGACGGCCCTTCCCCTATTTTCCCCCATTATCCCTCTGCCCCGTCCTCTCTGTTTACTGTCAGTTTGTTCTTTATTTCAATGTCTCTGGTTATATTTTGCTTGCTTATCTGTTTTGTTGATTAGGTTCCACTTAGAGGTGAGATAATATGGTATTTCTCTTTTATCGCCTGACTTATTTCACTTAGCATAAAACTCTCCAGTTCCACCCATGCTGTAGCAAAGGGTAGGAACTCCTTTCTTTCTGCTGTGTAGTGCTTCATTGTTTAAATGTATCACTGTTTTTTGATCTGCTCATTTACTGATGGGCACTTAGGTTGCTTCCAGCACTTGGCTATTTATTGTAAATTGTGCTGCTATGAACATTGGGGTGCATAGGTTCTTTTGGATTGGTGTTTCAGGACTCTTAGGGTATAATCCCAGCAGTGGAATTGCCGGGTCAAAAGGCAGTTTGATTTTTAGTTTTCTGAGGAACTTCCATACTGCTTTCCATAGTGGCTTTACCAGTCTACATTCCCACCAACAGTGCTGAGACCATGTAAAACTAGGGGGTAACTCAGCCCTCAAAAACAATACTAAAGAGGTAATTTATAAGTCCACTGATGTACTTTACTAATTTTTAACATTTTTGATTTATAACTTTTTATTTTGAAATAATTTTAGGCTTACAGATAAGTTGCAAAAACAATAAAGAATGCTCACATGCCCTTCACCCAGTTTCCTTTTGTGTTACATCATTCATAAGCATAGAACAATGATAAAAACTGAGAAATTATAGTAACTTTGTACAATACCGTTAAGTAAACCACAGAATTTATTTGGATTTCATTGTTTTTTTTTTCTCTTTATTGAAATTAGTGAGGTGACACTAGTTAACAAAATTGTGCAGATTTCAGGTGCACAAGTCTGCAACACATCATCTGTACACTGCTTGTGTGTTCACCACCCCAAGTCAGGTCTCCTTCTGTCCCCATTTATCTCACCTTTACTCTCTTCTACCTCCCCTTTCCCCCCTCCCAGCCACAATCACCACACTGTTATCTGTGTCCATGAGTTTTTTTCTTTTTCTCTCAACCCCCCCAGTCTCCCTCCCCAAGAGCTGTCAGCCTGCTCTCCATCTATGAGTCTGTCTCTATTTTGCTTGTTAGTTAATTTGGTTCATTTGATTCCATATATGAGTCAATTAAGATTTGACAAAGGAGGCAAAAACATACAATGGAGTAATCTATTCGATGGGGGTAGTCTATTCAATAAATGGTGTTGGGAATATTGCCCTGGTGTTCTTTAAACTAAGGTGAGTTAAGCTTATCCTTCATTTCCTTTATAAAAGTTTGAGCATCATATGTTATCCCAACTATACAGTCTTCGTTTTTTTTAAACTTTACAGGTCTTCTCCCCTTAAATACAGCTGGGTATCTCTAACAAGTAGACTATGTTTTAAAAATATAGAATAAACTTCATATATTTTTCTCTTTATTCCATGATTAAAATGCTGAAACTGTATTTCAGATCTTTAACTAAAGCCTAGAGTTAACATATCAGTACACAGAGGCCCAGTATCTTAGATGCGGCTATTAAAAGTTGCCTGGCAAAACGCATACGCACGTACTTATTATGGTAAAGATAGTAATGTCCACAAAGAACAGATTTGACTTATTAACCCAGAGTTAGAATTACATTAAAGGACAAAAGACAATGAAATCTCACAATTACATGTCTAATAATTTAGTAACTAATAAGGGTGGTGTTGAATGCATCTCCATATTAATTGAAGTGATATGGTTTACTAATTTATTTTTCCTAAGTCATGTAAATGCTAAAAATTGTCTTGTAATACTGGAAATGGTAATGAATTTCTCTTATGTTCTAAAATGACACTCTAATCATTACTCTAAATTCATATACTTTCCCAGAACAAATTTTCTACTGTTACCCCGTCGGTAACTAACTAGATATATCACACATCTGTAACACGTAAGTGAACATTAATTAGTGCTAATTTACAATCAAATTTCAATGGAGAAGCAAATTATGCTTTGTTGAACATCAAAAGTCTTTATCGTGACCGCCATGATGAAGAATGCCAGAACATCTTCATTATTTCTGCTTATAAATAGTGTTTCCCACAAATCTTCAAAACGCACAAGAACGCTCTAGACAGCAAAAATAAAACGAGACTTTCACTGTAGTCTGGTGCTAATGCAGTTCATTTCAATGAACATCCTGCTCACTTTTCTTCACTGTAACAGAAAAGAGGTTGTCTGAAAATTCAAGAGCAAATTTTTCCGTTGGGCATATTGTTTGAGATCTATTGACATAGAGCCAAGAAATTTTACTACCCTGCCTCAAGATTTCTCTCCATAAATCCAAGATTGTCTAAAATATCCCAGTTTTATGTTAACCAAAAATTACTTAAACCTTAAAATAGCCATCTCCCTACATGTATCATATCTTAATAGAGTCACATATTTCTAAAGTAATATGCTTCACAGGAGGAAAATAAGCAACAGATACTTAAAAACTCTTAATCAGCTCATTCTAAAATTGTATAATTGCCAATAAGGCACTAAAGAAAAGAGAGAATTAAATTAAAAGTTCAATAAACACTGATCAATATGCTTGTAAATACCAAGATTATACAATGATCTTCCCTTTAAATGTAGTTATAACACCAGTACATGCTCTCTATTTTGGAACTCAGCTGATCATTTATAAATCTAATTAAATTTGTTTCTGATAGAAACATGTCAGAAATATGAGAAGGCTGCCAGAAAATATTTTTTTAAAGAAAGAAAGAAAACAGCAGCCTGGATTGTCAAGCTGTTGCTGTCTCCTGGTTTAGCATCAGCTCACAATCAGCTGAATAAAGAAGTCATCTCTGTCTAAGATGTAAATAAATCACAAGCCTCAGTTACTTTACCGCTAGCTGTTTGTCATTCAGGAAAATAATGGTTAATCAATGTCTAATCAATGAAGATGTGTAACATATTAGTTTGCAGTCCTTCATCATCCTATTTTCTTCAATTGCCTGGGGGTTTGTGTTCAGTACTTACAGAATCGATTACAATTGAGAGTGATCATTCAGCTCATGTTGAGGGCTGTCAGCTGCGCTTTGCACGAGGCAGTTTGGCTCTTGTGTTTAATATGAGATGCTAATATTTAGCTGCATCTGACAAACTAGGTTCCATGGTGGAACGTTTTATGAGAAGTGCTTAAGTAACTAATTGTATCACTACATGTCACTTGATGAAACTAAACTTTTCCTGACTTCACAATAATCATAAGCATTACTGGCTTGCTGTGGAGAATTAAAGGGAAATAGCTGCCTGCTTGAGTCTGATCATGCCTGCAGAGAAGGTCTAAGAAAGGCAACTACCAATGACACCTTTATAAATAACTGCAGGGGTGGGGGGATGATTCTTCGATTTTCATATAAAGCAGTATCTTCCTACGTAAGGACTATGTAGCCTCTTGTGTGAATATCTTTGAATGCCCACAATTTCTCACCAACAGCACAAGAAAAGTTGGAGCTGCCGCCTCTTGACACATTTCTTTTAAGAAACAACCTTTTGTGGCTATGCGCGTTTAAAATCCAAAGAAAATGTTAATTGCCTGACAAGCCCATTTTCCTTGCCATTTATAAAAATATATCACCAACCTGTACATCCTGAAGAGAGACTGGGAGGGTATTAAAAAGGGTGGAAAAGAAGAGTCCTGATTTCCTTTCAACAACAACAAATAATTGTCAAGTTATGGGGCTTTTTGCCTTAATTACTGCTTTGTGATTTGTTTGGCGAGGTGTGCCGATGACATTCCCGGAGCCCAATGTTAAAAACTAATAATGATATAGTATTTCACTAGAAACATTTTTGGATCTTGATAGTATTGATTTAAAACGAACAAGTTCAAGTGTCTTGTTAGAATTAGTTCCAACAGCACCCTCTAGTGCCCACAGATTCAAAGCACCTTGTGGAAGATGAAAAAGTCGTTCCTCTGCAGTCTGAGTTCATTGACACTTGCTTTATAGCCAATATTAAGAAACTTTAAAAAGTCTATCCATCACCACAAGCGACCTAAATGTGCTCTTAAACTTAAAAATATTTTAACATCATTCTGTGATCAAGCATACTGGAGAAATTTAAAATGATCTAAGATTATTTTAAGTTATAATAGTACATTAACTTTTTAAGAGTATCACTTCAGTGATACATTGTCAAATTTTATGGATATTTCAGGATATGTTTTAATTATTTACATTTCTGGGATAACCGACTTAAATAATGATGGCACCTTAAAAGAGAAGTTGTTTTACACCCGACGCCATAAGGTACAATGAAATATTAAACTTAAATTGTTTCCAGTAACTGTAGGAAGGGAAAAAACTTTATCTCTGAATCCATATTTTTAATGAATTTGATATGTTTTAAAAAAACTAATTTTACAGGTAATTAATAAAGATTCCATTGAATGATTAAATGACCATTTCTTCCTCTTAGTTTTAAATCCATTTATTTCAGAAATAAATCCATTATAGTTTTGAGTACATTATCTGTGAAACATTGGTTTTAGATTTTGAAATAGAATTTCATAGTCAGGGAAGACATGTGTATTCAATTTTAAATAATGAATATATCTCTCTGGGTCTATGAGCTAAACATGTAGTGAAAGAATGAGAAATCATAAATGTATAGTAATAGTTTATGCAGGCATACACCACATTCACATAAATAAGTCACTTAATTAACCTGACCTGAAAACCAAACCTGCGAAAATCTCTTCCTTTGAATGAGTCAAAATTTGTGTGTGCGCGTGTGTGTGCTTGGAGATACAATACTGGGGACACTGAGGACAAAGTTGCCAGTGGCACCCAATCCCAGAAAGATTCCCAACCTCAAAAAATGCTAGAATTTTTTCAAAACATACATGACGGTGCTTTCCTCTTCACATCCAAATATCTTACTGAGTAAATAGTTCATATGTTTACATCCCAAGGTTTTCAGCAAACTTTACACAATTATTTCTTGTATATATTTCTAGTGACAATTAAAAATATTTCAAAAGAAAAACTAACATTTCTGCAGTGTCTCATTTAGGTCAGTCTACTTATTGGGCATAAACATATGTTACCTCACAGAGAATGACATCAAACTCTGCTGTGAACTTGGTCAGCGCTTCCTAGGACTTACCTCTTTTCCCTATCATTCACATTATTCAGGATATGAGAAACCTTGTTAGCTGCGTGGCTTGTTTGGAAGCTGGGCTCATGTACCTGTGCAATTATTTGTAGTCTTCTTAAATTACATTTTTACCATCAGCAGTTCCCAGATGGAGCACATAACACTATAAAAGGCAAACCAACAAAAAAGTATGTAAAAGATCTTCATCTATCTTTTTGTACAGCTGCCAGGGGAGTGAGCTAGCCCCACAAATGCCTGCACTTTGATACGAAAGCTGTGATAATGATGAAAAGTTAATGGATTTTTATCTATATCAACCTGACGATCATAGACCCTGTTATTTTTATTATTTTTTAAGAAGGTGATTGGTGCTGCATGAATATGAAGGCATATTCGCAGAATTTCTTAGATTTACAGGTACAGGGGCTACAAAGCCTTCTTTCTTTTTTATGGTAGATAAATTGAGTTCCATGCAGTTTACTATGTAGGGGTCTTTCAAATGAGACCACAAAATCTTAAAACCTTACTCTCCTGTGTGGACATTAAAGATCTCATAGCACTTTTTATAAGAGGAGGGGCTCGTCACCGTACCACGGGCACGTTCCTGGGACTTACCTTAAAGTCTAACAGCCAGCTTCTCTCCACAGGATATTACTGTATTAGGTACCCTGGAAAAGTTCAGTATACTTATTCAATCTATTTAAAATGTTATCCTAATGGTCCTGAAAATATCTTTTTTTTTTAAAGAAATCAAAGGTCTCCTTAGGCGAAGTTACAGTAATGTTTGTTACATGAAATCAAACTTCCTTCCAAAATATTTGATTAGTCCTTTTGAACACAGATGCCCACAGTATTAATTTTATTTAAAAAACAAAAACAACCAATATATAATAAAAAAAATCTTATAACCCATGATCCATGCTTTCTGATACAGGTAATGTAAAATAAATGATATAATCTACAAAACAATGACAAATGAAAGACTTGGAAAAGGTTATGGTTTGACAAGGTAACATTTTTGAAATCTGGACACCAATCAAATTGATGTAACTATCGGTGATGCAACACTTCCTGACACTAAAGTCTTTACCACTGTCGAAAACATATAGAAGAGCCTATTGTGATTGCTTAACGTCAGCTTTTGTTCATAAGCTCTTTCATAAAACTGAAACCAGGAAAATGATTTAAAGCAGTTCAATTTGTCTATTTACCTTAATCTTTAACTATTCCCATATGTCTGGCTACATGATGTATGACTCTTCATAAACCAATTTTTCAAAGATATACAGGACAGAAAAAAGTCAGGCTCCTAACCTTTTATGCGCTGAACTTTTATAGAGCTCAAGAAAACAAAATGCTTTTAGGTTTCAGAAAAGGAAAAAAAAAAGGAGAGGAGAAGGTTATTTTCCTTTTCTCTCCGCTGAGGAAATATTTGCATCAGGGGAAGAAGAGCATGCACTAATTTCTAGGTATCTGAAAAGTCCTTTCAAATGTCCCACCCATAAATGTCGGTGGACATGTTCTTTGTTTAAAAATATATATAGTTAATTAAAAAATCGTGATTCATAAATTAAGACCACTGAATTCTTATGAGTGCCACAGTTGAGGCAGGGGTCTGCTGTGAGGTGTAATACCGTGCAGTAGGGAGGTCTGGAAGCAGGGAGTGCAGATTAGAGATTTCCCCATTTGAGGGTCTCCAGTCATTACCGGAGTGGAACTTCTTCCACTTCCACCTTAGGGACCGCTGTGATTGCAGAAAGTAGTCAGTTGAAACAGAATGCACAGATTATTTTTAAATATCGCAAGATTCTTATATCTATTTTAAATAATTTGCATGCCTTTATGAAGATGAAAATTAAAATGTACCTTTTTTCATTCATATAAACAATATTTAATGATACCTACTGTGTGCTTGGAGCTGAATAGATAACTGTGAACAGAAAAAAAATCAGAGCCCTGTTCTTGGAGCCTGTAACTTAGTTTTAAACTAGAAAATCAGCTTCAGAATCGTTACTATCAGTTTATGACCATGAGTCATGGTAAAAGTTAAGTTTCTCTGGCACTGCTAGTCTTTAACCCTCTTGAGCTCAGTCCATATTCAATTTTTGTTTAACAGCCTTTGTTATTTTAATGGTACACTATAATATCCCAGCTGGTTTGCCCAAATTAGAAAACGTAATCTTCTCTCACAAAAAAAGAACAAACATTAGAATTCTTTTGATAAATATAGAATACAGAACAGGGAAAGAGAGTTAGCAATTGTTAAAGATCTAACTAAGTGCGTAACTCAATTCCAGGCACAAATGTTCACATCTTTCATTAGATTAAAATCAGCTAAACCATTTTGTTGAATAGCATAATCTGTATCTTAAAATAGAAGAAAGTCAAATAGAAAAACCAATGAATCATTAAAATTAGCTCTTATTTCAGGGTGTGAAATAATTAACTTGTATTATAACACTATTTCCTCCATCTGTGATTAGGTAAACAGCACTTCTCTTACACAGATTTTGTAAAGGGGACTTAATGAGCTATTGGATTGATTGATAGGCCATAAGATTTAATGCAAGTTCCTAAAAAAGTAGCTAACACGCTGAAAGGTAAACCTGTCAATCAATGAAGAAAAAATTAGCTTTCAAATTATTGTTATCATCAAGAACTATTGAAATCTAACATATAAAATCTGCATGGCAAAAATCAACAGGATGCTGTTTAAAGTTTATGAAAGAACTTAATTCTCAGCAATATGGCAAGATGATTCTATGATTTGACCACGCCATAGTCATAATTATGAAAACTAAGATTTTAGTAACAGCTTCTAAAGTACATGGAATTTCATGTTTCATTTATGTTTACTATCCCCCAAATGAAATGTTACAAGTGTGTTTATGTGTATGTCCATGTGTATACAGACATCATTTACATATATGTAATACTTACTATTATACATATAAATATCATTGCGGTTCTCAAAATTCAAATGTAGCTATCCTTATAATATCAAAATGAAAAGTCTAAAACCTACAAAAGAGATGCTAGTATGTATCTTATGTGATATCATTTAATGTGCATTCTCAATGTATTAAAATTCTGAAAAAGAACTCAGTTTGTATATGAGAATAACAAGAAATTCTTATATTTCTAAATTAAGTATATTCCAAAATAATTTATTTTTTTCTATTAGTAAGAACTCTAATTCTAAAATGGTTCTGATTTCAGAATAACAAACTTGTCATCTTAAAGCAATCTGGAATATCTACAGAAGTGAAAGTAACTAATAATTAAAGAATATAAAGTTGATATATATTTTAATGAAAATATAGTGTCAATTCGGAGAATGAAGGAAAAAGCAAACACATTAGTATGATATTTGTTAAATGACTCTACTTAAAAATCTTTCCACATATCTTGCTCTTAATCCATTGATAAAGAAAAAAACAATTTAATAAAGAAATTAAACTCAGAAAGATTATAAGAATGTGTGTATGTGTATACGTAGTTATTTGTGGTTTGATAGTCAGGGGACTCATGAGGATGAAACATGAGTATTAACTGTATTTATACAAATACAAAAATTAGTACATAACTTTAAATTTTTATTTTTAAAACTACAAAATGTTCTCTTAAATTTTTTTAAAATAAAATAACTTTAAACCTATGTAACCTAAAATGGAAATGATTACATTTGCTATTTAGCTCATTTGAACCAATACCTTCAAAATCAACTATTTCACACACAAAATAAACTCATTTAAAATAGATTTTTTAAATTCCAGCTTTTTTCTAATGTTTTTTTTTTTTTTAACTTCAAGTACGCTTGAGAAACTGACTGTGGATCATGTATACAAGGTAGGGTCAATGCTGTATTGAATTTCCAGACCATTTTCAGACTACCTTCTGGCAATGGAAGCATTTTGACCACTGACACTCCCTATGGGTATATCTGACTATCCTGGTACAATGCACCATTCCCCATTATTGAATCTACAACAAACTGCTGTAGGTTATTCATTGATTGAGTGTTTAAGTATATTCTTTAGGAGCAAATAGATAACTAATCTGTAAGCAATCACATGAAATAAAAAATCAGCAGAATTCCTGCTTCAAAGATGCTTTGAGCTCCAGCACTTAATTATGTGCATTCTTTGATTATATTGTGTCACATTCAATAAAGATATATAGGAATTCTATTTCTTTATATCACTGTAGATTCTTCTCAGCACCTGGTTGTACCACACAAGGAAATTTTAAAAACACCTTCCAAATCAACTATACCAAGGTAAATCACACCTACTCCCTTTTTATACTAATATTTTTTTTTCCTAGATCAATCACAATATTCACCAGGATGCTTATTTGACCAGTAGAGCTGCTAATTGTTATTCCATAATTTGCTAATACACATTCAACTAAACAGCAGGTAAACCTTGTTCAGCCTCGAGATATACCTGTGTACAGGCTCATGAGTCTGCGCTCATCTTAAGTAGACTGTATTTTAAGAATAAGCTTCAGGACTCCTAGCACAGCCTTCTTAAACAATTCAGAACCCGAGAGTGTGTGTGGTGGCACGTGTGTGAGAGCAGACAGCCCTGCGTCCGCTCACGCAGTCCCTCTGTCAGTGTGTATTTAGGCCAACTTTCTAACATGAAATCCGCACAGCTGCACTGTTGATTTCAGGGGTTCTAAGAGAGATAGAAAGAAAGAATACTTCAGTTCCTTAAAATGTATTTGCTATTCCTCTTCTCTAAAAACCTGAATGCGCTTTTAAAAAAACGTCTCTGAGTCGTGACTTTTTGATGATATATCTGCCACACCAAAAGGATTTGTTTTTGTTTAAATTAGCCTGGCAGGCTTTTAATATTTTAACGGAACATTTAAGCATTTAAAAATGTTTAAGGATAGAGTAAGTAATTCGATCCTTCAAAAAATACAATATAGAAATGCGTGTATTTTATCACTTAGCTTTTAAAAAGTGGCAAGAAAAAGCAGTGAAAATATTGTTACAGTCATATGTTATGTAATTTTATTTTATTCTTTTGTAAAATGTAATTTTGGTTGGTGAAGTTTTATGTGTTTTGTTCTGTTGCCAGCAAAATTCTCATCGAAGTCATCATCTGCATAACACAGGGAGGAGAAACTCAAAGTATTGATATCAATACACAACAAATCACATTTCATCTAAGTTCTGCAACTTAGCTCTGCATGGCTTTAATGCTGATGCTTTCTGTTTACGTATTTTCACTTTAACAGCAGCATAAAAGGCTAGGAGAAGAAGCTATCATTTTGTTGCCTTACTAATGAATGAGTTCCATAAAATCTAGCGTGTATTCCAACTAATGAAATGTTTGGGTATTTTGACAGATCACTAAATGTGGAAGTAGTTTATTGTAACAAAACATTTCAGTAATATTGCTTTCAAATGGGAAATAACCAGGGAATAGAAAACAATTTTAAAATACAAGCAAAGAAACAACATCAAAAGCAAATGCCAATCTCTCTGGTCAATGTCACATTACTACTCACTTCTCTGCTCAAGTTTATAGAGTTCTTCAAGTGTAACAATTAACGATCCAGGTCAGTTAGTCTACGTGATTATGCTGAAGGGACCTGTATGTGTAAGAAAATGTGGTCCATTCACAGAAGATTTGGCACCATGGAACAAAGACATAGAAATGTAGGTCTGTTCCTTATAAAATAGTGAAGAAAATATGCTTAATGATATGAGAGCTAAAAAATTATCTTCTCTGGAGATATTTTGCCTAAATTATGAACAATTTTAAAAGGCCTTTTTTTAAAGGGGGGAGGAAATGAAGTGCAAATATTTTTTAATCTTTTTATAGTATCAGTTAAAGTTTTATTTTATTCTTTTGTAAACTATAGTTTTGGTTAATTAAGTTTTGTAATGACAGTGACAGTACTTCCAAATGAGGTCAAGCTATTACTCTTATATGTAATATTTTATTATATGGAATTTATTAACTACATATTTTATGTTCTTGAAAATGCATATATTTAACCAAGAAAATCACTTAGAGGGCAGTGGGGAACTTTCCCATAATTTTTAATGGAATAATTTTGATTCTTCCATGGAAACTTTTTCTTCTAATTTAGAAAGACTCCTATTACTGCTAAAACTTGACTGATATAGAAATAAGTGCAAATATCAAACAAATTTAAAAAATAAAGCTAACAATGAATCCCAAGTAACATGATCCTACTGGTATTTTTTTAACCATACTCTTACATACATATCATGTTGAATTTTTATTTTTTGTATGTATTTAAGTCCTTATTGAACTATGAAGCTTTTAAAGACTAAAACCATATTTCCTTTAGAGCCCAACTCACATAGCAAATTTGCTATCAATATTTGTAAAAGATGAGAATGGGAAGGACTGAAAGAAAAGTAGGAGAAAGTAAGGATGAACAAGCTTGCATAAGAAAGCTAAATAAAAGGAAGATCCAACAGAAAAGGAATCCAAAATTAAATCAAACAGCTGCTGCTATCAGACATGGAATAGCATTAGCCTAATCTAATACAGATATAAATACGGTTGCTGGGCTGACAATTTATTCACTATTTAGAACTTCAACATGGATTTTTTTTATTATGTAGGCTTACCTTTTTTCATTATAATTCAAGGACACATTTTATAAAGGTGAGTTTATGTGTTTGTTTCAAATAAAGAGACCGTATTCTACCCATTGCTGCCTAGTTTCTAAACCACATTGTCATAACTAAGCTTTCGTCTGTGACAGCACACAAGAACACCTAAAGATGCTCTTACAAAGCATCAACAAGTGGGCCCCTTAAAAACTATATGGACAATAGCAGCAGCCAGCAGCACACCTGCGTTCAGGGTCCTACTTCCTCAGAAGATTCTACTAGCAATAGTCTCAGACTGACCTCATGTCTGAGGGAGAGCTGCAAGTAAGGACAGTTTCTGCAAACAAAGGCTACAACACCCACCCCAGGGACAATTTTTACATGTACACAGTATGAAAAAAAATATGAAGTAACTCCTGGTTACTTCAATGAATGCAGTCTTTCTCGTGCATTCATTTTTTTAACTACAAAGAACAGCAAGGTTTTCCTAAAGTATCTTTGAAATTTTAAAACTCTTAAATTTCATTGTCTGAAAAAGGAGTTTTATATGCTGCTCTTTTCTAGTAATAAGCAATACATTTTCTTGTTACAGCTAATATGGATTTCAATTCTACCAACCACCGGACATGGTCTACCTTGTGGTCTGGAGCAGTGAGTGATCTTTCATTTGGCATAGGGTCTGAATACACTCTCAAAAACTGCACAATGTGTCTGTCTTGAGCTTTAAAAGCTAATAAAATAAAGTCCAATGTCTTATTATACGGTCATCTATTATTATAGTAAACAGAAAGATAGTACAAAGTAAAAGTTATAGTAAAGACTTGGTAAACAATTTTGGAATAAACTTACTAACCCAGGGAAGAAAGGAAAGATATGTAATATTCTTAATGCTATGAGAAAATACCAGAGTGGAATTTAATCATATTGTATGTCTGAGAAGAAACAAAAAATACATTTAACTTTTCAGTCTGACTAGTTATTGGAATTTATAGACAGATTGAATAATATGTAAACTAAAATAATTTACTAAATTTTACTATTTATGTAGGTCAATTATATGTGACTTGAGAACTGAGTATGTGTTTTCTTTTTTAGTATTAGGGTCTAATGCCACACAGCCACTGTCTATCTTGTTGAATTTGTTGAGTTTATTTGAATTGAATGAGGATTTGCACAGCTTTCATCTAGTTCACACATGATGATATGAAAATGCAAGCTAAAAATAGTGAACAGTATTTTGAGAATTTGTGAAGAGAGAAATGGAGAGAAAATGATTAGCTAGATAAGCTCGAAGCTTAACTGAGAGAACCTCATGAAAAGATCTCAGGAAGGTTTTTTTGGTATTGACATACACATGTATTTCCCCTCTCAGCTGGAATGCCTGCAAAAGGGCTGTCATGGTTGGTCGAGTAAATAATACACGCTTTAAAAACAATTATAAATCTGTATTCACCTGATGGACTTTGTATTCATTCCAGTCAATTGGGCATATAATACTCGTTTAAAAAATAAGTACATATAATGCATTAAAAACTGCTTAAACGCCCATTTAACCGGAGGGGCCAAAATAGCTCTAAAATGGAGCATGTGATTAACACTAATGGAAGTTATGCATATGTAATGAAAGGAGAACCCCAAACCCTTTTAAAAAGGGCTATGACTGGAGAGTGACAACTGGGAAACATGAAGATTTAAGACTTCTATTGTGTTTGAAAGCAGGCTCTGCCCTCAAAGCAGTCAATAACTCCCAGTGTGGTGAATCTTGGGGTGCAAACAATAAATGCACTGATATTTAAGGTGAAATAATACTAAGGGGAATGGCAGTAACAGCCGGATGATAAATAACGCAGCGCTGAAATCAGGCTGCATCTTTGTACTTAAACAGCTATTCACTCACTGATGATGGCTCCTATCCCACTTAAATAGTAGCCAAGATTTCCTTTTTATAATGTCAAGTACAGAAAAGACCTAATTTTTAAAGTTTTTAATGAACATAATGCATAAATAATATCATAATATTTTAAATTTAAAATATTTTTAAAAGAATGAAGGATATATACGAAAGTTGGCATAGAAACAGAATTGATTCTGGTTTATTTCTCATTTGCATGGGGTTTGAGAGAGTATTTACCAATTAACCATATAGATAGTAAGATTTGGGAAGCATGAAATGTTTGCCTGTGAATCAAATAGCTTCCCTATTAGCCTGAAGAAAAGATTTGAAATTATCCTTAGAGGTGATTTGTGGGGGTGTTGGGGTGACACTTCTTCTGAAATGCCAAAACAATACCTGGACATAACTATATTTATTCATGAGCACACACCAGCCCATAACTTAACTTCATACATAAACTATTCATGATCAGGGAAACAGAGTGGTTCTATATGGCAATGGAGGGGGGCAGTCTGATGGGAGAAATAGCACAAGGCATATACAAGGTCTGTCCAGAAAAAAGTCCAACCATTGTTAATATAATAAGAATGGTTTGGGCAACATCAATATAACCTGTCATCCAAGGAGAGTGGACTGGAATGTACATGTGTGAATAATGATGACCTCATTGTACTAGTCAGTGGGGATGGTAGACACCACTGAGTGAGTGTGTGTACTGTGTGGCCATCACATTCAAAATGACTGAGAGAGCAGAGCAACGAAACTGCATCTAATTTTGTGTGAACTTTGAACATTCCTCCATGGAAACTATCTGGATGATTCAGAAGGCTACAGCTGTGGGCAACTGGTGATTGGCAACTTCATCACAACAAAGCACCCACTTATGCATTACATCTCATGCAGAGTTTTCTGGTGAGACATCAAATAACCCAGGTGACTCAGCCTTGCTACAGCGTAAATTTGGTGCCCTTCGACTTCTGGCTTATCACAAAACTAAAATCATCTTTGAAAGGGAAGAGATTTCAGACTATTGAGAGTCATGAAAATCTGATGGAACATCTGATGGTGATTGGGAGAACTGTATGAGGTCCCAAAGTGCCTACTGTGAAGGGGAATGAAGTGTCATTGTCCTATGTACAATGTTTCTTGTATCTCGTATCTTCTTCAAGAAATGTCTCTATTTTTCATAGTCTGTGGCTGGATACTTTCTGGACAGGCCACATAAGGCTACTTAGAAGTACAATGACAGAGAAGGCTGTGAGCAGTCAGTGGGCAGAATGAAAACAGAACCATCTGGAGAAGCCCCAAAAACAGATTTCAACGTTCTATTTTATCACTTTGCTGATGACTTTCAATGTCATAACACATTGGTAACTGCTAGAATTCTATCCCAGTCTCAGTACGGTTTCCAATCCCAATATTAAATTGCAATAGTTTGAATGTTGTTAGAATGTGAGTGTCTTAAGGGTAGGGATATTAATGTGTAATATCTAGGTATTTATACTAGTACCAGGAAGGGTGCCTAAAATGTAAATGATGTTACGTGAATATCTGTCGAATGAACTAATTGAATGAATAAATGAGTAATAACACTAATGCTTGCAGGGGTACCGGACCAGAAAACAAGTTCACAGTCAAATGATGAGCTGTTTTCCTACTTAGTCTTATCCTCCAAGGTAAAAATGAAGATAATTTCAGCTATGAATAGATGTGTGAATAGATAAAAGGCTTTGACATAGATAAAAAGGACATACAGAATAGAGAATAAGCAAAACAGCCAGCAGCAAGAGAAGGGAGAAGACAGAAGGAAAACAAAAGCAACCTCAGGAATGTTTTGGAGTACCATTAAAAGAAAAACACAAGAAATGAAGACCCATAAAACAAATGTCCCTTAGATATGGGTGGATTTAGTTCTAGTATCTGCAAACTCTGACATGTCATGCTTACTGTTCTTTATTCCCATGAGATAAATGCTGCCTTCCTTACTACCAGGTGTAGTCTCAATAAATCTCTGTAACCTGAGTCTGGCAAACTCGAGGTCCCAGTCCTCTGAGAGTCACGAAATACTGTATCCCGTGCATGAGGGCAGCAAGGTCTCCTTGCAAACTCTGTGCTGCTTTATCACCTGGATACGACGCCACCCTGAGAAGGCCTACTACCTCTACAAGTCTCTCTGTACTTACCTACATCCAGTCTTGGGGGTGTGAGTAGCAGGGGACTGGAAAATTCACTCCATTCTGTTTCCCATTCTCCTCTACCTTCCCTACATCATGCACCAAAAAATCTCTCCTCCACCAGTGAGAAAAGAAAGGAAAGAAACAAATACTGAGGAAATGAATGGAAAGTGGAAGCACAGAGATCTAAAATAAGAGTAGCCTGCCCAAAAGTCCTTTTACACAGGTATTGTCATGCAATCCTCACCACTGAAGTTATCCTCATCTTTGAAAATGGGCTAAACTGAGAGGTTAAGTAACTTGTACAAGAATGTATGAATACCTGCAATTCATTAGCACTAAAAGCCCATGGATCAACAGGAAGATACGGCCCTTGCCTTCATGGAGCATACTGAGTGAAGGAGATGGAAAAATGACTATGAAATTGAATACAGTGTGGCTAGTGTCACAGAAGCACCTAAGAAAGCTTCTAACTCAGATCTGGAAGTTAGAGAGAGTGTTGGGTACATTGAAATATAAAACATGAATTAGATTTGTCTAAGAAAAGAGACAGTGAAGATAAACCATGAAGAAATGATATGTACAAAAGACCAGAGATAAGATGAGCAAATTGCAAGGGCAGAAAATTGCAAAATATGATACTAAAGAAATCAACAGAGACCAGCTCATACGGGTCAGGGAAAGGAATTTGGGGAATTTGGACATTACCATGGGGACAAAGGAAAATGATCGACAGGGGTTAACAAGGATTAAATACGATCAGATTTATGTTGTAAATTTTTTTTCTCTTACTGCAGTGTAAAACAAATAAATTAGAAAAAAGGAAATCATTTAGGGTAAAATACATGAATTGCAAATATATGAGCATTTTCATCTGACATAAATGCCAATTTCATATAGTTCATCCTAAAGGCTGGGTCGCTGTTGCTTGAACTAAGCAATGATAAGGAGAATAGAAAGATGTAGGCATTTTCCGCATCTTCTATAGCTTTTTCGAGACGATATAGACAGCACTTAAGAGTTATTGGATGTGGTAAAGGAAGAGAAAAGGGGGCACTAAGAGTGGCCCTCCCTCAAAATGTTTAAATATAGCAACTGAGTAAATAGTGATGGCAACCATCCACGTAGCAAAAAGGGTGAAAAAAACCAAGAATGGAGACACAAAAAATGGCCCTAGTTGGAGGAGGTTACTCACTTCCAGGACTCACCATATGAAGAAAGAATAGAGGAAATGGCTTCATGTGAAAATTCTAATTTAATAAAATGTAAAATATGAGTTGAAAAATGGATTATATTGTGACACATTTAACAGCTCTTTATATTTAAAAACTAAAACACTTAAGCTACATTGCCAACCCCTATCTTTCTGTAAAATAGTTCTCATTCTACCCATTTAAAAAATAGGCTCTTATTTTTGCATAGATTCATAATCTGACCTTCTCCAGGTTGCCAAAGCCTAAGAAATAGCTTCGAGACTGTAGATTAACCTTTACAGGGTGTACTTGACATGAATGTTTAAGAGATATAGTGTCTTCAAATAAATGATCCCAACACAAATTTAAGATTCAATCAGCATTAATGGTGGTATTAGAAATGGTAACTTCAATTATAAGCATAATGCATTTTCCTTTGGGAGATTAATTTATGTAGAGTAGGTGCTTGGAGTGCGCCCTGCTGCAGCCATACTTCAGACCCGCGTGTGACCAGGAAAAGGCACGTGAGCTAGTGTGATCTTAGATAATAGCAAATGTTAAGAAAAATTAATGTTATGTAACTCACTTTCCAGAAAGCTATTTTTTCCAATTATCTGAGAAAAGAGGTGTAATTTGAAATTAAAGCAGATAAAATGTAATATTGATAAAATAAATCTAATATTGTCCTCAGTGAATTTTATATGCAACTTATGGTTTTAAAAGAAGTAGTTATAAAATAGTGTGCTACAAAAGAATAAAATAAGCAATTTATCTCAGTAGTATTTTTTATCATATCACTTTTTGAAAGAAAAATGCAGTTCCTTAAGGAAATATATGATTAAAACTATATAGTAATGTTTAAGGATGTTGACAGCTATTTTTAAAATAGGATAATGAGAGTACTAAAAATGAAAACAAAAGTACCTGTAACATCAAAATTACCTAAACTGAAAACTCAAACGAAAAGATGTTTTTCTCTCTGTAATTTAGAGGAAACTATTATTGAAATAAATTTCCCTGGGGAAATTGACAAAATACAGTAGAAGATACACATTTCTTAAAGTATTACATAAAATATATGAATTGAAATATGTATGTAGTATCTATTAAACAGATTAATATTTAAAATTATTTTTAAATTATAAATCCCTAAAGTGTTAATAATTTAGGTAATATTTACTAACAGCTTTCTATATGCCATGTAAAATATATCAGATATGTTACATGCTTTGAGGTAAGCACAATTGCCAGTCCCGTTTTATAGAATAAACAAGGCTTGGAGTTGAATTTACTCAACTGAGTTCTCCCAGCTAGGGAGTGGCAAAGCCAGCCCTTAATCTCCAACCTGTGTGTTTCTCAAACATAAGCTTAACTCCGGCAGGCTGTATATTGCCCCTCTAGCAACGTGTGAGGGGACCTGATACCATCACACTTATTTTGTACCAGTGTATCTTTTCATTTAACTAACAGGGGAAGTGCCACTAAGAAATGAAAGCAGGGACTGTGAGTGAAAATATCCAGTTACCCTTTGAAGGTGATTATTGAGTTTTTACCAGGTGAGTCATTTATTTATCCATGCAGTTTTCCATCTGCAAACAAGAATTGACTAGATTATAATAGTGCACAATTCTAATTCAGTGATATTCCTGATATTGTTATTAGTTATTATATATATGAGGTCTGTCCAGAAGGTACCCAGCCATGTACTATGAAAAATAAGAGACATTTATTGAAGATACAAAATACGAGAAACATTGTACATAGGACAATGACACCTCAGTCCCCTTCAAAATAGGCACCTTGGGACCTCACACAGTTCTTCCATTCACCATCAGCTGTACCATCCTATTTTCCTGAATCTCACTGATGGTCTTCCTTTTCAAAGGTGATTTTAGCTTTGGAAAAAGCCAGAAGTCACAAGGTGACAAATCTAGGCTGTAGGGGGACTGAGTCACCTGAGTGATTTGATATTTCACCAAAAAACTCTACTCAAGATGTGATGTAATATATTAAAATATTCTAATTCTAATATACCTTTTCCCTAAAGATTTCGCCTAAAGATTCTGTCAAATCAGTGTTCTATACATTACCACAGAAGTTTCATTCTAAACAAATTAAATGAGAGAACCAAACCCAAATATTTCCAATGCAAGATGGTTCTTCCTAGCCCGATGTTTTCTTTTAAAATACACACACACATAGATGTGAAACCAGGGACTCTTAGATTTCCCTCTGCCTCTCTTAAATATTGTCCAAATAGCAGTTGTATTTTTTATTCTGATTTAACTCCCCTTGTGTAACTTTTAATGCTTTCTGCAAAATTCAACAGTTCAATTTGGAGCCAAAGAAATAAAACCTTGATGACTTTTAAAGAGTTTAAGATTAATGCAGGAAGAAATTACCTTGGTTAGTCATGCCTATTCTTCTTATCCACCCAAAGTTTGCTTTTGCTGAAGAAGTGGTGAGAGTTCTATATGAAGCCAAGACTCAGAAGATCATGTTATGTGGTTTGTTTTTTAATCACTGAATTCAAGAAGAAGCTAGAATTGCATTTTTGAATGATTTTTATTATTGTACATGCTATCAAGTAATAGTCCCCAAAGACAGGACATTAAATGTGCATGATAAACAGAAAGGAGTATCATCCTTCCCCTTTATGTCAACAAAGCCAGTGAGTGTTCTATGATTCAGAAATAATATAAACACATTTTAAGTGAAAGCTTACATATAATTGTCATGAATGTCTTCCCAGATAAGAATACTGTGGGCACTGCTCAATATCCAGACATATATTACACTGAGAAACTTGTCATTGTTCTCCCAGAATATGCGAAGAACATTGCAATGTTTAATCAATTAATCATGCAGCTACTGTTCTGCAAACCCTCCACCAGGTGAGCTGTGAATGTGTCTGCAAAGTATACATAAACTAAGCATGTGAACACAGGGGGAAAAAGAAACCTTTTTTTAAAAAAACAGCTTTTCCTTATTCAAGTGAAAGGACAGGAATGCTAGATGAAACTCTACATAAGAATATTCGCACATTACCTGAGAGAGTAAACCAGTATCCCCTAATATTTAGAATTATTTAATATCTAATAAAAACATTGCTCACATCTTTTAATCAATGGGTAAAAATAGTTTTAGTATCTACTGAGTAATTATTACATGGCAGATACCACGCCAAGTGCTTTATATAAACTTTCATTATTCTCACTAATATGTCGGTGCGGTGGAACCATTTTGACATAAGGGGTCATTCTGCAATGTCTGGAGTCATTTTTGGTTATTGAAATCGTGCTATTGGCATCTAAGGGGTAGAGGCTGGCAATTCTGATAAACAACTTTCAGTGCACATGAAAACAAAGAATTATCCAGTTCAGCCATGACCTGTGTGGGTCAGTTGGTTGGGTGTCGTACAGCAAAACAAAAGGTCACAGGTTCGATTCCAGTAAGAGCACCTGCCTGGGTTGTGGGTTCGGTCCCCAGTGGGAGCACTTACAAGAGGCAATTAATCAATGTTTCTCTCTCCCATCAGTGTTTTTCTCCTTCCTTCCCACTCTCTAAAAAATAAATAAATAAAATCTTTAAAAAAAAATTACCCAGTTCAACATGTCAATAGTGCCAAAGCTGAGAAACTCTACACTACTTTTGTCCTTTCTTAACAGATGAAGAAATGAGGCTTAAAGAGATTAAATAAATTGCTCAAGTCATAAAGCTAGTAAGTGTCTGAGGTTCCCAAGCCCACACCCTCAACCTCACCACATCCTTGCTACATTGCTCTTCACTGGAAAATCATCGGCCTCACTGCATGCAGTCTCCTAACATGACAAACCTGGAGCTTTGAATCAGAGGTCCTTCATTTGGGTGTAGCTGGGGCTTCTCATTGATCTTCACAAGTCATTCCGATTCTCATCAGTAATCTGGGAGCCTATGTGTAAAGCTTTCCTAAAGTGTTTCTCCTAACTTTCTATGATTCTAGCCCAGAGCCTTCTAGGCAAGGTTACCTAACTGCCTCCCCATGCCTCCACTGGGCATTAAATTAGGCTTCCCTCAGGCTTTGCCCTTATTCTGTTCTTTGCTTCTCAGTAAGTACCAAAGGATTCCCTCGAGTGGCTCCCTGCTGACTTGCCATCTTCTCTGTGGAATATGAGTAGAATCCTGTTTTTTCAACAATGCCATGGACAACTTTTCCATCTCTCAGAAACACCCTAAACACCACCGAGAAGGGAAGGAAGGTTTGGCACTGCCCTTTTCTCCAACTCTGTGTGGAATATCAGGTATCCCTTAAAGAAGCCATGAAGAGTTGATCCTCTCCCTCTCCAAAGTAGCAAACATTCCAAGGGGAGGCAATCCACAGCCTGGCCTCTAAACCAGAGCTGAAGGTCCAATGTATGTTGTTTAGTTATCTGCATATACCCCAGAGACCAATCCGAAGCAGTCCCCCAAAAGCTAGCAGGCAGCACAAAGCTAGCCTCCATACCTGGGTCACCTTATTTTTATATGCGTTACAGAAGTAACATACATGCTCTCAAAATAGCAACGTTACTAAACCACAGCATCAAGAGCTATAATTTGTCTCTAAATATAGATTTGAAATGAAAGAGACAACACTTCCCATATGCGTCCTTCTCAAGGACCAGATTTGTTTCTGTAGAAAACCGGATGTGGAAGAACACTCAAGAATGCAGATGTCAAGCAGAACTGCACCCACTAATGCAGACTCTGTTCCACAGCGCTTACAGATGTGATCGTCATGATTTCTGGTTCTTGACGCCTGCCCGTGTCATCTGCAGGTATGAGTCTTTCTGTTCCATTTGAAACATATGTAGGTCATTTCAAAGAGGGCTTATAGGGCTGTGGAACCAGGAGCTCTTAATTCCTTAACCAAATACTGAAGTTCTACATAAGCTGCCATAGTCACTCAATAGTACTAAGTAGTTTGAGGAGATATAATCATGATTGTTCACTCATTGTAATCAATGATTAGTGATCTGGAAAAGTAAGTTATGTCTAAGATTTCATATATATATAAAATTGAGATATATATGGGTATATATATCAACTGCTCTCACTTGATATACATGTATATATACATATATATTGATATATGTACATGTATATGTGTGTGTGTGTGTGTATATATATATATATATATCAATTAGTCTCACACCGAGTTATGCATACTAATTGTGGATAGGTAGAATATGGATTAGTCATCATAACTGGATAAATGGAATTCACATCATAACCTAAACTTTAACAAATACCTTCTTCTTATTCTCCTTACTATACCACCTATCAGATGTGCTAACAAAGACAAAAATCATCCTATATGTATCACATTTCCTTGCTGGAGGAGGTCATTGAGATGATGTTACTACCAGTTGACCCGTGAGCTAGACCAGGACAATCGAGGCTACTTATCCCAACTCCTGTCTTTGAAATGTGTGTTCTGCCCACTGTTCCTGTACTGGGAGCCACTTCAGGGAGCAGCCTTGAGAGAGTAATGTGTTATTGAGACCTCCTGGACTGTGCATATGACAGAAACCTGTTAAGGCCTCTGCAGGTGCAGAGATCTAGTCATCTCGCAACTGCCCAAGACAAGCCTCATTATGTAAGTTCCCTTGCTTGTTCAACCTACCACCTACCAATCTGGAGTGGTTTGCTTCTTCTTCTCTCTGCCTTCCGTGTACCGGGGCCAGTTTTGAATTTCACCTAGAGAACTCCTGAGGTTGAGAGCCAACCTTCCTTCATTTCCATCAAGCCAGCTTCTCTCTGGTGATGGTTCCAATGGCGACTAAAGTCCAAGTAGCGGAATGAGAGAAACAAGAACTCTACAATATCCCGAAACCTTTTTTTAAATATTTTATTTATTTTATTTTTAGATAGAGGGGGAGGGAGGGAGAAAGAGAGGACATCAATGTGTGGCTGCCTGTCGTGTGCCCCCTACTGGGGACCTGGCCCACAACCCAGGTATGTGCCCTGACTGGGAACTGAACCAGCGACCCTTTTTTCTCGGGCCGGCACTCAATCCTCTGAGCCACACCAGCGAGGGCAATATCTTGAAACTTGAAATTTCTGTGAACAAGTACAAAAGAACTGCATTTTAATCACACATGCTGTGAAATCCCCTTTACTCACCGGCAACCCTGCCTACCTTTGCAGAATGTCTGCTTTAATCCTCACCAGAGAAGCATGAACTACCCCTGGGAAGACCAGCACAGTTTCCATTAGAAAAACAAGTAACATGGTGAGAACCTCATCTCTGGCCATGGTGTTTATAATACTGGAGGTGGTCAAGTTCCCTGCATCCCATAGACTACACAGCGGTAGGGCGTGGGATTGGGAGTACAGAGAGTAGTACCACTGGTTAGATTTAAAGTGGCCTTCCCATTGTCTGAAAACTAATCAATTGCCCTGGAGAAAAAGCACAGTACCAAACTACATTTTTGAGCTCTGGATACTGCAGAAATGGAATCAGTTGCTTCTAATGGGAACTTAGGCTAATTTCATTCTAAATAATTCACTGTTTCCTGGCCTTCTTGTTACTGTGCCCCACCACACGATCCAACATCTAATCTGAACACACACACACACAGACACACACACGCCCCTTTTCTTTTATTCCACCTAATTCCAAATATTTAAGTGGGATGAAAGTGAGCTGGCTAACCCAGGCTGGAGCCAGGACAGCTGAAGCTGTCACGGAGCTCTCTCCTCCTGACATGTAAGTCAGCCAAATTGCCACAGCCAAGTAGCAATCACTTGTCTTTTCCCTCATTTCCTCAGAGCAGAGGCTGATGTTAGGGTGGTCTTAGAATGTGGACAGGGGTCTCCGCAGCCGGGAAAAGTCAGCTGACACCTTCCTCTCCCTTCCCCCAAACTGTGCTCGGCAGTTGTGACTCCTCTAAGGCTTGAACGCGGGTCTGCAAAGGTGAAGAGAGCATGGCTCAGCCCACTGCGCTGCCTTGCCCACAGCATAGTATAATATTAATTAGTCACCTTCCTTATTATTCAGTCCAAATATGCCAGACTGAAATAAATTACATTCTTAGCACATATTTCACACCCCTGGATCAAGTCTTGCAAGGGTTTTCTTTTATTATTTATAAGATCATGTGCTGTCTTCCTGCAGAAAATGAGATGGTCTGCATGAGGAAAAAGGTAAAAGAAATGCAGAGAAATGAAACAATCAGATATTCCCTAATGATATTTAAAAATAGAAAATTTGCTACTGTTACATACAGCATGTTCCATCTTTTGAGATTTAATGGCTCTCTTGTGGTTTAATGGAGAATTACTTTCAGTAATTGATTATTAAAATTTAAAATTGCTAACCATCTTCATTATTAGATGAGCGAACATGTTATCCTTGTAATTAAAAAAGCCTGAGACTCACTTTCATCCTGTTGACAGAGCGGGCAGACTGTCTCCGCACTCACTCGATGGTTTCAGGGTTCTTGTTTGACAAAAATAGCCAGCCAGTCATTTGATGATGAAAATGCAGTACATCCACAGAGACTGAGCAGAAAATATAATGAACAAAAAAATAAAATAATAAAAGGCCCTACAAGCTAATTAAAGTTTTCAGTCCCGACTCATTAAATGCTCTGCATCACTTACGTGATATTTCAGCGTGCTGTGCTCCAGCCACACGGGCGCTTCACACTATTCCAGCCTCAGAAAACATCACCGCCTCTCCTCCTCCACCTGCATCAGCACCTGCCCTTTTGCATTGCACCTCAAGGTGCTACTCTTACAAACTGCGGGTTTCAGCAATGTACTATTGAAATGGGTACTGGAAATGCACGGTGTGATTTTCTGCTGTCTCAAATGTTTTCAGGATGTTTCTAGATTGGAATAGAGAGCTCCAAGGCTAAAGAGCCCTGATGAGCCCAAAGCGTGGTACCTCAGAATCCCTTAGGAGGCCCACATGCTAAGAGAGAAGGCTTTATCAGTCAGTTATCCATGCCCAGGGGGTGCAGAATTCGCCTTTATGGGAGCTTGCTTCCCTTTCAAAGTTTTCATCATGTTGCAGTGTGCGTTTTGTGAAGGCAGCCCTCAGTGATTTCCAAAAGGAAATTTTGTAACTGTCAATGAAAAGAGCTTATCAAAGGGGACATTTTTCACAATTCAAGTATTGGACAAATGTCAGCCTTCAGGAGACAAAAATCCAGCAGATGTGAGAAGCACAAATATGAGTCAAGAAAAGATTTATGTACATAATTTTTTTTCAGAAAATCTAGGAAAGCCACCTAAATATAAGCATTTCTATCAAGTCTCGATCGTTTAGCTCATAAAATCCCTGCTCGCATGTCAATTTTTTTAAACCGATGAATCAATGGCTTGCCAATATTTTGATTCTCAAGGATGTCCTCCCTGCTTCAACTCAGCCAGCCTTGATTGGTCTCTAATGCAAATTACTGCCCTACCTTTCTTTGTCCATACTCAAAGACTGCGATATCACTGGTCAATATTTAGGTTGTGCTGTAAAGCTTTTCTCATGTACTTGTCCTTGCATTTGTCTTCCTAACTACTTTATGTGATCCTCTAGACTCAAGCAATTTCTTCTACTTCTTTTTGCTATTTTTACTAACTTATGTAGCCTCTTACCTGATGTTGAGCTCAGCAGACATCATGTCTACCGCCCATCTTATTTCTTATTGGGTTAGATATGAAAGTTTGACAAGAAGCTGAGATATTCTATACTAATTAAATATAACCTTGAATTTAAAACCTGTACAGAGGAAAGCAACCTTTTTCAACCACATAACAATTTTCTCAATTCTCCCAAGAATGGGACATAGCTAGTTGCGTTCTAGGGGACTACGGCATAAGTGAATTCATCACATAAGATGAACATTAGGGCTTAATTCTCAAAACTTTATGAGAAAGCCTGGTCTAGATTGTTCTTTCAGATTCCTTCAACAAGCTCTCAAAATCACTAACAAATAAGAAAACCCCTTTCTTCTTTCATGGCCTTTCTGCCTTTGGTGATGTAACAACTTTCCTCCTGAAATATAAAGTGGCAACCAATTTTTCAAGCCATCTCACCATGTCACCTCCTCATGATCACTTTTGTATACCCCAAGCCATTAGTGCCTTACTTGTGCAAATGACACACTCTTCCCTCCTCTGTCAGGTACCAGTGTTAGATCATAGGCATGTTGGTAGCATAATTCACTTACAAACATTTCTCTACCTCTGTCAGCACCTAGCACCCAGCTTTTAATGTGTAAGAGATTACAATAATTAGTAACTCAGTAAATTAATAGATGAAATAAAAAAATGATCTAGTCCCAGATTTTTTTTTCTATTTCATAATCTCTTTTCTTCAATTTAAATATGAATGAAAATAGCTACCCAGTACAAGGGTGCTGATTCAGAGCTTGGAAAACATTTCTCATACGGCCATCAAAAACGTACATTTGCAAACAAATTTCTAATCTCCCATCTCAGGGGATGGCAATTTCATAGTGTTGGTGTCTCAGGCCTTGACCTGGAGTCATCCTGGACCTTTGTTTCCCTCATACCCCTCCCTTATCTTGTCCACCAGCAGGTTATGTCAGCTCTTCTGTCAAAGGGATCCAGGCCATTTCTCACCACCTCCATTACCACCCTCGTGTTTCAAGGTACTCGCCATGCCCTAGATTATTTGCGTTCTAATCTCTCCATTTACTGCCAGAAATATCCTGTTGCAGCATCACTTGGGTCTAGTCATTCTTCTGCCCAAATCTTCCAGTGAAGCCCAATTTTTACAACGGCCTACAGAGTCCTACAAGATCTTCCTACCCTTCCTGTCCCTCCTGTTGGCAGGCATTTGTCTCCTTGCTCTTCCTCCAACCACTGTCCTGCCTCATGAAGTGCCCCAAGGCCTTTGCACATGCTCTTCCCTGGATCCTGGATTGCTCTTTGCCGACGTAGACAGAATTAGAAACTTAATCCCTCACCTTCTTTAGATTACTATTCACATATCACCTTACTATTAAGACCTTTAGAGATGTATAAATCTGTTTTTTTCCTATAACTAGTTTACTGTATTTTTTGGACAATAAGACACACCTAGGTTTTAGAGGAGGAAAATAGGAAAAAAATTTTTGAAGCAAAAAATGTGGTAAAATATTTAATGACATTAATAACATAATATCTCACCAATGTAAATATAAATGGAACATTTGGACTATAAGATGTACCCCCATTTTCCTCCCAAATTTGGGGGGAAGGTGCATCTTATAGTCCAAAAAATACAGTAGTCTATTTACTTTATAAGGCAGGTTTAAAATGGAGAAAGCACAGAAGTTGTGAACTGTTCACAGAATATCGCCATTTCAGAGTAAAATCCAAATACTGGCATAGTTTGAGCATACAATATGGGCACCTAATGTAAAAATGCTCTGACTTCTTAGGAAAAGACTACTTAAAATGCATTTCCCGGTACTTTCTTCCTGCCTCATACCTTTTGTCTTTCCCAAATGGCGAGAATGCCTAAAAAGGGTTTTCAGAAGGTTATTGACAACCAATTGAAAGGTATTCCACCACCCCAAATTAGCTTTTAGCCCTGATTCTATCAAACTTATTTTTCTATAAAGAACAGAACCAGGAAGGAAGGAAGAAGAACTTTCATTTACTACATCTTTATAATTGGACAAATCAGGCTGACAATAAAAATTGAGTAGTAACAGATTTCCCCCCAAGTTTTTGTTTTGTTAGTGTCTCTATTTTTCACAGGATCTTTCCATGTATTATAATGACATGGCAGCAACAGAGCTGATGATAGCTGTCGGAATTCAAATGATTTTTGGAAAATAGTTCAGTCTTGTCAAATTCTTACAATCTAACCTGCCATGGGACCTAGAGTCCAAAGCTAATTTTTGAGGTTGAAGGAAAGACTTGGTAGTAACAACTTTCCCTGATGAGAGGTTTCATATATTTTAAAAAAAGAGTTTCCAAGGATCCCTAAAAATTGATTGATCCACATTCTCATTTTAAAGATAAGGGTTCAAAGACTTGGTGAGAGTAAATGTTTTGCTGAAGGAAAAGATTTGTTACCGGCCGCCCGGGAACAAAATTCAAGCTCCTTGGCTCCCCCTGTCCCTCTGCTTTGCTGTGTTTGTGCCTTTTTCATGGCTGTGTCATTCCGGCTGTCACGGTGAAAAGCCAACTAATGTCAGCCCCACTGCTTAAGAAGTTATAATCTGTAACTTGCAACCAAATGGATAACATGAAAATAATCATGGTTGAAATTATGATGGAATATATTTTTCAGTTTATAATGTATAGTCTTCAAAGCATTTTCAAATCTATCACCTCATTTTATCCTCAAAAGAACACTCCACAAAGTATAAAACAGCAAACATTGCATAAATATTAATAGGTAACATTTAAATACCCCAGTGTGCTCTCCAGGGGATGGTCAGGAAAGAAAAGTCACGGTGGTTTCTTATATGTATGAACAAGATGGTGCTCTCACCACATAAGCTAGATGCCACTAAATTGGTTTTATGATGAACCTTCATATATATGTATAAGTGTGTATATATACACACAAATGCATGTATGTGTGTATACATGTATATATGTAAACTAATATATATGTATATATAATTTCTCTTCTCTGTTCTCATAGTTATACTTGGATTCCACTAATGCTCCTTGCTATATTCCATGTGTCAGCACAGACGAAAGCCATCTCCCAGCTCTGGAAATGGCAGAAAGTGAATAATTAAGATCAGGCATCAAGACATTGACATGTCATTCACTGGTAACACAGAGGGACGGGATGCCAATAGTACTTTCTAAATATGCCACCAAGGGAGGGATTTCCTAGATCCTTAATAAAATTGGCCCCCATGCATAATGGATACTACCAGTCAGTACCTGCTTTCTACTGCATAGCTTATGTCAAAATCATGAAAGGGAAAAAGAAGAAAAATATATTGTCCATTTGCTGATGGAATAGACCACTGTCTATTTTGTGAAATTTGATGGAGTCAGGCAGAACTTCTGGCCAAAAGTATAACCCTCCATGCCCGTCACACTGCCTGAAATGCCACCGGTATTGACTCGGTCCTTTGTGTCTTGCATCTTGTCCAGGCCTTAAGCAAATGTACTAAAATGCATGTGCTCTATAAAAGGGCCACAGCCTTCTCACAGATTAGGCCTTTTTTCAACGGGATGAGGAGACTGTTAGTAAAGGAGTGTTTTAAAACTAATAGAGTGCAGATATGTTTTTGGATATGGAGAATTTGTTTGGAGTTGTTATACATATCAGAATGGTGAGTGGGACTTTTCTTGTTGTTCCAAATGGGTGCTAGGGTCAAGAGTTGAAAGTACCACACAAAAAAATTATAAAAGGAATGACCAAAAATGGGGCCAGGCAGACTGATCGTGGGCCTGCAGGAGTGTAGCTCTCTTAACGAATGAGTGAACCCCGGCTTTCAGGGGGGATCCAGAGCAGATCCTGTATGAACATTTTAAGCCCCTGTTTCCCCTCGCTGGTGGGGAAAGGTCTTGATTTTGTTTGTTTATTTATTTATTTGCTTGTGTGTTTGTCATTTTTACCTACATGAGTCCCTGTCTGAGATCCTGCAAATACCTACCAACATGGGCTGGTTACACAGTGATGTATGTCCCTTATTTTTGTCCCAGGTGAGCATGGACTCACCAACAGGGAAGACCTAATTCTAACTGACCCAATACCATTAATGCTCAGATTTCTAAAACCTACTCCATTTAACTAACATGTGAGAGGTTAGATAATAGACAAATCACTTTGTGTAAGATTAAGAAGGTAGAGTGAGAAAAGCACTATGAAAATGCCCTGAAGAGGAACTGGCAGCAATGTGGTTTGAGACCTGCTGTGACCACTGCCCACTGTGTGTGCCAGGACAAGCCAAGAATGAGTGCCCCCACACTTTATTGTGTCTGTTCATTTGACCACTGGTAAGTGTGTAAGAAGTCATCCCTCGCAGGAAACCCAACTTATAATTGGATAACACCTTGGCTGGGTTTGAGGACACCTCACAGTATCACAGAGAACGAGGGAGGGAGTAGAGAATATCCTAAATGCAACAGGCCTTAATATGTACTCTTTCTGACAAAACCCCATCAGGTGGACTGAACTGAGTGGCAGCTTATTTGAAGAAAAGGTGTTTCACGACTCCCAAAGGGACAGCACCACCACCAGGGAGAGAATCTACAGACCTAGATCGACAGAATGGAGACAGGCTCTATTTGCTCACTGGAATTTCCCAATATTTCCATAAATGTCAATAAACACTAGTCGAAGGCATAGATGATATTTCAATATATTTTGGTATGAAATCTGTAACCATGAGCATCTTAAAATAAAAGTATTGGAGGGAAATGTGTGCATCTGCCATTCTCAAAGGCATTATCTGACAGCAGAGGGGGATTTGAACCCCCCCGGAGCCAATTAAATAATCTGTTCCATTGATACAATTAATAAATCATTGATTAGTGTGCTGAGTGGTCTCTATGGGTGGTCTTTAATACAGGTGAATTGTAGCCATTGCCAGCTGTTTCTTTGGCGAGTTCTTCAGCTCAGGAAATCTGGCAGTGAGCCCAGATGCAGCCTGGGAGCCCCACGGCTTCAAAGTGTTTTTTCTTTCCCCCAGTGAGTGCTTCCCCTTGTCATTACATGGTTCCCTGTGCGCTCATCATTACTACAATAGAATCCATAAAACCAAACACAGAAACAAAGGGATAACTTATTGGCAACTAATGAAACACAGAAAGACTGTTCAAGTGTTGTGAATGCAAAGGCTTTTTGAGCCACTTTAAATGATATGCTGATATCCATCAGGCCCCATGATTAACACAGGTGTGAAGGAAAGTATCTCAGCTTCATAAAAATTACACCATCTCTCTCTTAAATGTCTGTTCTTTTGTTGCTCCACATCTCAAACTCTTTTTTAGAGTGTTGCTTTGCTTTCCATCCACTTGTCCAAATTGTATCCATCTGTCAAAACTGGCTTATCCTCTGCTTTTCTAAGAAAGTTTCCTTGAGTGTGAAGACTCTGCTGGGCTTTCCTCTCTCTTCACTTCTCCAATGATGTAGATGTGAGCCACATATTTGGCCTGCGGGTGCTAGAGCAAGTCTGGCAAGTTTCAAGAATTCATGCTACATCACAAATAGACCAAGGCACTGCCCTCTGACCTGATCCGTCCTCTGAAACTTTCTCAATGAACAATTCAATTAACTCCATCAATTATTCAGCATAGGCAGCTGAGATGAAACCTGTTTGCCATCCAAGGTGCTAAGGAAATAGAACAAACCTTGGCATCTGAGGAACCAGTATTCAAACCCCAAATCAAAAGTTTACTATATGTGCAACCATGGATTTTGTGCTTCTTTTTTAAACCCCTGAGTCTCAGCGTTTTAATTCAAAGGACAGGAGTGATATGACCTTTTTTACCTGTGAGTTATGCCCAGTAGCTTGTACACAATAAGCACCTAATAACGAAACATGTCTTGTCCCAAATGTCCCCAGCAAAGCCACTCATTGCCGTGCACTGCTAATCAGGCCTTCTCTCTCCAAGTACATCATAAGTTCCTTGAGGAAAGGGTTACAGAAAGTTTTCTATGCTAAAGCTAATCCTCTACATGGGGTAGGCCAAGAAGTCCATTTAGCTTTTTCCATATAATAAAAAACACATTTTTCATTTTCACCAACAACTTTATTGATTTGGATATTTTGAGTATGTTGGCTATCTCCCATGTAGTATAACATTGACTGTTCTCAATTAATGTCTCAGTTTGATTACTGTCGATTTTAACTGGTCTACCCAACTGTGGAGCATTGTCCAGCAAGAAATCTGCAGCATGAAACTTTGCAATCTACTTTTGAAATGTTTGATCAGTCATGGCACCTTCTCCATACACTGCACCCCCCCCTTTTTTTGCATTTCAATTGTGTTTTTACCTTTCTTGAAATAATAAAGCATAATATGCCAAAAATGTTGCATACTTCCTTCCTTCTTCAATATTAAAATGGTGATACAAAAATTCATTAATTTTGATGTTTTTTTAAATGCACACTGATATGACAGCTATCACAATATGATCTAACAAAATTGTTTTGAATGAAGTTCAAGACAACTAGGCACACTGGAGCCATCTTATGAAAAAAAAAAAGAAATGAACTTTTTTGGCCAACCCAGTACAATGACTATAAAGTTTTTGGCCTTTTCCCTAAAAGAGTGGGTATAGATGGGAAAAAAATTAGGTGATTTTATGCATAAAAATAAGGGGTTAATGTGCTAGCATTTTCAGGTAGTTGATTCCAGCACCGTGCTCATTATCTAAAGATTCCAATATATGAAACTGTTATAGAATAAAATAAAGTCCTGCCTATTTTTGGTGCAGAGTTGTAACAAGTTTAATAATCTACTTGTAGATTCCTGTCTGAAAGAATTCTAATGCATTCTTTTGTCTCCATTAGAGCCTGCACCCTGGTTTGGTCAGGCACACACAGCTTTGGTAAACGGCTACCATACTAGCTTGATGCATTCTGCCAAATTGTGTTCGAGTGTCATTTTTGAAAGGAGATTGGTGTTAGGACAGAAAGCAGGTTATTCTTCTTGAGAGAAGAACTAATCTATCATGAATCTGAAATTGTACGTCTAACAAGGGCCAGCAGGATTTTTAGTGCTTTCATGTCCTGTCTCTACAATGTATCACTAAATTGTCAGGTTGCTATATGTAGTCCAAAATATTAGAGATCAATATTTTTAATTCAAGCATCTCCACTTTGTCTGCCTTTTGTAATCCAGTTTATGAATCAAATAAAATTTCATATTTTCCAAGTTAAAAGTCCCCTTTGTTTCTGCATATGGTACACGCAAAACCTCCAGTCACTAAGAAATGGATTAAGTAATCATAGAATCATAGACTTTTCAGAGCTGGAATGGACCTTGGAGGTCGTCCAGTTCAACCCCTGCATTTTAGCGGATGAGGAGACTGATGTCAGTGGAGGGCTATAGCTTCGGGGGTAAAACAGAGTTCATTAGCTCATCTTAGAAAAAAACCTGTTTTGTTGTTAGAATAAATGATTAAATTATTCCAATTTCATGCCATCCATTTATTCAGAAAGTTTACTATTCCTTTTGTCTGTGTAACCATGACAATTGCTGGAAATAATATAGCTATCAGTATAAAAATAGCCTCATTAGTATCAACAAGGAGTTCGCCAATCAGCTTGGACCTATTAAAGGGCTGATAACCACTTTCCCTGCCTTACAGTCTGCAATGCACACGCTCTGGACTCCTCCCTTAGGCTGGTCCTTTTCTCTAAGGCTCCGTCCGTCACAATTTGACAGCTGGGATTTACAAGTGGAATCCTACCTGAGAAAGCCCTGTTCTAAAGCAGGCTCAGATGGATCTTGCCCTGGGATTTCTGGCCTGCCTCTGCTCTCAAGAATCCCTAATGTCATTTCTAAAGCAAAATTGAATATTTTCCCTCTGTGTATACAGTATAAGACCGAGGAAAAAAAGACATAATTTAGAAATTGACACATTCATCAGCAAGAATTCTTTTGCAGGGATTTGATGTTTGTTTCACACTCTTCATTTGATTTTTCAGCTGCCACTCCTTTTCCTACCATGAGCAATTTGAAAACTTATGCCAATTTCTATAGGTCTGCATGCAATAAAAAACAACTTTTCAATGTATTTTTATCCCACCTGCACTCCATCTCACACCACCAAGAAGCACAAACCAAATAAAATGAAAAACTTCCCCAAAAGACAAAATTAAACTGAGTTGTCCAGTTGAGCTGTATGAAAGGCGGGAGAGACTGACGGGATGTCACTCAGTGAACTGCTTTGGGAATTAAAAGGTTACAAAATATACTATGGCCTTAAAAATAGATAAATGGATCAATGGAGCAGAATGGAAAGTCCAGAAATAAAGCCACACGTACATGATCGATTGATTTTTGACAAAGGTGCAAAGGCAATTCAGTGCTGAAAGAATTGTGTTTTCAACAAATGGTACTGAGGCAATTAAATATTCATACCCCAAAAGATGAGCATTGATCTATCTCTTTCACCATAGAAACATTTTTACTCAAAACGGATCATGGATCTAAATGTAAAACCTAAACCTATAAAACTTCTGGAAGGAAGCATAGAAGAAAGTTTGTAAGCTTGAATTAGGCAAAGATCTATAAAAGATAAAATTGATAAATTGGACTTCATCAAAATTAAGAACTTCCCTTCAAGGCATCGCAAAGACAAACAAAAGACAACTACAGATGGAAGGAAATATTTGCAAGTCACATTTCTGAAACAGGATTTGTATCTAAAATATATGAGTAACTCTCAAAATTAAATAATAATAAAACAATCTAATATGAGGGTGATAAAAGTATTTTAGTAGCCACTTCACCAAAAAAAAACATAAAGACATCAAAGAAGCACATGATAGTCATTAGGAAAATTACAATTACAATAAGATACCACTACATCACTCCTTAAGTGACTAAAATAACGAAGATCAAACACACCCAAGGCTGGGAAAATATGGAGCAACTAGAACTCTCATACACAAATGCTTCGGAAGACAATTTGGCAATTATTAAGAAGTGAAACCTGCCATGTGAGTGAGCCTTTTCACTCCTATTTCCCCAAGAAAAATGAAAGCATATGTTGATAAAAAAGACTTGTATTTGAATGTTCAAGGCAAATTGATTTGTAATAGCCAAAAACTGGAAACAACTCCAGTGTCCCTCAACAGGTAGATGTATAAATAGGTGGATGGATAAATAAATTGTTTCATCTATGAAATAAATACTACTCAGCAAGGAAAAGGAATAAATTATTGACACATGCAACAATGTATATGCTACTCAGGTAGAAAAGATGCCTTCACTAGGGTCAAAATGTTGACTTTAAAAATAAAACAGAATAATTATGCTTAATGAAAGAAGCCAGATCAAAACCACACCAAGAAGAAGGAGGAGGAGAAGAAGAGAGTACATAATGTATGATTCCATTTATATAAAATTCTGAAAAGTGCAAGTGAATTTATAATGACGGAAAGCAGATTAGTGTTGTCTAGGGGTAGGGATGGTTTGGGGTAGAGAATAGGAGAGTAAACGGAGGAATTGCGAAATGGCATAAGAAAATTTTGAGGGGTGATGGACATGTTTATTTTTGTTGTGACAAAATTTGTATGGGTATAAATATATGTCAAAACATCAATTTTACACAAACTTTGTTTAAACAAAATGGGCTGATAATAAAATATATCATGGATTAATTTATTGATATGATTCCATTTGATGATTATATAATGTCACTTTTGAGATAATGGGTTCAAGTAAGGTCTCAGGGAAGCATAACTAAAGACTATTTAACAAAAGGATCATACATTATTGCCAGCTTAGTTGTGAGGTCTCTCATTTCAACTTAATTTGGGAATCATTTTCCAGAGTACAATTTCTGAAAGAAGCAGTATTTCCAATTGTTTCTTTCTTCCATTTATCCTCACCACTTCAAGTATTAAGCATTTACTCTGTGCCTAGCAGCTTACCAGATGCTATTTAACCCTTCCAGCAAGTGTTAATGCACCCATTTTACAGATGAGAAAATTGGAGCTTCAATGGTTAAATAAGGTGTTCAAAGTTATACAGCCACTAAATGTCAGGCAGAACCTGGATTCATAAGCAAGTCTGACTTCAAAATCCCATGCTCTAAAATGCTGTGATTTACTGAGAAGATAGAAGAATTATGTTAGGTGTGAATATAACATCAAATTTTCCCGGCTTACTTAATCTATCTCCTTGCAGTTCAACAAGATGCACTTTATTCCCAAATTTTAGTGGCGTTTACCCTTCGGGGCTGGATAGACTGGAAGAAGAGCCTGCTTCTCTTTGATGATAGAATTTAATGACATAAGCAATCAGGGACAAGGATCTGTAGTGATGAGTTAATATAGATAAGTAAGACAAACAGATGAGACACAGAGGCACAAGAGAATGTCGCATGGAGCTGTGCAAATTGTTCACAGTGCAAGGGCAAGAGACTGAAGGGGCAAGAGAGGCTTTGCACCCGGACTCCATTCACCAAGCCTGAGTTTGTGCCCTCTCCCAGGCCTTCGCTGACAGCGGGAGGGGCAGTTTAATTTTTTTTTCACAAGCTATGGCATAAGTTAGGAGTGGCCTTAATGAACAGATTTTCTTTGTTTGTCTTTTGTTCCTTTACTGTCTTCTGAACTCATGGCATTACATTCCTGCTCTAGATTTTGCATTATTCATGTCAAATCTGCTAAATAATATGTCCTAAAAGGCATGATCTGAGCCAAGGTAGCTCACATGAAAGAGAAAAAAATAATGGCATAAATGATAAGTGAAATAAAGATTTTTAAAGAAATTTTATGGTATTTAATTAATCTACCAGTTTTACTAAGTTGCTTTCAAGTGAAATGGCTCTTTACCAGTGCCTTTTGAAAAGGTTAGAAGTGAATTCCCTGAGCTACAATCATTAGCATATAGATGTCTCTAAGTGTTAATTTCTGTTTTCACTGAATGAATGTAATTTAAAATGAGGCCCTTTCAAATCAGTTAACTTCGGCCATTTGAGAAAGATAAGAAAAATGGACTCAAGCATAAACCCCCAACAGAACCTGCTTCTTCAGGATAAGTACTACATGCCACAGCCACGCACTACTTTGGGAAATTACAGACCTGCTCAGAAAGAGGAAGAGAGGTTGAGGTGAGCAGGTTAAAAGGACCCCAAACATTTGCTTTCGATTTAGTTAATCATGAAAAGGAAATTAAAAATGAATAAAGAAATAAACTCTGAAAAATATGGTCATTGCATCCCTATAGAAAAATTCAGGAATATTGTTGATCAAGTCCAGCCATGCCACCCTCTCGTTTCTGCACAGTGCTTGGCACACAGAGGCTGCTCAACACACTTTTGCTGAGGTTCATTATCATTCATGGAAATGTATGCCTAATAGGACCTCGAAGATCATTAGGTCCTTTATTGTACTCATGCTCCTCTTTTCATAGCAATAAACCTTTAAAAATATGGAGCAGATTCTGTCAATCCTATACTTTTGACACTTCAATGACACTCCCTTCTTCTTTCTTAGAATAAAATGTAAACTTTTGCATATAACCCATAAGACCCTCCGTGATCTATCTTTGTGACCCCCTCTCACTCTCATGCCCACTGGGCTCAACTATACTGGTTTCTCCCAGTCTCACACACACACATCCCTGCCCTACCTTGAGGACCTGTTTTAGCCCCTGTCTGAATGGAAGGCTATACTCCTAGGCTCACCTATGGGCAGTCCACGGTCATTTCTCAAGCTTCAGGTCAAATGTGCCATGCTTACAGAGACCTCTTCTCATCAGCCCTTACCCCAGCCCCTCAATGTTTCTACATTTCAACACTCTCCTTCTATCATTATACCTTTCCAAGTCTGACAGAGTTCTTATCTAATGTCTGTTTTTCTCACGTGAATGCAAGATCATTGTGAGAGCAGGGAGCTAGTCTCTCTTCCTCACAGTAGTATCCTTGGTGCCTCGCATGTTAGGCACCAAGTGCCTGGTTCTGTGTAAAAGATCAAAGAATATTTCCTGACTTAATAAGTAACGTCAGACAGATGGATTTACCAGTCCCCTCTAGAATTTTGTAATGGTACGTAGACCTAAAGATGCATAAAGTCCATTGCTTTGCAAAACAAGTTAAATTAAAAAGACTATAGAGTCACTGCCTTCAAAGTGCTATTTTTAAAAGCCAAATATTACCTGTGTTCCGCCATAGCACTTAATACAGTACCATAATGGCTCTGGTACTGCTGACACAGGGTGAGGCTCGCCTGTGTGTTGACGTGTCTCTGTACTCACACTGGACTTGCCTCCTTACAGTACCAGTCCCACACTCTAAATTGTAATATGGGGCAGGAAAGAGGTCACATCTGTTTCAACTGCATATCCCCAGTGTGCTTTGCATATAACAAATAGACATTAAATATCTGATAAAGTCCCGCCTTCACCAGAATTCACACATACTGCCATTTGGAGCCCTTCTCTAAATTGGCTTCCAGCACTCGCCCTTCTGTCATAGCAAGGGGGGAGATATGAGTGTTGAGCTGATGAATCCTCCTACACATATAATGCTATTAGCTTAGGGTTCCAATTCATTTGACTGGTTTTCTAATAGATTTCTATGAGACTAGACTAGAACTATTGATTCAATCACTCATTCTTTATGCAACAAATGCTATTGAATACCTACCCACCCATTATGTTCTAGACAGTAAGCTAAGTGTTGGCTATACAGTGACAAGCAAAGCAGATCTCAAGGTCCTTCTGGGAGCTCACTGTCTGACAGAGAAAAAAGACCGTGCACAAATGCACACAAATGAACAAAAACCCATAATTAAATTATGAAGAGTTTTATGAAGATATAAACAGGTCTAATGATAGAGAATAAGATGTAGAGGGGTGAGGAGGATGGGAAGGTTTCTCTAAGATACTATTTAAAAGGATGTCTTAAAGACAAAAAGAAAACATTCATGATACATCTTAGGGGAACGTGCCCTGGGTGGAGGGAACAGCATGTGTTGAATCCCTGATGTGGAACAACTTCAGGTGTCCTGAGGGACTTAAAGAGGCCCATGTCTAGGAGCATACTTAGAAAGGTGTGGATGACATTGCTAAGGGAATAAGGGTCTCTAACATGGAGGACCTTGTAGCAATAACTATCTAGTATATTCAAAGTGCAGTGGACAATGGAAACCATTGAAGAGGTTAAAACAAAGGCACAAAGGTCTGTATTCTCACTGTAACGGATCACTCTGGTTGGTAAGTGGAGAATTGATTGGTCATGGAGATTTATATGTATCTCTTCTTCACATGCTAGCATTATATTTTATTGGACACTATCATTCCTTAACTAATGAGAACTTATCCAACACTCTCAGAAAATTCCACTGCAGGGGGTGGGCTACCTCACTTATCTGGGTGTCTGCTCATACCATTGTCTTCTCCGTTGTACACTGAGACATTGATGCTGAGCACACTGGCGAGTCCCTTGGGTTCTCACACTGGGTCTATATTAGTTTCCTCGTGGGCAGTGTTGTTCTTTTGAGAGGATCTCATTCCTTTTTGGCTTGCTTACTTGCATAGATTCCAGTTTTATAACTGAAGTTTATACTTTTAAAAGCAGAAACATCAGAACTATGACTTCACCTCCCACTTGAATGCTAACCCAGCTCTCCCAAAACTTATTGACAAAGGCAATGCCTGGGCCACAGCTCTGCACACACACATGAGCGCACACATGCACACACACACACACACTGGGGGCAATGGATAAAGGGAACCAATGTTTTTTAGTTTTGTTTTCTTTTTTCTAGGGCAAAACTAGAATAATACCCTGAAGGTCATGCAGCAACTCAGTGGCTCACATCACCACTCTTCAATAGATCCTTCCCTCTGCTTCAAGGAGCTATTTAAAGGTCTCAATTCTCTCAATGTTCATCTTTCCTTCAGTTCAGAAAACATCAGTGCATTAAAAAAAATATCCATTCCCTGTGCTCTAAAGAACATCCGAGGTAGCCTGAGTTGATAAGTAAACTGAGACGACAAATGCATTGCCAAGCAGGACCCTAAGCTGAAGATAACAGAGCTAAGGAAGGGATATGTCTCTGTATCGAAGGTTAAGCTTCAAAGTTCATGAAACAAGTGTGTCACTAGTTGGAAAATTCAGAATACAATCTGGTTCAACTGTGCCCCTCATAGCCCTACTTATGCAACAAATATTCATCTACCACTAGATATAATAAATTTAGAGGATAAACATAGTAGATATTATAACAGCTAATCCATATTGAGCAACTATGTGCATAAGCCACTTAATCATTCTAATATAACATGATGAAGCAACTATTATTATCTCCATTTTGCAGATGAGAAAATTGAGCTGTAACAGAATAATTAATCTTCCAAGGTCACATTTTGAGTAAGTGGCAAATCCAAGTTTGGGTATGCTCAACCCCAGGTTCAAACTCTTAATTTTTATACACTTTTAATTCTATATAATGCTGCCTATTGCCTTTGAGAAGCCCACAGAAGGAGGGTCAAACTGAAATCTAATATTCACCTTGGAAAGGGCTTTACATAGCGGGCCTGTGGGGGCTCGAAAACGAGATTTCCTGGGTAAGAGCCGAGTTTTAAGAGCAAGTAAAGTATGAGCAGAATCTGTGCCAGTGCAGCATAGAGATTACGATATTGTGTGCTGGAAATGTATTTACTGAGTTTTGATTGGATAACCTGACTTTGTGTTCTTGTTCAAGTTATTTAAGATGTCAGTGTCTCAGTTTTCCCATCTGTCAAATAAATGGAATGAGAATATTTTATCAGGTCAATATGAAGATTTAGTGAGTAGAGTGATGTCACATGATTAGAATAGTGTTTGTCATATAGTAGGTAGGCAATGAATATTGCTAATTCTTATGTTTATCAAAGAAAATGTAGGAGGTTAAAAGCATGGATTAGTGGTGGAGGTAACAATATTTTAAACCAAAGAAACAATTGCAAAAGCCTGTAAGCAAGAGAGTGTGAGAGAACCAGAGCATTTCGAGGCATTCTGTTGGTTGGAGTTCAGGGCTTCCAAGCACACAGGAAGGAGGTATCATTGAAAGACAGGAGAGGGAGACATGCAACATAACATTAAAATACTCTTGCATGTAACTTTTGAATTAGAGATGAACTTGATGTTATCACCAATAAAATGGAAGAATTTGATTAAATGATAATGTAATCCCTTGCAGCTCTAAATAATTATCAAAGTCTACAATTTTTATGATATCCATTGCAAAGTTCTTGTGGAATTTATTCTTGGGTCTTGTTAATCTAGCTAGCCACCTGGCATTCTTATAACAGAATCCTTAATCATCTGATGTAAATTCCTGATTTACATTTGATAGCATCAAATTTAGTAGTGCACATATCCCTATAAATAGACAATCTTGAACTTTTGGTAATTTTTTTTTATTTTGGCCAAATTTTTTATAGTTAAGCTTCTTCTCACTCAAATATTGTCAGGGAATCTTTAAAAAAAAAGGACAAATCTGTGGGGAAAATATGCATATTCTTCACAAAAATAATAAGAGAAATACTTGGGACATAAAGCACTAACATTAGTTAGTGCCACCCTGTAATGTTTATCTAACTAATATGGGCAGTGTGCTTGACATTTCTTCTAGTATCAATTTATTTCATTTAGTTATTGTTTTCCACACTTCTGGTAGCAGAAGTGCATTTAAATAGTAAATTTGCTTTGTGCCTAAAATGTTCACATTAATAAAAACATACACACTGTGCTTTAATACCTTGTTGACACATTTATTAAGATGGATCAAGATCCCAATATCCATCCAGAGGCCTGTTATTAGGGAAATCATTTGTTTCCAGCCAGTCCAATGCTGCAAAAATAGGAATTACGATTGTGCTGTAGATCAGAGCATTATGTAATTTATAAAGTGCTGCAGTGGAACAGAGCAATGCCATTCATCAGTATCCAATCAGCGGTGAAGCTGGCAGAGGAAACTGGGGTGTACAAGAATGCATTGGCACAGACCATTTAAACTGGCAGATTCTGAAGCTTGAACTTGGCAGTGGTTGTTAAAACTAATTTATTTGTTATTTTCCGGAAAGGGTTACCACTTTGAAACACATTCAAAAAGTTTCCAATTTCAGGACATTGAAGAGTCAAACAATGCAACTAGAATTCTTGTGTGATTTCTTTTCCAGGACCCTCTTCGCCCTGTCCACAAACATGATAAAATGTCATTTTGCTCCCTGCCATGGTGATATTTTTTTGCTCATTTCTTATTTCTGTTTTTAAAATTGAATCCTACCCAAAATCTTTTTCATTTTAAACACCACCTGCTCTTCTTTCTAAAGTATCTCTAACATAAGATCACATCTCTTGAGAATCCTATTAGATTTGGAAGTGATGCATATATACCATTTGTGACTTATCATTAAAGACTTGAATATGTATCACATTTTTATTCAGGTATATTAGCATTATGTAGACAAAGTCACAGTGCCATGGGCATCTATGAGTTCAGTGCAATTCTGATCAAAAGCACAGGAGATTTTCCATACACTTTGATAAACTGATTCTTGGATCTATACAGGGGATAAAGCTCTAAAACTAGCCAAACATGTTTGGAAATAAGGACAAGAAACAGGTCGGCTTCTGGTCATGATGGTGGAGTAAGTAAATGCGGTACTTGCATGCTCCCACAACAACATCAAAATAACAATTAAACTATAGAAAAATCATCCTTGAAAACTGCCTGGAATCTAGCTAAGCAGAAGTCTTATAAATAAGGATATACAGAAGAAGCTATGTAAAGACTTGTAGGAGGGGCAGAGATGTGGAGCAGACTGATCCTACACCCAGATGAAGCTGTTAAAAATCAGGAGGGATATCTCGGCTAAGGAGGTCCTGCCTAAGGATCAAGGAGCCCCAGCCCCACACCAGCACTCTCAGCCCAGTGTTCCAGTGCTGGAAAGAAAAGTCCCCATAATTTCTGGCTGCTGGAGTCCAAGACATTACTCTTAAAGGTCCTGTACACAGATTTACTCACTCTGAGCTCTACCACTGGAATGGCACCAGGGACATATGAGGAGAAACTGAATTGTCCAGCAAGGGAAGGCACTAAGGTTGTACAAGGAGCAACTGAATTATCCACTGAGGGCTGAGGGGCAGCTTTCCCCCAGACAGAAGTGCTAGCAGACACCATTGTTCCTTTTCTGAGTCCTCCCACCACAGACGCAGCAGACATATTCAATATCTGAGTCTCTGTTGACCTGGCTAACACTCTTTGCCCTGCACCAGTGATTCCCTGAGACCCTCCCCACCACCTAACTTTCAGGTCTACCCAGGCCATTTCCAGTGGCTTTTCCATACAATTGGCCTGTCTTGGCTCATGCTATAGAGTTTTCTAAGATCACTTGAAGATTCACAAACAGCATCTTGCCTCTGCATACCCTGTACCTCTTGCTAAGTGGCCCCAGGCCCAGCACTAGAAGCATCCAATCTTGGTTCAAGTTTGGCCTCTCCTAAGCACCCCTAAGCCCAGCACAAGCAACAGCTATCTGAAGATCACTTTGTAGTTCATGCCAGGTGCCCCTGGGCAGGGCACATGGAAAAGTTTGACATTAGTGTGCGCCTACCTGGGAGCTTCAGGGCCAGAACACCCATTGGACAGCTTCAGACCATGCCAGAATACCACAAAACCTCCTCAAGGTAGGAACCACTCAAGGAACAGACTCATTGTGCACCAGAGTTCCATAAAGGGAGTCTTATTCCATGGGGTTGACCCCTGCACAACAGATCCTCATGGCTAGTCCTTGAAACTGATGGGCTTGGGGGGTAACCCCACCCCCTGTATTGATGTTCCAACAGCAATCAAGACTCAAAACAAGCAAAGGATACACACAGTCCACAAAGAGTGTGCACCTGGAATGTCCAGCTCGAGTGACCAGGAAAGCTGCAGCACTGGGTCCTAGAGGACACCTATTGCATAAGGCTTCTCAACCAAGACCAGGAGTTGTGGAAGCTCTACTTAATGCATAGAAAACACAGGACAGCAGCTAAAATGAGGAGACAAGGAAACATATCTCAAATGAAAGAACAGAACAAAACTACAGAAGAAGAACTAAAAGAAGGGAGACAAACAATCTACCAGAGTGCAAAACACTGGTTTATAAGAATGCCCAATTAACAGGGGAACAGTAAGTGAATTTAGTGAGAACTTCAGTAAAGAGATAAGAAACATAAAAATGGAAATAGAAGGCATAGAAAAGAACCAGCCAGAAATGAAAAATACATTACAGAGAATTAACAGTACAGTAGAAGAAGCAGAGGATCAAATCAGCAATTTGGAAGATAAGGAAGCAGAAAACACCTAATGAGAACAGCAAAAATAAAAAAGAAATAAAAAAATGAGGATAGTTTAAGTTACCTCTAAGACAACACCAAGCATGCCAACATTCACATCATGGGCGTGCTGGAAGAAGAGAGAGAACAAGGATTTGAAAACCTATTGGAAACATAATGATGGAAAACTGCCCTAACCTGGTGAAGAGAATAGACATACAAGTCCAGTAAGCACAGAAAGTCCCAAACAAGATGAATCCAAAGAGGCCCGCACCAAGATACATCATAATTAAAATGTCAAAGGTTAAAGACAAAGATATAATCTTAAAGGCAACAAGAGAAAATCAGTTAGTTAGTTATAAAAGAGCTCCCATGAGAATATCAGCTGATTTCTCAACAGAAACTGCAGTCCAGAAAGGATTGGCACAAAATATTTAAAGCGATGAAAAGCAAGAACCTACGACAAGATTGCCCTAACTAGCAAGGCTATTATTTAAAATTAAAGGACATATAAAGAACTTCTGACACAAGAAAAAGTTAAAGGAGTTCATCACAACCAAACCAGTATTACAAGAAACATTAAAGGGTCTTTAATAATAATAATAAATAAGAGGAAGAAGAAAGATAAAAATATGAATAATAAAATATCAATAAATACATATCTATCAACAATTTCTTTAAATAAAAATGGATTAAATGCTCCAATCAAAAGACAAATGGCAATGGAAGAAATAACAAAGCAAGACCCCTAGACATGCTGTCTACAAGAGACCCAGTTAAGATTAAAAGACACATAGACTGAAATCAAAGGGATAGAAAAGATATTTCATGACAATGGACATTTTTTTTTAAAGTTGGGGTAGATACTTATACCAAGCAAAATAGACTAACACAAAGACAGTAACAAAAGCCAAAGAAGGACCCTGCAATTTCATTTCAGGGTATTTATCTGAAGAAAACCAAAATATTAAATAGAAAAGACATGTATATTCATATGTTCATTACAGCATTATTTACAATAGCAGAGATATGGAAGTAAATGAAGTGTCCATCAATAGGTGAATGGATAAAGAAGTGGTGCATATATACAATGGAATATGACTCAGCCATAAAAAAGAATGAAATCTTGTAATCTAAAACATGAATGGATTTAGGGGGTATTGTACTGAGTGAAACGTCAGGCTGAGAAAGACAAATGGCATGATTTCTGATATATAAACTTTATAAAACAAAATAAATAAACAAGCAAAACAGAAACAGACTTATAGATACAGAGAACACTATTTGATATGAGTATTGCTTTTAGAAAGAGAGAGAAAAATCAATGTAAGAGAGAAACATCAATTGGCTGCCTTCTATATGTGTCCCAACTGGGGATTGAACCCACAACCTTTTGGTGTATTAAAAAACACTCCAACCAAATGAGCTACACCAGCAAGGGCAATATAGAGAACACTTTGATGGCTGTTTAATGGGAAGGGAGTTGGGAGAATGGGTGAAAATGGTGAAGGGATTAAGAAGTACAAATTAGTAATTACAGAATAGCCATAGGGATATAAAGTACAGCATAGGGAATATAGTCAGTAATATTGTAATAATGATGTATGGTGATAGATGTGTACTAGACTTATCAAAGTGATCATTTCGTAAGTTACATAAATGTCTAATCACTGGGTTGTACACCTGAAACAAAATATTGTACTGACATTTTCAATGTCAACTGTCATTGAAAAATTAACAAAATGTATTTTTAAAAAATAACAAAGAACTGAGAGGTATTGTTTCACTAGAGATAAACATTTGTATTTAATGCTGTCATCATTAATACAATGTGGTAACAGAGTAGAATGAGACAAATTGATCAATGGAACTTAATAGGACTCCCAGGAACAGAAGTGTGCACACAGTAGAACTTGTTAAATGGTAAAACAGGCATTGGAAACACATTACCAAAAACAAATTATTTTTAAAAATATCATTGGATATTAGCTTCAAATATTAAACAATAATAAAATGAGATCAGACTCAACAAACAAATACACAGATAAAAATTACAAGGGGATTAAAACTTACATATAAAATCAAAAATTAAAAAATATTTATGGCCTTAGAATGTCAAACAATTAAAAGTTATTAATAAATAGACAACTTAATTTGGCCAGATCAAAATTAAAATTTCTGTGCATGAAAAATAGCACAAAGGATAAGAAGAAGCCACACACCAGGAGAAGATATTTTAAAAATGTATCACAAGAAATTAAAATAAAATATAATTAAAAACTTTTATATGTGATAAAAAACACAACCATATACTAAAATGGGTAATAGATATAAACAAATACCAGAAAAGGAAACTTGAATTGCCAATGAACATGATCCTGTGGAAAAATATTCACACACGTTAGTATATTTAAATATTATATCACATTGATGAGATTGGTATGGAAAAAAAATTGAAAACTTTAACACTAAGTGTCAGAGAAAATGTAGGTAACTGACATTCATTGCTCATAGGGTTTTAAATCATTAACAATCAATTAAGAAAGCATCTTAGCAGTACCTTGTAACATAGAAAATGTACAAAACCTAAGATCCAGCAAATCAATTTCTAGGTATATACTCTAACAAAAATAACACAAACACACACTAGTGAGAATGGCAATCATAAACAAATCAACAAATAACAAGTGCTGGAGAGGATGTGGAGAAAATGGAACCCCAGTGCGTTGTTGGTGGGATTGCAGACTGGTGCAGCCACTGTGGAAAACAGTATGGAATTTCCTCAGAAAATAAAAATCAAACTACCTTTTGACCCGGTAATTCCACTACCAGGATTATACCCTAAGAATCCTGAAACACCAATCCAAAAGAACCTATGCACCCCAATGTTCATAGCAGCACAATTTACAATAGCCAAGTGCTGGAAACAACCTAAGTGCCCATCAGTAAATGAGTGGATCAAAAATCTATGGTACATTTACACAATGGGATACTATGCAGCAGAAAGAAAGAAGGAGCTTATACCCTTTGCGACAGCATAGATGGAACTGGAGGGAATTATGCTAAGTGAAATAAGCCAGGTGGTGAGGGACAAATACCATATGATCTTACCTATAAGTAGAACATAATCAACAAAACAAATAAGCAAGCAAAATAGAACCAGAGACATCGAAATCACCAACAAACTGACAGTAACCAGAGGGGAGGAGATAATGCCAGGGAAAGGAGGAAGGGATTTCAGGAACATCTATGAAGGATACATGGACAAAACCAAAGGGGGGTAGAATCAGGGAAGGGAAGTGAGTATGGCTGGGGGGCAGTGGTAGGGGAAAAATGGAGACAACTGTACTTGAACAACAATTTAAAAAGTTAAAAAAAAACCAAAAATAACACAAACGAAACCCTCACAAGGAGACCCAATTTAGAATATTTTTGCAGCATTATTTGTAATAATGAAAATTTTGAAACAACCCAGGTAATAACACATAAAGAAATAAATTTTGATGTAATCTTTAAAAACAACAAAAATGAAACACACACATAGCTAAATAGAACGATAGATACAGGTAGAATGATAAACATATAAATCAATCGATGTGAACGCATCTCCAAATGTAATGTTTAGTTTTTTAAAACAAGGTATAGAACAATATGTATACGATGATAGCATTATTCAAACACATATGCAGAAAATAACATTTTTTATAGATAGTTACATACATGGTAAAAGTATATAAAATACACGCATCTTGTTAATGTGATTACCTTTAGGGAGAAAGGAGGAGAACTCTAAGATTTTGTCTCTTTAAAAAAAATAGTATGAAGTAAGTAAGACAAAGTGTTATTTATTAATTGGGGGGAGGGGTAATGACAGCCATGGAAGATAAATCTATAAGGGGGAGGTATATAACATCTCTTCCTACACACTCAAGGAGTTAATGTCCTATTTCACTTATCACAACCTTTACCTTCTAAATTTGAGTTATTTTTCTCATTAATACTTTAATAATTTTTACTTTAAACAACCTTAAATATCTATCATTTAAGAAGCAACTGACTCTTGAGTGTGCATAGACAAAAACTAGTATGGAAGAGTGGGGTATCCTAGAAGCATTAACATTTTTATTAGAAGCCCATGTAGAAATTAAGTAGAGCTCTCACTCAGAATTATCCCCAGCTTCCAGCAGCCATACGGCTCTGATAGTCTACCAATTTTTCCCTTGGGGAATAATATTGTTACTTCTGACCACCCTTCTCTTTGGCCTCTTATTACCTTCATTCTTACCATCAAAGGGTACCTGTTGCTATTAATATTTTCATATACATGGAATGTTTTAACGCCTTTCTAACCTAATGAGACAGCTAGCTAAGATGAAGGAAATTTCAATGGGAAACATAGGAGTGGAAAATATCCTGTGTCAGAGCATTTATTAATTAGGTCGGGCTGGGTTTGGCTTAGTGGACAACAAGTCCAAAACAACTCCAAACTTTCATTGGTTTAACAGAAATGTTTCTTTCTTACTTGTGTTGTATGTGATTCGTAGAGAGAATACCAGGAATCCAGGTAATAGCGGCTTCACCATCTCGTAAGTATACTATTTGGCAGATGTAAATTTCTCAGCACCACTGCGGGTCAAGAGCAAGTGGGAAAGGCAGACAATCTTTTCACCAACACATAGTCCTTTGGCCAGAACAAGTTACCAGGTCCACTCAGCCCAGGGGTCGGTCTTCCATGTGCCTGGAAGGGGAGAAAATTGGACATTGGTGACTGCTGGTAATGTCTACATCAAGGTACGGGCTGAGTTGTACAGGCTGGCTGGAAGCTGGGTAGCTAGAGAAGACATCCATAGAGGACAATCAGTGCAAGCTTGAAAAGAGGGTTAAGCATACAGAAAGTGTGGATTTCCCAATTCCTGCCTAAAGGTATCACTTAGCAGATTCAAATATTTGATTGACATACAGAAATTGAGGGAAAAATAGTTTAGTCCCTGACTAGTGTAGAAATTTGGTGTAATAGTTACAACATGCCCTGAATCAGAAACACAGGACAGACATTTTCAGGACTTCGTTTGTTTGGTTTTTCAGACAATTCTAGCAGTTATCTTTTATTTTGCTTCTAACTTCAATTGGCAAGTAGGTGCTAAATCTTCGATGGTTTTGATATGTTTATGGGAAAACACAAAAATCAAAGAATAGTCATTCATTCTCATTCTTTTACTTTTGTTTATTGGATTCAGTATAAGAAAATGAAAATTTGTTGAAGTCCAAAAAACATTCTGAGAATACTTTTAAGGGGATTATATTGTTTATCTTTAATGATGCCAGGACTTGTGCAATTATGCCTAAAACTAATTTCATTAGAATGTCTCTTTCTCAAATTCATTTATTATACTTTAGCTTCCATTATATATTTGATTCTCCTCTGGCCACAGCTAAGTCCTAATCATCTGTGCTGGCAGTTCTCTATGTGAAATTGCATGCTAGGTATTTTTATGTCCAAGGCAATTTAATGCCTAAATGTATCCGTGTTCTGTAACAAGAGATTCTAAATAAATTTAACAGAACTTACCTGTTTCCTCTCCTGTTCACGAAAACTACAGGTACATACAAAAATAACATAATCTGTCTTCAAGTATAGTATTTAATTATTCACTCATAATTTAAGCTCGATGCAGAAAGTATAATGAGTTTGTGTTCAATTCTGCATCCAGAATCAAGATCTAGGGATTAAGTAATCTTCTTATATTTCTATTCATAACTAAAATGCAAAAGCACTATCTCAATTTGATAAGATATAAAACCTCAAGGAAATAGCTGTGGTAATCTAGATATATAGTCTTAATTTTGAGAGTAGAGATAACATGATAAACTTATTTAGGATTTTTTTTCTTACAATTTACTTAACCCCACTGCATTTCTTAACAGTTGTGTCCCTGACAACAAACGTAGAAGTATTTTTCTGCCTCATTTTTCCCTTTTTGACAAAGAGAAAAAGTCGGGGAGTAATCCTTTTCCTACAAGAGCAGCAGAACCTTTTAAAGGACCTTCATTACTTTATGTGGTAAGTGTTCACAGCACTCAAATTTATTGGCATAGCTGTCAACATGTACATTCAGTTTGATAATAATGTTCCAGCTTAACGAGGCCTCTTGGAATTATTTATTATTAAATTTCATTACTTTCTGCAAATGTTCATGCTGATTAAGCCCACCCTTTCAGCCCTACCACACATAGACCAATCACAGTGTGACGAGATGGTGAAATTTGAGCTAACATGCTTTCCACAGGACCTGTCTTGTCAAATCTTTAAATATAATTTAATGAAATGTCTGTTGACGTAACTATGGAAAGTGGAAAAACTCATTTATAAAATCAACCAACCATACCTGAAGAACATTTGCACTCTCTGACATGACAAGAATTACTTAAACATTTGGACAGCCTTTGTGTGGAAAAAATTGCCATGTGTGGCATTTGCCAAATATTCTGTCCATTGTAATCTGCTATGAACGTGGTACATCTTTCCTAGAAGACATTACTCCCATGGATCAGATCTCCATAAAAATGCCTTGAAGAATATCAAGTGGTATAGAAATGCAATAGGCTATTATATTTACAGATGCTTACAGTCAAAATAGATCTTGTCCAAACTCTGGGTGATTTTGTAAGGTAATAAGCAAATACAATGGGAATATATGCTATGATCAGCATTGCCATAGAGGAAATCTAGACAGTAATTCCATGTGTAGAATGGAGATGGGCAGTGAATGAAATATATATTTACTTGTATATACACTCGCATACATTTGTAATTTCCAACATGGAATATGAAAGTGCTTAACTTTTCTGAAGTCATTCAACAGGAAGGGGAAGTGTGGCAATATGAAAAAGGGTGTAGGCCCACTAAATCGAGATCTTCATGGGCAAGTTTATGATAATATCTTATTTTTGAAAGAATGGTAGTTAAAAGCAGGTTGAACTTGACCATTTTTGGTGCTCCTGTTAGACCCCTGGGTTCTACCTGGGCACCAGCCATAATCTCATTTGTGTCTGTCACCGGGCTTGTCCTCCTCGCTTTTCATGGTTCTTTGAGGATAGGGACCTTGTCTTTTTCATGTCTCACTTTCTGAGCCCCTAAAACAGTATCAAAGACATGAGAGGTGATCAAAATACGTTAAATAGATTAACTGGAGGGACAGAAAACAGTTATGACCCCCCAAAAAAACCTTTTGAAAATCTCCTTACATAGAAATTGGCTTAAATTATTTTTGTAGTCCTCCAACAGAAAAGAGGTACTGGTGAAGGTGGAGAGAAAAGAAATTTTTTTCAAATCCTGAAGAAGGATTATTTTACACGCTTTCTTTCTGATATGGTTTGGTTGGAAACATATCTAGTTTCAAATCAGCAAATATTAGAGTGACTACCTCGCTAGGCATCATCAAGAATGTAGAAAGGAATATGTGAGGTGCGTTCCCTACTCACGAGGCCCATGTAGTCTGTTTTGAATGCATGCTGATTTTACAAAGCCCACTTCAATATCACCTCAGAAGTGTAAAAATCTGAGAGAACTGTGTGCTATGTGAACCTAATATTTTTGTCTTGGAATGGTTCATCCAAAAGGTATATTTCAAGTTGTACTTTGAAGTAAGAGCAAGACTGTGAATAAGTGGAGAAGGCCTTGGGTGACTAAAAGAAGTAGACTTCTGGGGAAGTAGATGTGAAAAGGAAGCTTGGGAGCCTACCAAAAATAAAGAGGTAGTGATCTGCAAAAGTAGAAACCACAGAGGTTTTGGAGACAACAGGTTTACATTTAGAACAATCTGGGAGGTAGGACACTACAAGATTATGATAAGAACAGAAGCAAAAATCAATGGGTTTAAAAGTTATTCATACAGTAGCAGTCATTTATCCTTTCAATCGAAATCTATTGAATTATTATTATGTTCACATAGAAACAGAGAAAAAAGGAAAGGACATTAAGACTAGTATTTACTGAGTGGTTTTGTGCCAGGTCTTAGGCCTCAAGTTTTACATATATTATCCCAATCCTTAAGAGAATTCCTATTATAAAAAGAAAACGAAGAATAAAGAAGCTATTTGTCTCAAAATCACAGAGTTGTTAAGTGGACTTGAACTCCCTGTCTCTCTGAATCAAAAAACACATGTTTTTTTTTCACTCACCAGCTCCTGCTTTTCACATATGAGGGGAGACCCCAAAAACCTGGAATTATCTTCTGGAGAGTAGGTCCATTATAGTGCAGGCTTCCCCCGCTAAGTGAGTGTTCTAAGAACCCGTCTGTATCAGTGTACCAGCTGATGTTGTCAGAGGCTGTGTTCAGCTTCAGTAAATTTTTTTGAAGACTCTTTCAATGTATTTCATGCCCATTTCATGATGGGTGATTTATGGCACACCTGCCCACACTACACTGATTGTTCAGCAGTTTTTGACCCAAAACAGCATGAACCCCATACCCCACCCTCTGTATTCACCTGATCTGGCCCAGAGCAACTTTTTTTTGTTTGTTTCCCTGAATGAAAAAAATCCTCGAAAGGGAGAGCATTGTGCTAAGTGAAGTAAGCCAGGCGGTGAGGGACAAATACCATATGATCTCACCTTTAACTGGAACATAATCATTAAAAAAAAAAATCAAGAAAAACATAACCAGAGACATTGAAATTAAGAACAATCTAACAATAGCCAGAGGGGAGGGAGGAGGGGACAATGGGGAGAAGGGTTTTCAGGAACCACTATACAGGACACATAGACAGAACCAAGGGGGAGGAGGGAGGCAGAGGAGGGAGGTGGAGTTGGAGGGGTGGGGAGAGGGGAGGGGGGAGGATGCAGACAACTGTAATTGAAAAACAATAAAGTAATAAGAAAAAAAACCCATTATGTAATCTGGACCTAAAGAAAAAAAAAATCCTCAAAAGGAAACATTTTGCCAATGCAGAAAACGTGAAAAAAAAAATGGAAGAAGCACTAAAAACGCATCAAAATTGGCAAGTTCAAAAACTGTTTTTGAGCAGTAGAAAAACGTCTTAATAAGTGTATTGCATCAAATGAAAATTACTTTGAAGGTGAGTGAAGTTTAAACATGTAAGAATAAATGCACAATTTTTATAAATAAATTCTGTTTTGGGGGGAGTCCCCCCTTATATATACTGTCTCTCATAGGTCCCTTCCAGCCCAAATATCCAGTGGCAGAGGTCTTCTACATAAAGTCCTGATAGTCTGGTTGGGAAAAACGAGTAAGATATGCAGAGAGCTAGACAGGGCCATAGAAGCCGATAGATATATAACCATTAATAGCAAGTGAAAAGCAACACACATAAGCAACTGAAAACTAAAGTAGTTTTATCAAAATTCTGGGCAAAAAACAAACAAACAGTGAAATATGAAGAAATAGAAAACAAATTATACCACCAACATACTTAACATACAGACATGCTTCTAAAAATCCAGAACCTTTGTTTTTAATCATTTAACCTATTTTAAATCATTTTACAGTTGCTAACTTATCCACTCACAGTGTTCACCCACAGATATCATGGTTTCATCCTGAATATGCTCTGATATCAGAGCATATAGTGACGATAACCCCAGCAAAAACTGGAGCTACAAAAGCAATATTCAAAAAACAGTCTCCAACAGAAGCATGACTGACGGCGCCAAACAGGTAATGTCCAAGGCCTAACATGAGAAGAATTGGTCATTCCCAGCATTAAATCCAGAATCTTGAAATTGCCTTGAGGTTATTGCTTTTATTCTTTATGTCTTTTGCATCTCTAAATTAAGATGGAAAATTTCTTCTTTAATATTCTTTCATCTACGATAATGTGCCAAACTTAAGCACTAAGCATTAATGTTCTGCACATCGTGACCCCACAGTCTCCAACACGTAAATAACTGGGCTCGATCCTGTGGGTGGGCACAGACAGAGTCCCCTTCCAAGGGCACTGGAAGAGGCTGGGCAGATATTTTCCGTGCAGGAATATTGTGCTTTGGCGTCAGCGACACTCACATGGCAGGCCCTTAACCAATGCGCTACCCATGGAATGTATTCAGGGCAAATGCCTGGGCTTTAGAGAACGTGGCAACAGCATTATCTACTGAAAAGAGCCCTTGTGAAAAAGATCTTAGGCATTTCAGTCAGACACTCCAGGATTTAAAGGCAAGCACCAGTATTTTATTTCTGTTTTCTCTTCTGTAATATCGGAATAGCACTACGTACCTTATGGGATTTTTTTCAATGATTAAATGAGGTACGCCATGCAAAGACCCTGTGATAGATAGTGTCTATCACTTGGCAGAGCCCTCACATGATAGTTATTCCTGGTATTGTTTGATTTGCCCTGTAACACAGCTAAGAAAGCAGAAGTATAATGAGTTTAAATGTTTTCTCTGGTATCACACAATGGAAAGACCTGGACTGACTCCAAATCTGTGCTCATAGCAAAAAAGAATCCATGATCTGGAGAAAAATGCATTTTAAAAACATGAATTTGGGGGTCAGAGTTGCTAGGGCAATTTTATAATTTTATAATTAACCAAAAATAGCTTTATTGTAAGTCAAGGGATCTCGACAGCAATCCCAATTTGATCTGGACATCCACGCTTCACTGCTTATACTTCACAACAAACCTTCAAATCAGAAAATTCACTGGAGTACCAGTAATTAAGATTTTTAATTGGAAGAAAAAGTATACAACTCTCAAAATGTATTTAATTAGCCCTCAGACCACTCACTGATGCAACACATAATTTCCGAAACAACTGTAGAATTCAATACATAGTCTTTGTTAAAAAGGGAATCACATTATTAAAACAAAACAGCTAGAGCTAACTTATAAAATAAAGGTACCCTCATCGAATTATATCCTTACTTCTTGGCATTTAACCCAATTGCCTTTAATATCTCATGTCTTTCTTTAATGCTTTCAAGCTTGTTTTTTATTAATTATACAAATCATTAGTATTAAAAGGCAATATAATGGTTTCAAGAAGTAGCTTCAGAGACCATCTGCATATTTAATCAACTGCCTCTAAATTTTTAATCATTTGAGTCCAGGTTCTTGTCTTGAAGCTTAACTTGATAACAAACTTACCAACTGGTAGAACTAATTGGTACAGAATCAGTCAATAATTTATAAGAAAAGGAAAAAATGGATGTTACGAAGGTGTAAGACCACCAGCCTCAGTCATTTCTGAGAGGTAACAGCAAAAACAAGGCTTGGCTCTACTAATCCACGGCGCACTGGCGACATCCACTGGCTGTCCCTTAGCATCGTTCAGATTCTCAGGATTTTCAGTGTGACTTGTAAAATAAAAGCTACTGGGTTTTACAGATGTATTCTCTCTTTAGAATTAACAGTGTTAGATTAACCTATTCATCCATTTAATGCATCACATGTCTAACTTTTAAAACCTTAAATCATTCTCACACTGAGTTAGAGTGACCCAAATGAAGTTCCTCACCTCCGTGAGTTTGCAAAAGGCAAATGAAACAGCAAGAGGGGACGACATCTTCACTAGTTATATATGATCAGTGAAAATCAATAGTATTACTTTACAGTAATGGGAATTTGGTGAATTGCCTTGTTGCTATAATTTTGAGAACAGTGAAGCATTTGGCGAAGACTAGCACTGGGCAGGAATGGCCAAGTGCCCTGAGATAGTGACTCTCAAAGTTTAGTAACAAATCCCCTGGATTGCTTGTTATAGGTGCAGATTTCCGGGCTCCATCAGAATCACTGAGAAGTTTCTAATGCAGGTGGCTAACAAAGCTCACTTTGAGGAGCTCTGCACTGAGAGAAAGGATCTCTCATCTTTGATTCTCCAAACATGGGATTCCATACAGAATGCAGAACATAATTTTGGACATTTTCAGGATAACATGCAGAAGAGTTTCAAGTCTATCAGCAGAAAACTTCTTTAAAATTGTTACTTCTCAAAATTCGATCATTAAATCATTCAAAGGTTATTTAAAAAACATTTTTTTCAAATCTTCTAGGCAGGGCATATGGGACAGAAGTAATTTATAATTGCCTATAAATAAAAGTCAGATACCCAGAAAAAAGTAAGATTAAATAGTCAGAGAATAACTAGTGTGAAACACTCAAAGGCAATACATAAATTATACTCACTATAAATGTAAATATGTTAGCAGTATTTTATTCTTTGTGGGTGGCAAAATTACAGGTGATTTTTTTTTGCTACTTCTGTCTTTTCTGCAATAAAGATGTGCTCTTTATGTAAATTTTTAAAACAAAATCTAGGTAAACATACTATATATGTACTGGAGAATTCATGGTTGTGCAGGGAGGTTTCTGTGGTGCATTCAGTAGTCTTGACAATATTTAACCAATCTTCATCTTTATTATCATTATTATCATCATCCCCCTAAATCCTAAAACTCAGCCTTCAATCAACCAGATGCTTCACAGATGATTTTAAGAACTGAGTTACTGTACAAAGAGCTTGGGTATTTACTTGGAAGCTATGATCTAATAACTTTAAATTAATAATTGTGACTTGGTGCAAAGGACAATTTTGAGAAGAAAGAACCAAGAAAGTGAGAGACATAGGCCCAGAAAACACAAAGGCTAAGCTCTTTTCTATGAAAAACCAAGGAGAGGTATTACAGAGATGGGGTCATAAAAGGGTAAGCGCAAGAGAGACAGCATCGAGAACATAGAGAAAGGAAAACTTGTTTTCCAGTTTTTGAAGGGACTGAAAATTGACCAAATAGATTACAATTCCAGGTAAGTTATTCCTTTTATCACAGTAAACTGTCACAATATTATAATGTGGGCAACAAAAAAGTAATGTTCTTTCAGAAAACATATTCCAACAACCCTTCAGGCTCCCAAGGACCTGTGTAGGATTCACATGTGCCTGGGATTATGTCTCTGGGAGAGGATTTGATAGCTGGATGCTTGAAGCCACTTTGTAATCTTTACAAGTCCTCTAAGATAAAAGCTAGAAGCTGACTTAGCTACAGAAGATAAAAACGGGTCTCTTTCGATATAAATTCTGTAGTTTCATAGAGTTACAAAGACCACAGCCTGAGGAGAGAGCCTAAATTTAGACTTCTCTTCTTTCTTTAAGGAATTGGCAGGTGTCTGCTAAGATGTGTACTCATTGTCCATTGAAATTCACGGGAAATAACGAATCCACATGTTCCGGCAGAAGAGTAGCAGGCTCAGAGTGAAACCTAGGTTGGAGGGACAAGACATCCAGAAGTCCACGTGTATTTTACCAGACAAGAATGCCAGTTCACATTAAGAAATGGGGAGCAATTGGAGCAGGCAAACTTAGACAAGTAGAGAGTATAAAATGACTTAAATGACTTTCCCTCTGTGTAAATAAGTCTTTTTCTCTAAATTGAAAAGAAACATTTTTCTGATTATAAAACATATACTCATTTATTAAAAGCTATAAAGAAAAATTATAAAGCCGAAAATCCCACTAGTTTTATAGGGAGGACAAGGTCAGCTGCTTCTACTGTCATTTTGGTGACCATCTTTCAAAGCATGCGCTTATGAGCACACACACACACACATGTGCTCACACACTTTTGCTCAAAAACTGTGGATATTTTCCCCTATCAATAAATATAGATCTGTAACTTTGCATTATGATGATCATGATCAATCCCCTAAGCATTTTCTGTTTCCATTTTTGACTATTGTAAACAGTGATGCAGCACACATCTGTTCTTACCCACTTCCAATCCATTATCCACAGGGCTTCAAGAATGATCTTGTTCAAATACAAATTCTATTTTATCACTTCCTTGTTAAAAGGCTATCCATGGCTTTCTATTACCCTTAAAATAAAAACCCAAACAGTTTTTCATGGCCTAAAAGGTCCTGTGTGACGTGACTGTTGCCTGTGTCCCCACGGTCATCTCTCCCTTTCCTTCCTGACACACGTGCCCACCTATTCTGTTCCTCAAACATGGAGCATTGATTTGTTCCCTGGAGCTTTCCCACATGTTCTTTCCACTGGTTGGGAAGCTCTTCATCTATAGGGCTCTTGCCTAGCTGCCTTTTAATTGTTGTCCCCCCTTAAATGACACTCGCTAGAAATAGAGTTTCAAAATAAAAGGGAGTTCACATTTTCTATTTTATATAAATATTGCCAAATATTATCTGGCTATAAAAAAACAAAGAAACCCTGCTATTTATGACAGTATGAATAGAACTTGAGAGTGTTATGCTAAGTGAAATAAGTTAGGCAGAAAGAGACAAATACTGTTTGATCTCACTTATGTGTGAAATAAAAAACAAAACAACAATAAAATAAACCTGAACTTGTAGATGCAGAGAATGCATCAGTGGTTGCCAGAGGTGGGGGTGAAATAAGCAAATGTGGTCAAAAGGTACCAACTTCCAGTTGTAAATCCTGGGGTTGCAATATACAGTATGTGACTCTAGTTAGCAATACTGTAGTGTCTATTTCAATGTTGCTAAAAGAGATATTAAAAGTTCACATCATGATAAAAAATTATAACTGTCCAGTTATAGTGGTTAACTAAGCTTATTGTGGTAATCATTTTGAAATATACACATATATCAAATCGCAATGGTATACATCTAAAACTAATACACTGTTATACACCAACTATATCTCAATTTTCTTAATGGAAAAAATATCACCCAGCTGTTCTACCAAAAGTATGTAACACTTGAAATTCCCATCTATAACACAGTGGACATGTCTGATTTTTCTCCCCACATTCTTGACAATACTTTATATAACGAATTCATTAAAAAATAAATAACCACTCAAATTCAAATTTTAATTGCTGAATTGTAATGAGGCTAAACATTTCTATGGGTTTTTTTTTTGGCTACCTGTTATTTTAATTACCAGTTAATTTCCTCATTTTTTTCTATTGGAGTGCATATATATATTTTTAATATATAAAGGTATTTTCCCACATTAAACTTATTTCTTATTAATAATTTTATAAATATTTTAGCAAATTTTTCTTTTAAGAAAAAGAAAAGTTATTAAGCCTTATTTATAGTGGTAATCTTTTTTGTATATATTTTAATTTTGTATGTTTCAAATCTTCCTTTAATAATGGCTTTAATACCATGATTAAATACAACCACAATTTTACATAAATATTACCCCTTAATTTTTCCAGTTTTTTATGGCTTCATATTTCATGTTCAGGCTTTATAGCTATCTGAAATTTCATATGGCATAAAGAGTGATGTAGGGAGCTATGAAATAGTGTTGTCCCATCAAACCTAAAAAAACAATGGTTCTTTTATTGATTTCTAAATCTGTGCATATTCTCGATTCTTTTACTGGTTTCTCTTTTTCCCATTTTAAAGCAATATGAATTAGATGAGTGACACTTGAGTGCAACAAATCTCACCTGTATGGGAATCCAAGGCATGGTCCCCGGTAACGTGGCGATCAGCATCATTTGGTCCTTCTGCTAATAAAGATGGCTGTCATGGATGTTCTGCCCTCAGGTCGCCCTTGCTTACTTCTGGCTACAGGTTCTGCCACAGAAGCCCTTGTCTCTGCTCTCAAAGACAAAATACTTGAATCTATTCTCCTGGACATTCTCCAATTATTCACCTACTGACGGAGCTGTGGAGAAGAGGGGCACAGGTTTGTACTCCTCAAGGAAAACCCCCAACAACCACGTGCTTCTCAATTTTGGTTAAACTGTACTTCTCTCTTCTGGTTAGGCCATTTCCACTTTACGCAAAACAAAAATCCCTTTTCTCCTCTTTGGGTAATCTAGCTTCTACTACCCTTCAATAATCCTAAAACACAAGCGTACAAACGTGTGAGGGTAGCTCAGGTGTTTACAATCACAGTGTTGGTCTCTGCTTCCCCAAGGTAAAAGAGCAGCTTTCTTCTTCCCTGGCGAGTCCTCAGAACAACAAAAACAATTTTAAAATTATTTTAATCACTGTTATTCACATTATATCTGTGGTACTAACAACACTATTTTCTAAGTGTCTTGGCTATTCTTGTATGTTTACTCGTCCGGTCAAACATATAAAGGACCCATGGACAAAGTGAAAATGAGGTAGGATCGAGGGTGGGAAGTAGGAGTGGCTGGGGTTGGGGGGGATGGTGACGAGGAAAATGGAGACAACTGTACTTGAACAACAATAAAAAATATTAAAAAATAAAAATAAATAAAAACTCAGAACTGTGCATTTAAAAAAGTTAGAATTATTACATCAAGAAAAAAATCCAGTAAGATCTTGATGAGGGTTGTATTGAATTTATAGGTTTGGTGAGTATTGAGATTCAGTAATTTTAAAAATGATATGGAAGTGAAGTGACACCATTCCATTGGCACAGAAAAGCAGATGGAAATTCTTGGAATTCAGTTGATTTTCAACTGAATTGAATGTGAAACCAATTTTTAAATGAGTATAAATTTTCAATGAAATAAAATAAGGGTGGAATAAAACCAAAATGATTATCAAGCTTAGGTAAATGACCACAGGGTATATGTGAATTCTGATTTTTATCTTAGGTCTAAAACCAGATAGATAGAAGATAGGTGGATGGATAGATAGGTAAGTAGGTAGATAGGTAGGTAGATAGATAGAAATAGATACATTGATTTATACTTTCAAAGACCTGGAATGATTTCCTCATGGATGTCCCACAGGAACTCCAGGTTTAGGAGTTCCAAAACCGACCTCATATCCTGTTCCTCCTCATCATTGTACTGATTCATTTTACAAATCTGTATTAATACTTAATATCGTTTTAGACACTTTGCTGAGTCCCGAGGCTACAACCATGAACAAGACAGTCACTCCTTGCCAGGACCTTACATTAAATAGAGAAAACAAAACTGACGTTACGGTAGGTTTGGGAAGATGAAAGTTGTTAAGTTGTAGAACCACAGAACAAACATCCTTAAAAATATATACACTCAATATCCATGTTCTTAGAAAGGGTCTTTTTGCCACCTGGTCTCCAGACTTTCTCAATGGTCATCTTTCTCCTCAGCCTCCAGGCTTCCTCCATCTTATTAGGCCTCTTGATTCATTCTCTCACTGCCTCCTTTCTTCACTTCCTTGCCAACTCTTCACTGCCTGTGCAAAACGAATCCTCTGCACTTATTTCTGTCAGCATCAAGGCTTTAGGCCTTACCTTTGTACATAGTTTTAAGTAATTAAAATCATAACTATTTCACCCTCTTCATTATCACCATCCTCCTAGTTTCTCTGGTCCCAAACCTAAATATGACTCTCCCCTTTGCTTCTCCTTCATCCCTTTCATTCAATCACTAATGATTCCTCCTCCATAAAATCCGTCTTTACATGTCCATGGATCTAGAGCAGACTCTCCTGATTGTTGCCAAAATCAATGGCTTCTTGATGGGTCGACCTTCTTTGGTTCCCTTTCCCATCCTTATTCATTTTATACACAGTTGCCCTTCTAATCCAGACTTCATCAGGGTGCTTCTGTCTTCTAATTATTTCACTCATTCATTCAATAGACATGTCTGAGAGTTTTCAACATGCAGGGCAGAGATTAAAAAGATGCATAAAACCCATTCCTGATTTCAAACAGGTAAAAATTGAATGGGGTGACACATTGAGGAACCTTTGGCTTTCTGAATTAAAATGTAAACCACTGTGCCAGGCAATGGAGCCCTTCCTCCCTAATGCAGCAGGAGCTTGCCTTTCTAGTGCGATTTGCCCTGACTTCCATCTCTGTCACAATGCCCGGTCTATTTCACTTACAGGGAAGCTATCATCTGCTGAAAAGCCCTTACATTCAACCCATGCCCTTCCCATGCTGCCTGGCATTACCACTGTCCCTTTGATGACACTGTTCTTTCTGCAAGGTTTTGTAAATGTGATTCCTATAGGCCTTTCGGGACCCACTGTTTTCCTTCTATCTTTCAGCAGCTGTTGCCAATGTCTCTCTTCCGTCGTATTTATAGGACACACTTACCCACCCTGGCTTTGAGGACAGGCACTTACATTCTATACTCTATTATTCAAATGCGCATCTCTAAGAGTGCCTTTCAAATAATAGGCACTCAATACATGCTGAAGTGAACTTAACAAGCGCCCAAGGTAAGAACACCATTTTTAGCTCCTAATCTGATCGCTCACATTACACATGCTTCTGAGGGGGGGGAGAAATGAGGGACACATTCATTATGTGAAAGTTTATTACTTTCTCAGGCATGCACCAATCACCTAGTAGTCTTTTCCATTTTCTCCATATGGCCACACATCAGCCCATTTCCTGAGTTGTACAGGCAGGAGTCTCTAAAGTAGGTTTTATCTTCCACATTTGGGCACATCACGAGAAGGCAGGATTCTGTGGAAAAGACCATAGTGCCAGGAAAATAGAAGGCAGCAGGAAAAGGGGAAGTACAAACATGAGATGGACGGACTCCATAAAAGCCATAGGCGCGAGTGCACAGGAGCCCAGCAGGGCTGTTGAGGGCAGGACACGGTGGACGTCACTCATTCGGAGTCACCAGGGGTGGGAGCCAACGTAACAGCACATAATACACACGTATTTCCCATTCTGTCAATCACAGTTATTTCAGGGGAGGGAGACGGAAAGTGTGAGAATCCCAAAGTTCACTTTGTATTTTTAATCAGCAAGAAGAAAAGTGCGGGGGGATCTGCAGGGTCTGGCGCAGGTGAGTAGTTATCCATAGTCCCTGCAGGTGGGCTGGGCACTCTCCCCCACTGCACGGCGACTATGGCTACTTCCATAAAGCAGTCTCACAGGAAGGAGAGGCACAACGTATAATGCACACTGTGTCAGTCTTGGCAGGAAGGGTATACAAGTGGTGGCAGAGCAAAGGCACTCAGTGGAAGAAGGGGCCATGTCCCAGGAAGGTGGGGCTCCTAAATGTATAACCACTGATGTAATGAAAAACATATCAAGATCTAGACCACGTGCTACTTTACAGTCAGCTTTATTCCATCGCAACTTAAGAAATGAATAATGATGGGGCTCTCTCTTCTGCAGAAATGCAGAAACTGATTCGACCAAGTCTGAGAATCTACCGTGTAACAGGCTGGAATTCAAGTCGAGTCTACTTCAGAGTTACAATCTTAACTCCAGTTTCTACCACCTTATGTATTATGTGGGGTTAAATTAGGAAGTGGTAAATTTTTTATCATTATAAGGGGAACTGGGGAAAAAAGAACTAGTCACATGATAACCACAGAAACAATTATTTATGCGGGTTAGAAATTTACTTGGATACCTTCCTTAATTAAGTTGGAGGATCTCTGCAATGAACTTTAGGGTGGGTATACTTATATGCTCAGCCAAGTGGTTGGCTGGCCTTTCTCTTGTTCACATGTATAATCTGTGGCATGAGGTATATGGAATTAGAGACATTACAAGCGGTGCCCCAGTTACCAGCACACCTAAATGTCACAGTTAAAACTCTGGGAGCCAGGGCTGGCAGTGCGTGAAACACTCCCACAAGGAGCCAGTATGAAGGCTCTGCATCTCAAGTGCTACTCTTTACCCAACTAGTGTGGGTAAACGTGACCGAGAACCACCCACTGTGTTCTCTGGAGAACACAAAACAACACTGGAGGCCTTCTATGGGCGACAGTCAACATGACGAGGAAACAGCGGGTCACAGTACAGCAGGGTTTCCCCTGGCGGTCCACCTACACATACAATTACAGTCATGTTTCTATAATGTTTGCTTTGACATTCTAATTGTTTTAATACATTTAAAGGCATTTTGATAAGGTCCATAAATTCTATCAGGGTGCTAGAGAGACCTATAGCACACAAAAAAAGCTTAAAATTGGCAATAGAGAGGAGTTTTCTAAATAGTGGAGCCAACTTGAAACACCAACTTGTAGCCATTACCAATGACAATGTTTCCTCTTCAAAGAAGTCCTAATCCACAGCCTGACATCACTACCATAATACAGATACCATACGTACGGTCAGGGCTTACACCATTGTGCATGTGAAACAAGTCATTATTTTTATTGAAACACTCCTAATAATTTTTATCTTGCTTGATTAGTTTTCTTGAATGTTTCAAAATAACTACTTAATTTGCATATAAGATTTTGTAAAACGACCTGGACCAGGTTGGTCTGCTGGGTTTGCTTCTTTCGAGGAGGATGAAGCATGCAAACTCCAACACATGAAAAGAAAAAGGAAGAAAACGGAGCTGATTTGTCCTAATCTTTATCCACAATGCTGCAAGATAGCAGAACACAGCTAAATCAAAACAAACAAAAAAATAATTCAAAGGTAATTCACATTTTTCTTGGAAAGGCATTTTAATACTGTATGAATGTGTCTGACCGTCTCAGATTTGATTTCATATTAGATTTAAACACATACACACACATACACACTCGAAACCCTTTATCAGAAGGAAAAAGGAAGGCTAATGTCAACCTTTCCTCAATAATTTTTTTTGACACATGCTTTAAGATCAAAGTAAGCAATTACATTCAAAATCTGGCTCCACAATAACTTTAGATTATGAATGAAGTTAGAGACACAAAAACAAAGACAAGCAAAAATCGGTCAATTTAGAGTCTAGTATTTAAAATACTACATTTTCTGATACTGTCAATTTGAACTGGATGCAAAATGAGAAAATGCATTTCAATTCCAAACACAAAGTATTTTTATAAATCGAAAATAAATCAGAAATACTCAGGGCTATTCTTATAGCTCCTCCATTTAGAGGTCCTATGTGTCTTCCAAGCCTTTATAGACACCAATCAATATTTTATAACATCAAATTAATGTTCTAAGTTTCAGTGTTTGAAGAAATGGGTTTGCATCAGCTAAAATGGAATATTTTAAAAATTCCACCAATAGTTTTTTCAGCAATTGATTTTATTAGCATTTTATAAATGTTTTCACATGCTGTTCTCAAAAATGTGTACATTTAAAACTAAAGTATACAGTTCTGAAATATTGTTTTAAAAAATCTACTTTTACCATAATGTTGTTATAATGATTAATTAGAGAAAATGGGCAATATTTTGTATGATCTTAATGTTTATTTTCTATTTTGTTTCTCTTATCTTAAAAAAAAACAATAAATATCCTGCCCACAGAAAGTGGAAAAAGCAGAATTATAGGATCTCAACAAAACCTTCCCGAATGATCACAGAGAGGAGATAAGAGAGGTCAGGGTCTCAGGTTTCCAGTCTTTGTCTTCTGTACTGAAGTTACCTGGGCAAAAACACTGGAAAGGGTGTAAGCAAAAAGAATAACACAAACTTATCTATTAGGATCTTAATGGATTTTTTAATCTTTGTACTGATTTTAATTGGTTTAATGATCTAGTAGTATAGTGAGGATCTAAGCAGCTTTCATAAAATCACAGCATGGGGCAAATATAAAATATTAAGGTGACAGTGTAACACTGTCACGGATTATATGCCACAAGAAAGCATATGTAAGTTATTGATATAAAAAGTCCCTCAAGCCCTGGCTGGTGTAGCTCACTGGATTGAGCACAGTCCTGGGAACCAAAGGGTAACCAGTTCGATTCCCTGTTGGGGTGCATGCCTGGGTTGTGGGCCAGGTCCCCAGTAGGGGGCATGCAAGAGGCAACCATACATTGATGTTTCTCTCCTTCTCTCCCTCTCTTTCTCATGCCCTTCCCCCTCTCTAAAAATAATAAAATCTTTTTTAAAAAGTCCCTCTCTATTTTGATCATTTTCTTAAAAACAAATAGAATCATGCACTGAATAGTCAATGATGATCTGCATATATGACGATGGTCCCATAAAATTATAATGGGGCTGGAAAATTCCTATTGCCTAATGAAATCACAGCTGCTATTAATGTCACAGTGTACTGTGTTGCACACACACTTACCTTTGTGTTACAACTGCCTGTAGTATTCAGTTCGGTAACATGATGTAGAGAGAAGCTTGCCGCCTAGGAGCACCGGGCTACACCATACAGCCCAGGTGTGTAGTGGGGTACGCCACCTAGGTTTGTGTAAGTACATTCCATGATGTTTCCACAATGATGGAACTGCCTGATACATTTCTCAGAACGTATCCTCGCCATTAAGAGGCTCATGACTAGATAATTCCAGTCAATTATTAAGTGAATGGAAAAAATACAATGAATAATGTGTCACTAAGAGGTGCAATACCAGTGATAATATTATAGTACAATTAAGAATTTAATAATGTAATAAAAGTTATCCTGAAAAATTCAATATATTTCAAAATAATTGTAAGCTGCTACCTCAAAATATCATTTGATTTTAAGGTTGTAGTAAACTCAAAAAATATATAATTCAAAATAGTTTTAGTTTTATTAACAGATCATGGACAGCTTCTTTTAATTAAAAGCAAGTTTTTAACCATACTTCTTAAGTTATAAGAAAAAGTAGTGTAATTTAAACTCAGTCCTCAAATAATTCATGGCACCCAATTTTTTTTTCCATATTTTGAGTTGATAATCCTAATGCCTCTATAGTAAGGATGGAAAAATGTTTAAAATATGCATATTTGAAGTAAATAATATAATAACATAAAAATCACACAAGGACACACCAAATTATTCTTTTTCTGAGGTTTAATTTTAACTAATGAATTTTAAATGATGGATATAACAGCAATCCAAATCTTTGCTTATTATCAATGCACAAACTATTTTTTGTAACTTGGAGGTGAAAAACATTCTTTTCACCGTGGCAATGCTTTCCCCCTTTTTACGATCTTCCTTTTTCCTTTTTTAATTTTGTTTTTCTCGAATCCTTTTTCTTCAAGTTTAACAAGTCACTTCTGGTTTGGCTAAAGTGCAATTCTAGCACAATAATGTTTCAACTTGCAAGGAAGAACACCCTTGTTGAGTTGATAAAACTCCACCAGCTGGATCAGATCCGTAAACCTCGTGTGGCCATCATCCAGGGTGTGGAACATTTCACCGTCATCTTCCACCTGCACGAGGAAAAATAACAAACTAGTGAGAAGGGAAAGCAACCCAGCAGGACAATCACATTCTGTTGCATACTGCGTCTTTATATGCCCAAACTCAAGCTTATATAGCCTAAGGGCAGTAAAAAGAACGGCATGCCAATTTCCTTTTCATAACCTCGCTTGCATCGGAAAGAGATACCATCTGATCCTAGTACAAGCAGTGTGGCTGTGCTTTCTCTACCTCCAGTTCTTGCAGTGCTCTGTAATTAGACTAGTATGACTGTTCTGAATCAATACACAGGGAGAACTCTGCGCTACTCAGTGTACTAATGACCCCACTTACAGACATTAACTTCCATTTCTAAATGTTGTCTACCTAACAGGCTCGCTTAGTATATTAAAAATGAATATTCACATAATTTGTACGAGTAAATTGATTCCAAAGCAATAAAATATTATGTTAATGGGCTGACAGTGTTCTTTTTTTTTCGGTCTTGTCAGTAAGCTCTCCTGGCATTAAGCAATTCATATTTGCCAGGGACATCGTTTACATAATCAATGAAGTAGGGAAGACACTTCATATAGACTTTGGATTATTCCAAAAAGAGTCAGTTCAAAAGGAAACACCAGTAATTTATAAATCTCATGTAACACTTCCTGAAAGTAGAATACTTCTCTGTTCCACACCACCTGGTTCCAATACACAGATCACACACATACACACCCACCAGCGGAAGCAACAAAAATCCAAAGCAAGTTGTGTCACTCAGAAGCAGAATCATAAAAAAAAATTTTAAATGTGTTCAAAATAGTTTAAACAATCTCCAGTTCTGCAGCACCTGTGCATCCATCCACGATGAATAAAAACCAAAAACAAAACAAAACAAAACACACTTTGGGACAATAGAGAAGAAAGGGTTCTAAAATAATGGTTTTTAAAGAATTGCTACTAGAATCCAGGAGAAATCTTTAGTGGCCTTTTAACAACAGGTGGCATGGGGTCTATACGATGTTACTAAATCAAATTTCATGGAAAAGGAAATTTAATTTTTACAATTCCTGTATTTCTTACATTAATTCAGACTCATAAAACCATTTATGCCAAACTTAACTCTAGTCAAAAAACTCCCAAATTATATTTAATGAAAAAACCACAGAAAACCAACGTTTCCAAAAGCATACACATCAAGATCACCTCTAATACACGAATATGAAATTACAAATTACTTACCGGTATAATCTGAAAGTGCTTGATTTTTTGTGCATGACTCATTGACAGCACAAAAGTTTTGGGGTTACTCTGGCTATCCCGGACCAAGAAAACTCTAAAGAAAGAGAAAGAATTTCAGTTTATTTCCACATTTACTTTCCATTTCCATAGAAATACAGCATGTGACGAAACCAGAAAGTATATACATAAATGCAGCCAGTTTTCTCCCACTGTGTATTCAATGATGGGATTATCCCACATGGTAAACAATATGGTATAACATTACCTTCTACTATAAAACTGTCTTTTGTGCTAATTTTAATAGCCCATTTGAAAGACTGCTCACAATAACCCATATAAATGCTATGATGGCACCAATAATTGGTGCTGACTCCTTTTTTCCACTGGGGAATCGAGTATTTACATGTAACTATTTTGCACAGAGAATGGGGCATTAGCATATTGCTGTTTTAACTTCTGGGTCACATTAGGCCCTGAAAGAAAACATTATTTAAAAAGAAATTATTTTTAACCTCCCCTTCTGGATCCCCTTTTTTTCTTGTTTTTGGTTCCCACTATTACATACACAACAGAAAGTGACAAACAAATATGTTCTAAAAAAATCAATCCTGATTTTCAATCCTAAAAATCAATCATTTATTAAATGTATGAGCAAAATACATGTTCTCTAACCATGAAAAATGCAGCAGAAAAACCTTTACGACGTCAGGCCAGAAAAACAAGACATGGCTTAATGGCCTAAGAGAAAAGTACTGCGAGGCGTGGATTCTTCCTCACTGGTATACAGTGCAAAACCAGCTTTGTACCAACTGTTGGCACACAGACTGCAAAGAGTCTCCGGTGGTGACTCCAGTACTAATCTTGGTGTGCCTGGGCAAAGAGGCTGCAAATCTGAGCCAGCACAGATGTCTGATGAGATCACCCCTTTCGGTTATGCTGATCCCGACGCTGCATCACTGGGAGACGGACAACAGGGGTTTCATGGGGCAATGGAACTGTACCTGCCTCCCACTCCCGAGCACGTCACCACTGCCACCTAGTGGCCTGCCTCGTATCATCACATCTTTCCACAGAAATACCAGAGGAAAAAAATGTTAGTTAAGAAAGTAGAGATACTATCATTCTTTATGCAATTATTTCATTCAATTTACAAAAAAATGGGCTCAGAAAGAAGGGAAATTATGATTCTCCAAAAAATTTATCTATTCTACGTGGTTTATTTCTTTTCTAAGTCTCATCAGATTGTGATTCTGCTGCATGTCCAAATTTATATCTAAAAAGACCGTGCTCCATGCAGGGAAGCATATTAAAATCTTTTCTTATTTAGAGTCTAGTGAAATTCTGACTTGCTATTAATAATTTTCCATGTGAAGATGCATTTTTATCCAAATGTCAGTATTAAATCACCTTGAAATCTTAAGCCAACCCTTGAAAGATATAAGAGCCCATCACCCCTTGTTTAAATTGATGCTAGTTCCATTTCTCACCCAAACCTCAAAACAACCTCATCAATTATATTGTATTTGGGAAGAGAATGTAGTCAGTATTATAAGAAGTATCTGAAATACACTGACAAATAAATTCTTTAGATTATAAATTGTTCATGATATATTTTATATTTCTACTGTATCTTCCATGGTATCCCACTAAAAGATAACATGAGAAAATGTCAAGGACTCCTTGTATAGGTTTACATTACTCCAAGGTTTTAAAATTTAGAGAAAAGGACATAAACAGAAAGAACAAAAGGAAAGTCTAAATATACAAGCAACTTTTTACTTAACACACCCTCCATAAAAATTTAATATTAGTGACAATCAGTTAAGAGCAGAGCACCCCATTTAGTTATCTGTTCATTTATGTACAAATACTAACCACACACAATGGAACAGGTATTATACAGATATTTCTAGGATACATTGGCAGTCATCCTTACAAAACAAAGTCTCTTCTGTGTTAATAAACTGAAGTCAAAACTCTTTGTGTTCTTGAGTAAGTAATTACTGACTATAGCAGAAATAAAAATCACTACCATTCAAAATCAAACTTACCCATCCACAAGTCCTTGCTGAATAATCAGTCGCTGAGCTTCATCTCTAGAAATTTTGTGATGAAACCAAGGTTGGGAGCGGTGGATAGCTGAAGAAACAGAGTGAAGGAACACAAAGCTTTGTATTAAATGATCGCAGTTCAGCAACACGCCAACTTTCTACCATAAACCCTCAGTGACTACATCCGAACGCACACCCACCCAGTCCCGGTGAGGATGCAGACATACCCATGTTCGCAGCAGAGCTCTGTGAAGAGGCTGTGGGGCTACCGTGAGTGCCCAGGCGTAAACACCCTTTTTTCTGCACAGAGAAGGGAAAAACAAATTTCAGCTTTCTGAGGGAAACAAACTCAAACCACAATTTTTTAAACAACATGAACCCATCTGTACCCTCCATGCGAGTCCCTCTTCAACTGCAACTGAGAGGGCTTCCGTGGGATTCTCTATGACTCTGCTTTTCTGGCCTGAGAAGTCCATTGCTACCAGGGAATTCTCTGATATACTTCTCTGGAAAAAAAAACACATTTTTTTTTTACTATGAAAATATATTTGAAGTTATATTGCAGTGCTTTGCTGGCAATACGTTTCCATTCTAGGATGTGGTTCCAAAGGTGACTATCAGGAAATTAAAATGTTAACAATACATATTCAAGATAAAATGGTGCTATAAAATAGTTTGGTTAAATAAGTTACACAGTTATTAGTTAAAGTCAGTGAATTAAGTGTTGAATAAAGGGATTAAAACCTTTCAAGGTAAGCATGCCTTTATCCTAAAACAACCCTCTCTTCTTCACATTTTCTGGTAAAACAGGAAGACACCAATTTAGAAAGGAATTTTAGCCCTTCCTGTGGATAAAAAGATCCATTACTTCTGAACTCAGTTCTATATTATGCTTTGAGGATCATCAATTATCATTTAAATGTCAAATCTATCTAATTATGAAGCAGCTATTTGTTAACATTCACGATACACTAAAACTGACTTCTCACTTCTTTAGAAAGAAATAGTACGCATTTTATAACGGAACTGCAGTATGCATTTTAAAAGTTTACCATCTCAACTTTCATCTAACTTAGAAAATCAAATTTAGTGAAATAATTCAGATAACTCCATATTATTACATTTTTCTTTAATTTAATATATGAATATTTTTTCACTTTGTGGGAATAATCATTGCAAAATGAGGGCTGCAAAAATAAGCCAATGACGAAGAACTGACAAAAAGAAAGACATCTTTAAACATAATTTTAAACAAATAAGGACTTTTTGCTAATAATTTTTATCAGTTACTTTTTATGTTCATATTTTCTGAATATGAAAATAAAATATCCAAAACCTGGACTTAGTTTATTTTTTTTTGATTGTTTAGGGCTCTACTTCACAACAACCTTTTAAGAAGGATGCCACCCTAAGTCATGCATCTTAAAAAAAAGACAATTGTCAAAATCTCCAGTCAAGAGTGTAACTCGGTTTTAAAAATTAAAACTCTTTAAAAGAAAAAAAATTCAAAAACTATAGACAATGGACAATGTTTACATTATTCTCTACTCGTTAATAAAGGAGCAAAACAAAAACTGGAAGTCCAGTGGTAAATGAGGAGCCAATGTGCATAGGGAGACTCAGGGCTTCAGCTCGTGCTGTAACTCAGCCTAACAGTCTATGTCACGTGGGTGCCTGAAACCTCGTCCACACACAAAGAATGGGGAGGGAGGAGCTCATTTATCACTACATCCCACAATGTGCACTTTACTAGAATTTGTTATTCCCTCTTCAAATCATGCTATAGAAGTCTACAATCTTATTAAGTTTCATCTTCACTTCTAGAGATTTGACGTGCAATCCTTCACTTGTTACAGGAGTCTTTATAACTGACAGCTGCTTTCTGGACAGACGCTATCCCTGTAATCTCTATTTGCTGACATACCTTACTTTGCCCTTCTCACCTGTGATCTTCTGTGCTGGGCTGTGTGCCAGTTGGGTATACTTTTCCTTTGCCAACTTTAAGGAAAAGTCCCCACCTACCCAAACCACAGAGTAACTAATCTCAATCATAATGATGCCTTATCCTTATAATATCGCTACCTCACGTGCCACAATAGACTCTGTAATCTCGAGTTCCTAATAACATTAAAATACTGTTAGGAAAAATAAATAAATAAATAAATAAATAAATAAATAAATGTAACCTGTTTGTTTTGGCCTACAATATGGTAGGCTAGAATGTAAAACAAGATCTCATGCTCCATAATTACTTGATATAAGTAGGGAATCTACAATACAATTAAGTACTTTCTTTTTTTATTTTATGTATTCATTTTTTTAGAGAGAGGAAAGGGAGGGAGAAAGAGAGGGGGAGAAACACTGATGTGTGTATGAGAGAAACATCGACTGGTTGCCTCTAGTATGCCCCCAACTGGGGGTCTGGTCCGTAACCCAGGCATGTGCCCTGACTGAGAATCGAACCAGCAACCTTTCGGTTCATAGGCCAATGCTAAATCCACTAAGCCACACCAGTCAGGGCACAAATAAGTATTTTCATTTGCTACATTAATTACACTAGAGTGAAACACAGAAATACAGTAAATATTTTCTACTGAATGGCAGGTGGTGGATAAAAAATTAATAGTTTACCTTTGGTGGACAAAGAAATGAAAGTGAAGCAAAATCAGACGTGAACTCAAAAGGTCATTTTCAGCTCAATTTCTTTCACATAGAAAAGCAATGTTGATAACATTCAGAGTTAGTGTATTTTTCAAAGTATTTGTCCATATTGCTAACTCTTTCTTCTAGTGGTATAAATAGGGCAAACCCTAAAAAAAGAGTCCATGATTTTAAGGGCATGCCTCTTTTTTTGAGAAAGAAAGGCCTGGGGAAAGCCTGGATTATCAAAGCCAAACACTAAGATCAGATCCAGTCACTCTTAGTGGACATAAAATGTTTTTCAGGCAGTTTAGCTGGGTGGCAACTAGTAGCCATTCACTCTCCCATTAAAAAAACATCTAGATAAAGCTGCAGTATACTCCTTAGCAAGAGGGCATAAAATTTCCTCAGATATTGTTCTCTCATTGACATCATAGAAGGCAACCAGACATCAGAAATGAAATTGATTCTAGAAATTATGCAACCGCCCCCATATTTTACACTGCAGGACATCAGTGACTCCACCAAGGTCACACGGACAGTGTATGGTAAAAGCAGAGACAGACAGGCTCTATCTAGGGTTCTTTTATGTACCAGAGTAGGGGGCAGAGGGAAGAAACTGTGGTACGGAATGTTTAGCTCAGGGTCAAAAGTGAGGAAGAATAAGAATTGATGTAGACTTTCTTTTCCCATCCCCTCACTACATCCAGGACCATATTAACAGATGCTCCTTTAAATGATTCCTACATTTGCCTGAAAAAGGACCAATTATATTTGGCTTCCTGAAATATCTGCTGATGACTTTCATTTCAAAGGCTGACCGTGGTGGCTGTTACGTGCTATATATAACCATCATGTTCATTATGGCATGAGAATGTGTTTTTCTCATTTCCTTTCTCAAAATGTGTCTCTGAAGAAGGTAAGATAATAATATTGTTCCTTTATACTAACTTTTCTATGTTGCTCTGAAAACAGTGCTCGGATGAAAACCAGCAAAGGCAGGTGAGGGGAACTAGTATCCATTATATAGGTCACTTGGGATTCAGTACAGACACCAAAATAAATACAAATACTTCCCCCAAACTTCTTAGTTCCCTTCATGTAAATTAAGGAGGATGGAGTTAAAATCTCAAATGCTTTCTGATCATGACAACTGCCATACAGAACAGACAGGTCCTCCCCACACAGACACCTACAGCCCATGTCCCTCAATCCCTGTTTTCAACCAGAGTCACCCAACCAGTGTATTTTCCTATACATAGTGTTGAACAAGGAAAGCAACACACTAACCAAACTGTCACATGCATATTGATCAATAGTAGGATCACTTTCAGTGGAAACAGTCAAGAATACCATACTTGTATGCCAGTAACAGTGATGAGAATAGAAAGTTCTTTGTTTATGACAATTTTTTCCTATGATTAAGAGGGCACTAAACAATAATTGCCTTCAAATGCATGACTGCTATTAAATACTCATCCTAATAACTTTAGATTCTAAAAGAAATGTAGAAGGATTTAGCATAGGATTAAGATAATAAAATTCATTACTATTTCTATAGAGAGAGAGATTGAAAGATAAGGATAAGCTGACAAATTATAAAAATACCTTAAAGTGATTGCTTTTATAAAAATTCATTACATTGCTGTTTCTCATTTTAGGGCTTAAAAGTAATATGATACAGAGATGAGAAGTTACTCTTCCGTAACTTAAAGCAACGTAGCTAAAGGCTTGGAGTTCTTTTTCCATATTAGTCTATCAGGCTTCATAATCAACATTATTTCATGCTTCATTCCTAGAACTCAGCCTCTCATCTGCTACATTACATGTGGGAAATGCTCCTTCCTTGGTCACAGGCTTGAGGAGTGTATTTTTAACCTAAGTGGAAGTGCAGCGTGTTAGCTGATTTGTAACACAGGCACATACATCTGAATTCCTAATAACTCAATATTGAAGAGCACAAGCAAATTAGCAGAACATAAAGTTTAATTTAAAAAATAAAGTTCTTGTGTTAATGTCAAAAAATTAAAACTTGGTCCTAAAGAAGAAAAAATGCGTCTATGTGTGTCTGGTAATCAATGCCGAAGGTGTATGTAGTATAAATCTGAGAAGTGGTGCTAGGCTTAATATAATACATGGCCTATATTTTAGCTGGCAATTTGGGGGTTTTCTGGAGAGCAGTCTGTCTGTCAAGGAACTGGAAGTTTCAAAATTTTGCTGTTAGAAATTCAGAATGGAAAAGAACTTACATATGTATAGTACAGCTGTTAAAATTTAAAATCTGTATAGCAGGCTACGACAATTCCAGAATTAATATTAAACTAAATAAATAAACCCATAATTAAAACCAATAATTAAGAAAATATCTACAACCCCATGAAAAATATGCTATATATTATCTTATTAAGATCTAATCTTCAAATGTTGTAATGAGACAGAGGATTCATGTAATTCTTTCAAATATTTAAAAATTGTCTTTAACATATATCTATTTTAATTGAATAGTTCAAGTATACTCTACTGCTATGATTTTACCACAGAGGCTGCAATCCCACAAACTCCAAGAAAAAATAATTCAATATAACATTAAGGTAAGATGATGTCAAAGAGTCACTTTATTTGACCAAAAGGAAAGAATGTAAATGTATTATAATGTAATGCAACTGCAAATTAAGATAACATAAATATAAAATGAAATATAGGTTCGAAATACGGTCCTTACCATGGGCGATATACTCTGAGAACTGCAGCCACTTCTACCTTGATACGGATGCATGTAATTCTGGTACAGCTGCATGCCATACTGCAGAACAGGGGAATAAAGACACAGTCCCACCACTTTTACTACGCGGATTTACAAAAAGCAACATCTTCATTAATTATACATCATCAGTGTAAAAAATAAAAATTATAAGCATTCCCTGAAACTAATAAGTTAAAAGAACAAAATGTTTGAAAGATAAACTTTTAGGGCCTTAAAATGATACATTTAACAATAGTGTTTTTTATTTGGACCCACTATTTAAGGTTTACCTCACCAGTATAAAGATCTGGAGCTAACATTTCTACACTATTTTTAGCACCAACAGCAGAATTGTTGGGAGGGGTACATCACCTAGTGATAGGAAATCTCACTTGGGAAGAAGTGCCAGGCTACATAGTCCAAAGACTCTGCAAACACATCCTAAGCAAAATCAGGTAAAATGTACCATAACTTTCAATGACTGGTTGATGAATTACATTATCTCTTTGGTAAAGCCATGCCAATTTGGTAAAGCCAAGGCCTTATGTCAAAGATTTCTGGCCCTGTAACCTCCTCTGGTAACATTACTTTAATGACACTGTTTGATGTTTGGCTCTAAATTCAGGGAAATCAAAATGGTGGGGAATTAGGCCAAGTTCAGACAAAGGATCACAAAAGATAATGTAAATGGCAGTAGATAAGAACTGTAGCATCTTTACTTTCAGGAGGCAGCATCATAAAACTTGGGCTGTCAGGATACAAGGAGAAAATGGGTCTAGACTATAGTACTGGATTATTTGTTTCAGAAACATTAAGAATGCCAACTGCCACGACCAGACTTATCTTGCAGGGGTCCCCATCTGAAACTGGAAATTGACCCCCTTAGATTTAAATCACTTTGGTACAGAGAAAGAAAGAAAAGAAAGAAGAGGAAGAAAGGAAGAAAAGAAAAAGGAAAAGAAAAGCGAAAAGAAATCAATGGGACAAAGAGGGGTTTTTTTTGTTGTTTGTTTTTGTTTGTTGTTTGTTTTTGTTTTGTTTTGTTTTGTTTTGGTATACTCTACAATTCTCTCCATTTCATGGAGCCATTATGAACGTATTAAAAGTAGGTCCTGTATATAAAAGACACACACCACGGAAACCAATCTTACCCTTAGGGTGAGCACCATTTAAATATTCCAACAGAGCTGTTTCTCTACTAAAGACGATTTCCTTAAAAACGATTTCAGCAAAGTGGATATATTTGGTAATTAGGCAGAAAATCAGAGTGGGAAGAGGAAAATCACTGTGTTCAAGATTTTGCTTTCAACCTGAATATAAACCCACACTCATTTAAAATTCTCTGTGTTGGCTTCTTTTATCCAATTATTTCCCAGCTTCTAAAAATTATTTTTTGATTTAAAGTTTGATTGACATTAATGAGACTTAATAAAATTTATTATAAATAAACTCTAAGCCTACAATAATTTTAAAAAGAAGTCAGAGGAGCTCCATTCCTAGTGAAGTTCATTTTGGAGACTATATAATAACCTCCAACCAACACTGTCACAAGGTCCATGCTGCCCGGCCACCTTTTATTTATCCACAGTGAAAAGCCTGCTACCAACTAATAAGACTGTTTTCTTCAGAGATGTATTGTCCCTGGAACCTGTGGCGTTGGCTAGTTGCTTCTGTGCTGTTGGAGGTCTTTGGTAGGCATTTAACTCTGGCCGAGGGGTAGGGCATGGGTCACTTTATCATTTCCCTGTCGCTATGGAGGGGCAGAGGAGGGACCAAAATACGTTTGAGTGAAGCTAGCAGAGTTTTAATTGAAGGAAAGGGAAGCAGGCATGTAACTAGGACACTGTGGATGAGCAAATGCCTTTTCTAAGTCTCAGATTTTCTGATTCTGTATGTAACTGGGATTTCTCCAAAGAGAACAGGAGTATCTCCACCTGATGTTACATGAAAATGAAAGGGAACTGAAAATAAAAGAGGCCAAATTCTTGGGGAGCCTATCTCTAATAAGAGGCATATAATGAAAACTAGAGCATATCTCCAGTCCGGCTAACATAACAGAGAATATTTTGTCCCTGCTCCTCCCCATTAAGTACAGCTAGTCCTCAAATAATGTCGTTTGGTTAAAACATTGATGAGAGAAGAAAAGAACTGACTCCTAGCTGGGGCCACTGTCTGTGTGGAGTTTGCATGTTTTCCTGTGTGCGGGGGTTTTCTCTGGGGACTCTGGTTTCCTCCCACACCCCAAAAGTGCACGTGAGGGGAACTGGCACGTCTACGCTGTCCCAACGGAGTGACTGGGTGTGAGTGCGCCTGCGACAGAAGGGCGTCTCGTCCGGGGTTGGTCCTGCCTTGTGCCCTGAGCTGCCAGGATGGGCTCCGCCACCTTCCACCCTGAACAGACTGGAAAATCATTATCTCACTTATTCTTATACATCTTTCTTAAATGTATGTAAAACTCACATTTATTTCAATGTTTGAGGTCTACATTTAGAAGTTTGGTGACGTTTATTTGACCAGAAGTATACCATAGAAACTTAACTCTTGTTTTTATCAATTAGCCTTTGGTTTCATTACACAACGTTTTTAAACTTGCAGTTTTCAAGAACCTGTCAAGGGCATTAGTGAGGCTTACTGTGCAATGATAAACTCTGGAAATAACATGATAGACAACCAAAGGTGAGGATCTAAAGATACCTCTAATACCAGGTGACCCCGCAGTTGTACCATCCACAGGGATGAAACAGGTGCCAGGAAAACAACTCGGTCCCCTGTGAGCATGTCTCGGGTGTGTCTGTGCTGACAAGCCCAGACTCATGAATCTGAGTGCTTTCCAGTGTAAAACAGATCACATCACTTTCCTGTTTGAAACCCTTCATGGGTTTCTCACTGGCCCCAAGATAAAGGTCCTCACTGGTGCTTGTCTCCCCCCCCCCCCCCCCCCCGCCACTGGCCTCATCGGGAAAAGCTTTACTGTAATTGAAACAAATAGGGAATCCCAATGTGGTAGCAGAATATGGTCCCCACAGATGCCCATATCCTAATCTCTGGAACCTATGACTATGTTGGGCTACATGGGAAAGGGGAATTAAGTTGTATGTGGAATTAAAAGTGCTAATCAAGTGACCTTGAAATAAGGCGATTATCCTGGACTACCCAGCTGGATCCAGTGGAACAACAAGGGTCCCTATAAACAGACGGGGGACGCAGAAGGGAAAGAACCAGAGATACGGCAGCGCGGAAAGGGCTCAGTGCACACTGCCGGCTGTGAAGGAGGATGCAGGGGCCACGAGCCAGGGAATCTAGGTGGCCACTAAGGCTGGAGAGAGCAAGGAAACAGATTTCCCCTAATCCCTCTGAAAGAGAATGCAGCCCTGCTGCCACCTTGTTTTCAAGCCAACGAAGACCCCTTTCAGACTTCTATGAAAGAGGTATAAGATAATAAATGTGTACTGTTTTAAGCCATGACTTTGGTGGTAATGTGTTATAGCAGCTCTAGAAAACTAAAGTAACGGAGCATGCTGAAACTGGATATTTATGGCCTGCAAGCGGCTTTGAGGAGAGTCAGGTGAGAGAAAAAAGTGAGAAGGGGACAATCTTCCAGAAACTAAGCATTCTGTATATGAAAGGGTCATAAATTCTTAGACACACACTTCTTTTCAGATTTTAACATCTTTAAATTTGACTTATAATCTATGGCATCTTATATTCACCAGGGATCAACCAATTTGTCACTGCCTGAAACGGGTGGATTGAGAAATCAATAGCATCAAACCTTGCACAAGAGATGTCAGTGGCTAGAAAGACAACCTCACGGAACAGAGCAGGGCGCCCATCTGAGAGGTTCAGCCTTCCCAAAGGTTTGGGGAACACACAATTAGATAGTCTGTGGAAAATACGAACATCCTTGACTCTGAGGTGAAAATGATTTAGAAAAGCCAAACTTAGAATATAAGAAAGCTTAAGGATACCTCAACTAATTTATTTCACACATATTGTCATGTAATTGTATATATGTATATAGCTCTGTATGCATACACAAAATTGATAAATGATGAAAATCTAGGTCTACATAAATCTAAGCTAAATGAAAATAAAAATTATAAGTGATATGAAAGCATATTATAATTTTATTGGCATAATTCTTTTTTCTAGTAACACACAAAAATAATGGAGTATTGTAGTGAAGTCAGTGGTGTGTTAGATTCACGGAAAGACTAATTCTAAGGAAGCTGGCTTACCACCTGCTTCTGCATTGGGTCCTAACTTTGAGCCCAAGTTAGAAGGTAGGAAGACTTGGCTAACGAGGTTGGAAAGCATGTCCTCTACTGGCTTTCCAGAATTCTGATGGAAGGGGAGAGAAAATCAGAGACCTCAAGGTATTTCCTCTACCATATTCACAATAGTCAAAGGGTACAAACAACGCAAATGTCCATCAACAGATAAATAAACTGCTAATTTAACATACATAGACATACAGTGGAACATTATTCAGCCATAAAAAGAAATGAAGTATGCTACAACATGGACCATAAAACATTATGCTGAGTGAAAGAAGCTAGACACAAAAAGTCACCTATTGTATGATTCTGTTCATATGGAATAGATAAATTCATAGATAGAACAAAGGTCGGTGGATGCCGGGGCTGAGAGTAACTGCTTAATAGATACAGCTTCCTTTAGAGGTGAAGAAAATGGATTTAAATTTTTTTTTCATTATTGATTTTGTGAGAGAGAGAAACATCGATTTGTTGTTTACTTATTTATGCATTCATTGGTTGCGTCCTGCATGCGCAAAGACGGGAGATCAAACCTGCAACTCTGGTGCATCGGGATGATGCTCTAACCAACTGAGCGAGGGCAAGAAAAGGAGCAAGGGCCAGGGCAGGAAAATGTTTTGGAGCGAGACGGAGTTGGTATTTATACAACATTTTGAATATACCAAATGCCACTGAGTTGTTCACATTAATCTGATTAATTTTATATTACATAAATTTCACCTCAATTAAAAAAAGTTAAAAGAATAAAAAACAAAACCCTCTTCCAAACCTGGTATGACAGCTAATCTGATTCTAATTATTCTGCCCTTCCTCAAAAGGAAATGGTTAATAATTTTATAATTTTAAATTTAAAGTTCTGTTAAATTTACTAGCATATAGGAGTCAAATATAATTGTTTTCTATACATTCTGGAAGAAATCAATTCTGTGTCATCCCTATCTACCTACCTTTAGAACATCTTTATTCCTTTCAAAATGTTTACCAACAAATTATACTTATGAAAGTTGTAATTTCTACTTAACACAAAGGTAGATGCTTTAATAATAATCTATAGTAAACTTTACATAATAATTTGAGTTATACTTAAAATAGAAAGCAATTTATACAACACAAAAATGAAATACAAAACAACTACACTAAAGATATCCACGGTGACACTTTTTAAAATGTACTTCATAGTGAATGGATTGATGGCAATGTTTTTAAAATAAACACTAAGTCATGTACGGGAGAAGTTTCAATCAGTTCTACTGGCTATAAATGTATATTCTTAGGTAAAATTAAAACCAGAACATTTCTAAAAGTAGAATACTTCATACAAAAAAGATAAATGTATTAAGTTATCCCACTCTACTCTGCAAATGTTTGCTTATCTTTTAGAGAAAAATAAAATAAAATACACGCATCGGGTGGTGGTGATTTTACTTCTTACTCACATACCCACACAGACTCATGGCAAATCTCTGCATTTTGAAATCAGCTATTTTCAGACCTTGATGGCACTCCCAGCATTGAACAGAAACGTAAGATTGCAGTGAGATTACCTTAAGCAATCTAATCGCGGTCACCCAGCACGTCCTACTCTGCTCTTCTTCCGCACAGAGCATTTTCAGGTCTCGCGGCCCCCGCGCTTTGTTAGGCTAGAAGGCCACAGCACATTGTTTATCGTTAATGCATATCTTGAAGGTAACACCTGTTGAAATAAAAGCCACTAAAATTCTCCCATATGTGTAAGAGAAAGCTGTCTCTTTTTAAAAGAAACTAAAAGAAACTCAAGCTTACCTAAAAGGCTGAGGCTTGTTTTATTCATCTATCAAAATATTAAGCCTGTACCTTAAAGCAGAATCCATAGTTAGTTGGTGCTCCATGTTTTTTTTTGCCTGCCAGTGACACATAAATATCACTATTGCCAAATTCGCTGAAAAACTGCAAATGCCGGGGTTCCTTTAAAGAAAATATATATGTGAGTATTGACACAGGTACCTATTTTGCAGTATCTATTTTGTATTTCTATTATATTACAGAATTTATATCTTGGCAAAACTATCCCAAATAATGTCCCAGAAACAAAAGGGAAGAAAAGCCAAGACACTATATTCTTAAATAACCAGGAGCTTGATACCATATCATTTAATTTGAGAAGTGGTAACTTGTTTATAATTTAACTTCCAATATACAAAAAAAAAAAAAAAACACTTCCCTATTCTAAAATTATTCCCTTTCACCACCATTTCAAGGATTTTGAAGGAGAGAAGACAGAAAGAATGGCTTTTGTAAATGTTTCCTTTCTGGGTTTCAAATAATGGCAGTTCTCTAAAAGGAAGAAGTGTGGTGTAAGCTTCCACAGCAGTTAGAGAAGAAAAAGGCGACCCAGACAATGATTCCTCCTGCTTCATTCAGAAACAGCCATCCCTCATGTCTGTGTACTGCCTAACACACCACAGCAAGCAACGAGATAGGAGACGTGACTATCTCCCTTTACTGAAAGAAGGAAGCCGGCTCCGATGAGCTCAGGGAAATTACTTGGCAGTGGGATGTATCTGATTTTCAAGGCAAAGTGGAATCATGAAGTTATTTCTTCTCAGAGGAAATCCATGAGATTTAGAACTTGTCATAGGAAATCACCAGGCCATATTATTCTGTGATAGGTTAATAACTTGGAGAAGTGTTCAATTCTGGGGTTGAATATATAATCAAAACGGACCAGAATACGTCTGTTCTTTAAAACCTTGCTGCTAGCAGCATGGTTCCCGACCACACCAGCATTACCTGGGAGTTTGTTAGAAATACAAAATCTCAGGGCCCACCCTAGGCCCATTGAATCAAAATCTGACTTTTACCCAGTTCCAAGGTGATTCATACACAACTGAAATTTAGTAATGCTCGAAAGAAGGAAAGAGAGAGAGAGAAAGAAAGGAAGAAGAGAGAAAAAAACCCAGAGCATTTAGCAATTTGAGCAACCAATTCACACCTAAATCTAAGGAAGTTTCACTCATTTACCGTCAGGCTATGCTGTCCCTGATGACTGGTACAGCGAGAATTTCTATGTATGTCACTGTTTCTCTATGTGTCAACTGTTTCCAGACATTTTGATCTAATGAATAACTATAGATCCCAATTCCATGAAAATAACACAGAACTGAAAACTGCAAAAACAGACACAGCCTAGAGCCTGTGGAACAAGGGAGGAGGAAGGAGAAAGACACTCTTATTGGTATGGCCTTTACAGCTGAATTCCTAGACAGAAACTGATTTGTTAGTAAAGAAATGTCTGATTTCTATGAAGATGAAACAAGACCTTCCCTGTCCACTGACACTGTACAAGTCAATGTCACTGAGTCATTCAAATGTGAGAAAAAGGCAGCTCAAGAAACACTGGAAGGCCATAGAGGCACGATGAGTTTCCTCTTTTGACTGACTTTTTTCACCATTACTATAGGCATATCAAGGCTTATGGCATTATAAGACTACAAAGCCGAGTTGGCATGGTTAGTGAAAGCTAAGCGTGCACTTGTATAACATCGGAGGGGTTGGAGAGGAGGATATTTCTCTATAGTTATTAGATGTTTCTCTATAATATAAGCCACAGTCACATCTTCAAGGCTAATAGCAGTGGTTATCTAATCCCTTCACAGCCTGCATCTTTAGAAAGTAAAATAAACTGAGACCCTTCTTACTGAAAAAAGGCAAGATATGGACTACGTGCCAGGTAGAAATGTCAGTATTAGATACCAGATAATCTACATAATTTATATTAGTCATTCTTGAGATTATATTATTTATATATATCTTTATATAAATTATCATTCTTGATCATTTATATCATTCTTGAGGTTATGTAACACCTCACAGTTCTTTATTGAGGGGAACTTAAAATCATTTTCATGTATAGACCATCGAACACGAGCTTATTAGGCATGGCTACAGAGTGTATTATGAACTGATGCACGGCGAAGTCAGACACCATTGAAAAGAGCTAAGGTCCAGACTGCAAATACGGATTTGATGCTTAGGATTTTGCCTAGCCAAGGGGAAGACCATTGCGAGGATAAAAACATGGATCAAGTAGAAGGAAGAAGAGCTGTGTTGTATAACGAGGAGGGAAGAAAGAAGTTGAAGGGCGAAGTTGGTTTTAATGAGAAACCTGTTACAGAACTAAGAATTCAGGACTCAAGAGACATTATCATATCCAGTGAAGAATCAACGGGAAAAAAAAAAAAAAAAAAACACAATGAGCCCTGGCTGGTGTGGCTCAGTGGGCTGAGTGCCCAACTATGAACCAAAGGTCACTGGTTTGATTCCCAGTCAGGGCGCCTGCCTGGGTTCAGGGCCAAGTCCCTACTGTGCAAGAGGCAACCACACACTGATGTTCCTCTCCCCTTCTTCCTCCCTTTCTTCCCCTCTCCCTAAAAATAAATAAATAAAAATCTTAAAATAAAACAGTGAGATAAGCAAGATTACTAGATTTAAAAAGTACTTTTCTCTGACTTTAAAAGAAAAAGCTGATCCACTGCACAATTGTTCAAAAGACACCTTCCCGTGTGCTTTCATACACTAGAACTGGGAAAAGAGCAAGTTCATTAAAGTGGTAAAAAAGAAAGTCTAAAACTTTAACTACAAAAATGTGTAATTATTCATCCTAACATTATTTATGATAGGAGAATGTGAAAACTAATTTAGATGGTCACGAAAAATTAGTTAAATGCACCTGTATGATAAAACACAAACAGTGAAATGATATATACTTCAAAATAAGAGATTTCTGTAAGGGGAAGAGTTCTAAATTAGTAAAACCCCATTCCATGAAGCATCCCCCCACCCCCCACACACATGCACACAAACAGCAACAAAGAAAACAGTATGTGAGGAAAAGGAGGAAACCATGTAAAAACGAGCTGGGGAAACAGGGAAGAGCCAAGTGTCACTCCTTTGCAGCTCCTGTGAGGGCCACTCCCCAAATCATCCGTCCCCATCATTAACTGTGCTCTGGGGTGCTTTGCCCTCAGCACAAGGCATCTAGCACTAAAATCATTAGCATCTTACTTCTAAGCATCTTACCACCTTTTAGCAAGCCTCTTATTCCTATTTGTTCTATTACAACATTTTCTATTTTTTTATTTCTTTCTCTAAGAACATTTTAATGCTTCCTCTTCTTTCCTATCAATCAGTCACATAAACACGGCCATTTTCTATTTAATCTGGCATTTATCCCTTTCTTCTTCCACTGCTCATCCTAGGTTAGATCCCATCACCTCCACTTTGAATTACCAAAGCATCATCTAATTAGCATCTCTGCTGCTCATCCCTCCCTCTCTTCCTTTCTCCCCCTCTCCTGCCTCCCTCCCTGGCTCCCTCCTCCTCCTCTCTTTTTCTCTTTCTTCTTTATATTTTTAAGCTCTGTGTGGCCACACTAATATATTTTTTAAAAAGTCTTACCCAAGGAGATGTATTTTGCTTTTTGTTTAGATTGATTTTAGAGAGCAAGTGGGGAGGGGGAAAGAGAGAGAGAGAAACATCGATCGGTTGCCTCCCTCATGTGCCCTGGCTGGGGATCAAACACACATTTTTGTGTACAGGATGACGCTGCACCATCCAAGCTACCTGGCCAGATAAGCCATACTAATCTTACAACAACCTGATCATTTCACTCTCTTGCTGAAAAATTTTCGCTGGCTTCCTGTAGTGAGTTGAATAATAGCTTCCCCAAATATATGTCCATGTCCTAACCCCTGAGAAACTATGACTATGACATAATTTGGAAAAGGGGTCTTTGCAAATGTAATTAAATTAAAGATCTTGAGATGAGATCATTTTAGATTATGCAGTCGGGACCTAAATCCAATGGCAAGTGTCCTTACAAGAGACATGGGAAGGCAGAGACAGAGACTAAAATTAGGCAGCCACAAGCAAAGGGGCACACGGAGCCAAAACACCGAATCCTAGTGAAAGTTTAAAGGATCAAATAATGGGAATGTGAAGTAAATCATGGATAAACATCTCCAGCATAAAGAAAAAGAGGAATTTAAAGATTGAATGCCTATGTTGAGAAACAAGCAAGTGTTATCAGAATATATTTGAATGCACCTAGAAATCCGGCAGGAAAATTACTGAACACCAATGATTATAATAATATTGGAAAACAGCCAGAGAAAAATGACCGTTACTATAAAGAATCAACAATGTTGTCATTGACAACAGATGCACGAAAGTGCAAGTAAAATAATCTCTCGTGAAAACTCTCAAAAGTAGTTTTACTTGAAAGACACACTGCATTGCATAAAACGTGAACGCTTATACAACACAGACTATAAGGCATAGGCTACCTCTGCTAGACTACATAGAAACACGGACTGTGTAATGCTGAGCGCTGTGGGATTACATGTATGAGTGATTATGTATGTGAGTATAAGCATCTGCTGAAGAGTTAGTTTTTAAAGGGATTATTGCAAATGTTCGAATCCAAAGATTTTATCAACTCTTGAGATCAAGTAATAAAGTAATAAAAAAAAGGAAAATCCATTTTAACTTACAACTTATATATGATTTATAATACATCATTGATATTTCCAATTACCTTGGATGTCCCTTTAGTAGAAAAATATAAACCAGATCTTCTTAAAAGGAAGTAAATCTTTTTCCAGGACTTCCTTCCCTGTTCTTTTGCATGTAAGAAGCCATGGATTTCAGGATATGTGCTTGAACTCAGAAACATCTGGAAAAAGAAAATCAGACACCCCCATATGGTTTCTGAATCAGTGATATTGTAACTTTATATTGATCATGTTAAGATTTCAAACATGAACATGTAATATCTAACAGTATCGTTACCACTTATATATTATTACAGAAATGACAATACATACAACAGAAAATAAATCAGCCCTTCATTTAAGTTCCAAATGAAAATATGTTCACAAAATACACATTCTAAATTATGACCAGTACTTAGCCAAACACCAAAATTATAACCTAGCTGAATGTCCATTTGAAAAGTCGGACTTCATCTAGGAGTTAAGTCCTGATACTTTCCATCTTTTTCTATGACTCCCTAACAACTTATCAATTTCAACTTCATTATGGTGTAGGACAATTCTGACTTCAATTATTCAATTATCAAGGAAGTTAAGCCAAGTTCACCTCCCTGATGAGGGCAGCGCAAACAACCTCTTCTCTGTCTCTAGGGTTCTCAGTTTAGAGTAGGTATACCGGGCTGTGTTTTCCAGAGAACTACAACAATATCTTCCCTTCCACATATTCCTCTGCAAAGTGATCTAGCCGCTGAACCAAATGGAAGTGGAGTCTGTGTCTTCATCCCCCTTGAATCTCAGCAAGGCTTGTGACTACTCTGACCAACAGAACTGGCAAAAGTGACAGCGCATTCTAACTATAGTCCGTAACTAGCTTGATAGCTTCCACTACTTAACTCTTGGAAGCCAGCTGTCGCATAAGAAATGTGACGACCTTGAGACAGCGATGTGGTGGATAGCCCCCGAGGACAAGGCACCATGTGGAGAGAGACAGGCCAAGCAGTGCCGGGCAGATGTAGAGGCAAACCAACTAAAAAGGGGATCTTCAACCCCTCTGTGAATCAGTGTGTCTCAGAAATTACCCACCCAGGTAAACCCTTTCAAATTCCTCACCCACAAATTTGTTGGCAAAATGTGAGTGGATACTTAAGCCATTAAGATTTGGAATAGGTTGTTACACAGTAATAATTAACTGACAGACGTGTTGGTCAGGAAACAATGGTGAAAAGGAATAGCTCTGTTGAATGGCTGTGCTGAGCACCTTTAATAAGACAATGAAAATGCACTGGCATCTCATTAAAAGAAGAAAATAAAAATGCCTATGAGTAAACAAATGCAAAAAGGTAAAACTGAGAGTGAGAGAAATTATTAGCTAAAACACTGTAATGTTACCAAATGCTACTCAGGGAAATGCTGCTAGTAGATATTTATGTTTTTTAAGTAAATTACTAAAAACAATTTCAATTTAATGAGCCACAGATATCAATTGACATGCAAAGCAGGCAACAACGTTTTTTAGTTTGAGTGCTTTCCAAGTTATTAAAGCAAACCAATTAAATTTTAAAAAGGGAGCCATAGAGGTCACACTAGAAAAAGAAGAAACGCTTTAAAACCTGGAAACATTGCCTCAGTGGACAGGAGGGGTCAGGGCCACGTGCGCCACTATCTGATTCCAAGGCTATGATTTTCTTGTTTTTATAACGTAGCATTAAAGTAATATAACTACATTACAGGAGAATTTGGGAACGGAGGCAGAAGGAAAACTCCAACCCGCCATCCTGTCACATCCTGGTGGTGAGGCGCTGAGGCGGCTTGAGAGCTGGGGGGCCGGGGGCCGCCACCGCCACCCGAATAGTCTGACGGGGTGTCTGTGAAACCCGGTAGCATATAAGTAGCTTTGAAAAAAAAATCTCTTGAGACTAATCATATTTTTATTATATTCTGAAGTGTAAAAATAAAATATATTAAAAAGCTCACAGAAAACAAATCAATCATACCCAATACCTGTATTAATATATATATACCAGCATATTTAAATATCAATATATTTAAAGTAGTGTCTATACTGAAAATATTAAATGAAGAATATTAAAACTTTTCTTCATTTAAAATCAGAGAACACTAAGTATGTTGGGGATGCCCAGGGCCTAGATCAAACAGCAATATCTTTATAAAGATACTGCTCAGTACAAACCTGCTAACAACTATAGACCTTCTGGTATAAAATCTACTGATCTATCAAAAATAAAATAAAATAACTGAAATCATTCTTTCACTGTAATGAAAATGACTTGGAAAATGATCCCCCTAACGTTACTGACAGTTTGGAAGAAATGAGCCCAATAAATGCAAAACCAATGAGATTTTTCATTAAATAGCCAGTACTCTTATTTCAGCCATGATATTTCACAATTCTACTCAAGTATTTCTGTTTTAGGTAGTACAAATATTAATGCATAAAATAGATGTATTTTATATCTTTTTTCTCCTTTCATTTAATTGCTAAGTATTTTATTACAGATAGGATTGAGGGATTTCTTATAAAATGTAATACTAAATACCAATTAGTAAAATATCTACTATTTAATGGAAATTTTAATTTTTCAAAAGACTAACAATCTTTAATCACATCACAAAACAAAACTGCAAGTTTCCTTTCATGATACACATTTTTTTTTTAATTTTTTTTTTAAGATTTTATTTATTTATTTTCAGAGAGAGGAGAAGGGAGGGAGGAAGAACAATGTATGGTTGACTCTCACATGGCCCCCACTGGGGACCCGGCCCGCAACCCAGGCATGTGCCCCAACTGGGAATCGAACCGGGACCCTCTGGTTCCCAGCCCGCGCTCAATCCACTGAGCTACACCAGCCGGGCTTTTTTTTTTTTTTTTTTAATTTTTTTTTAAAGACATGGTACACATTTTTAAACATTTACAAACCTTTGACAATTAGCCAAACCTGGCAAGAATAATATTGTTACAGGGTCCTACTGATTTAAGGAATTCTTTAGCCAGATTATGCTCTCGTCTTTTCCTTCCTATTCTTTTCAGTTTTACCACCAGCAAAATTTAATCATTCAAGACTTAACATTTCAAATTTGAGACATTTATACATATGGACCTTAAAGTTTCCCTTTATTATTACTTAACACATTCTAATGGAAGTATATTTTACCTGCAAAATCTGTGTGGGGGATATTTCACCATTGGTTTCAGTTGCAAAAGACACCATATGCTCTGGAAAAAAATACTGACGAAAAGATACAGGTTACATTATCCCAAAACCTGTGCTAGAAAAGATTCAATTATGACCATTGTAATCTAAAGCAAAAGTTCTTCAAAGCAGTGTGTTGAAAATTCACTCAAAGTGCTTTTAAAAATGACACTCCGTGGACTCTACCTTGAGGTATGTTAATGGAAAGGTCGGAGTCGGGCCCACAGTAGCAAACACCCTCAGAGGAGGCCCACGAAGAGGTTCACATACCTCGTGTTACACAAAACTCTGCCCTCAGGGTGACAGTGTGCTTGCTCCTATTTCTCTTCCCTGAGCCCTGCGACCACTCCAGCAGTGCTAAAGGACCGTCAACTCCATTTTAAAGTCGAAGCTCACAGAAGTAAAGGGTATACTCAAGGTCACAGCCAACACTGTAGAGGAGCCAGGGCTTAAACTAGGACCAGGGAGCGACAAGTCCAGTCTTTTCCACTCACTGTTTTTCCAAACCTGTTTCATTCTAAAATTCACCCAGAGCAGTTGCTTGACATAGGAATTCCTAGGCCTCATTCTGAATGATTCTGTAGCTCCGGGAGCTCCTGGATCCTGTGTTGTCAACAAGCACTCTTCCCCTGCCCCCGGTAATTTTATGACCAGACAAGTTTGGGAAAATACAGCTTACACTACTTCCTTTAGGACAGGCTTTTCAACAGAAGTTCCATTAACATTCATTCTAATAATAACACTGTGGTGCGGGGGCAGGGAGAGCTGCCCTGCGCCTTGTAGGAGGTTTAGCAGCATCCTTAGCCTCTATTCACCAGCAGCCCTCCCCACCCCGAGTTGGGACAACCACAAACATCACCAGACAGGGGCAGATCACCACCCCTGTTGGGAATCACTGTTCTAGGTCTATGAAATGGATGTGCAGCCTATTTAAATTTTCAAAACAGAGATAAAATCCAAAATGAACACTAAACCACTTTTCTATAATGATGATTTTTAAATTCTTGGTTTTTATAAAGATTCGTGTAAAAACAATTTTCTTTCAAATTCTAATTCTATTTAATTTTTATTAGAACTCTTATTTCCTTTGGCATAGATCATCCATTATGTTTCTATTAATAGGTTCAAATAAAAGAAAATGTAAGAGGTCTTTTGGGGGTTGAAAATAATCTGTTATGGTGAGTATCATATACTTTCTATAAAGGATCATTTCATCTAATTATCCAAATCGCAGTATAAAAAATGCTATAGCTGTAAAGACCAAAACAATTTAAAATAATTATTTCAAAGGCTATTTTGACTTCTAAAGATCTCTAGTCTTCATTAGAATGTGACATACATTTATTTGATTTTAACGAGACTACAATGAAAGTAGCATTTACTAGATAATAAACCGCCCTTTACCTGATTTCTACCTTGCTCACTGATTACGGCACTAAAAACAAAATAACTGGCAACAGTAAGAAACTAGTCAACCTTAAATTTCTAGATTAAGTTGCAACATCCCCAACAATCATCAATCTGCTTTTACTCTAGGCATTTTATGTTTTAAATATCTAAATTCTCTGAAAAGTGCTAAAATATAATATTTTGGAACTTGTTTGAGGATATCTAATAATTCATTCCCTAAATCAAATGTATAGATTTGTTTTTCTTAAAAAGCAAAAACAAGAAACGAGAGTTCTTGAAAACCATGTAACTGAACTTCTGTGATGACGCTGACTAATCAACTGTAGAGTAAGAAAAAATGTGACTAATTATAAATGGTCAGAATTCTTACCCACATGTTACCAAATGAGGAATTACATTTTATTTATAGCGATACTTCATATGAACTAAAACAAAATTTAACTAGTTCATTTCTTTTTCATAACTATTAATGGGATTTCACTTACCACTGGATTTTTAAAGAATTCATATTTGGCATAATTCTTTCTAAAGTATAGCTTATTTTCTTCTTCCATTCCCCAGTTAGATAGCACTTCAGTCACCAGCTCATGGTCTTCTACTGTTCTTTCTGTAAAGAATGTTTCAGTGAGCATGTCAGTGGATGGATGAATGGATAGATGGATGGATAAATGGATAAAAAGGTAGGTAGACAAATATATATATGGATATATAGATATCCATACAAATATACAAAATATATTATCTACATATATTTATTCAAAATAGAAAATTTCAACTCAATTTTGAAAAAGCCAGACTGACAAAACTTCCTCCCATTTTGAACTAGTAGTAACTGATTTTTATAGCAAGGTAGACTGTAACCTGAAAAGGAAAATGACAAAATATTACAATGTACTTTTTGCTAATCCTGAATATGCTTTTATTGATATATAAATTATAAGTTTGATAACAAATCTGCATTAAGAATATGGGAGCTATTCTTTTTCTCTAACTCATCATGGTGCCAAAATTAAACTTGAACAATTCAGCCCATAAAAAGAAGAAAAATTTTGACAGGTTCAATATGCATTTAAGCCCTATAATCTGGATAATTAGGAAAAACTAAAACAAATGCTTTAAAAGGAGATCATTAATGCAAGTACATAAAATTTTTTAAGAAACCTAATTTCTTGAGGCACTTTATACTTTTAAAATCAATGTTTAGAGAAACATACTTTGTATTAACAATGAAGACAACAAGGTAGGGTGGGAAGGCACTAAGGACGAAAGTCACTTCAATGAAGTAAGCAGACAACTTGAAAGGGGTGACCATACTATGCAAAATATCTATTAAATAAGAAGCAAGTATCTCATGTTCATCATCACTAGCCATCAGAGAGATGCAAATTTAAGCCACAATGAGATACCACCTCACACCAGTCAGAATGGCCATCATAAACAAAGCAACAAACAAGTGTTGGAGAGGATACAGAGAAAAGGGAACCCTACTGCACTGTTGGTGGGAATGCAGACTGGTGAAGCCACTGTGGAAAACAGTATGGAATTTCCTCAAAAAACTAAAAATGGAACTGCCTTTTGACCCAGCAATTCCACTGCTGGGATTATACCCTAAGAGCCCTCAAACACCAATCCAAAAGAACCTATGCACCCCAATGTTCATAGCAGCACAATTTACAATAGCCAAGTGCTGGAAGCAACCCAAGTGCCCATCAGCAAATGAGTGGATCAAGAAACTATGGTACATTTACACAATGGAATTCTACGCAGCAGAGAGAAAGAAGGAGCTTATACCCTTTGCAACAGCATAGGTGGAACTGGAAAGCATTATGCTAAGCAAAATAAGCCAGGTGGTGAGGGACAAATACCATATGATCTCACCTTTAACTGGAATATAATCAACAAAAGAAAAAAGTAAGCAAAATATAACCAGAGACATTGAAATTAAGAACAATCTAACAATAGCCAGAGGGGAGGGGAGGGGATTGTGGGGAGAAGGGTTTTCAGGAACTACTACAAAGGACACATGGACAAAATCAAGGGGGAGGGTGGAAGCAAGGGAGGGAGGAGGGGAGGGGAGAAAATGCAGACAACTGTAATTGAAGAACAATAAAGTAATTTTTAAAAAAGTAAAACAAAAAGAAACCAGTATCTTAGCAGCAATATTCCTAATAGTCCCAAACTAGAAACTACCCAAATGCTTATCAACATGAGAAGACATAAATAAGTTTCATAAAAGCACACAGTAGAATTATATACTACAACAAGCAGTTTTATGGATGAATTTCACTGACATAATGTTAAATAAAAGAAGTCAGACACAGAGAGTACATACTACATGATTCCACTTATAGAAGGTTCAACACAGGTAAATAAATAAATCTATGGTGTTAGAAATCAAGGTAAAGGGAATGGTGGGTGAGTAAGGGGGGTCTGGTGGGAACCACTGGGTATGGGAAATATCCTGTAGATCTGGGTGTTGAATACTCAGGCATATGCGGTATCTGAGAATTCATCAAGCTGTCCAATAGGGTTTGTTCACATTTTTAAGATAGGTGATACTGCAATAAAAAGTTAAAGTAGCTGTGAAATTACTAATGCAAAACAGGAAATAAAGAACAGCCAAATAAGAAACATAGAAATCCTCTGCTTTTTCTAGGACTTTTGTGAAAAGTATCTGTGTCTCAGAAATTCAACACTCAGTAGTGATCTGTGACCTATAACACCCAAACCCTTGAAAGTAATGTCATACTTAAATAGAAGCTTATTCTCTGAAAAGAAGTTCTTGTGAGAGTGCTCAATGAATATGGATGAGTTCGAGCTAAGTATGCATCAGCACTCTGGGTTCTGTCCCTAACTCTGACTGCTCTTTTTCTGTCTCACTGACTATCTCTTGTAGCTCCTTCTCCCTCCCAAGATGCAGTCCTTGGCTCAACTCTTTTCTTTCCCTTTCTCTAAATTAATTCATGTTCCCCTCTTTATCCGTCACGTCTGTCAAGTTCCCTGAAGTGAAATCTCCGACTACAGCTGCTTTCACTCACACTCCACTGCTAACTGCTAGACTTTCCACCACCTCAGACAGTTTGTCTACAATCGAAATCAGTAAGGCAGTTCCTAAAAATACTAAATAATTTCCTCAATTCCCCTTCTGAGTATCTAAACAAAAGAAGTGACAGCAGGGACTGGCACAATACCTATACACCAGTGTTCATGGTAGCAACATTCACAATAGCCAAAAGGTGGACACATCTTAATGTCCATCAACGAATGAGTAGACAATGAAAGCAACACAGACACACAATGGAAAAATTAGCCTTAAAAAAGAACAAAGTTCTAACAGATGCTACAACACAGATGAATCCTAAAGACATTATGTTTTGCAAAATAAGACACAGAAGAACAAATACTGTATAATTCCATTTGCATAAGGTACTTAGAATAAACAAATTAATGGAGACAAAAAGTAGAATGGTGGTTGTCAGGGACTGGGGAAAGGAAGAAATGAGGAGTTATTGTTTAATGGGTTGAGGATGCAGAGATAAAAATGTTTGCGAGATGAATGTTGGTGGCTCTACAACATTATGAATATACATAATTCCATTACTCTTAAAATGGATAAATGATACATGTTATGTTATGTGTATTTTACCAAAATTTTAAAAAGAAACCAAGTCCTCTTTTTTTTTTCCTTCTCAAACTGCTTTTTTCCTAATTCTCCTATCTCCACTACATCTTTCTCCACATATACTTCAATATCCTCTACTCTTGCTATCCCTGATATCAAGGATTCTTCCTCTGAGTGTCTCTCACACAATCAACTCCCTACCCATTCCCACTATCACCACTCCTTTTCAAACCTTCACCTTTTCTTAACTGATCTCCAAACCTCTACTTTCTTGATCTTTCAATCCAGCCTGGACACTAATATCGCAGCAAACCTCATGAGCAGTTTGTATCAATGCGATCTCTGCCCAAAAAGCTTGTGGACTTCCCAGCTTGTTATGAGACAAATCCATGCAGCCTGGCAGTTATAACTCGCTTATTTATCCATCCATTACACAAATATTTATCAAAAGTCTACCAAGTATCTGACAATCATCTTGAAATTTTGTAGTAAAAAGAGAGTCAAAAATCACTGCCTCATGGAACTCTCATTCTGATGGAAAGACATGGACAATAAATAAAATGTAAGTCTTAAAATGTTGCTATAAATACTACATAGAAAAATAGAACGGGGAAGAGGGAGAGAGGAGGTCATGAGGGAAAGGAGTCCATTTTCAATAACTTGCCACGGAAGGTCTCTTAGAGAAGGTAATACGCGAACAAAGGCCCAGAGAAGAAGACATAAGCCAAGCAGGTACCAGAGGAAGGACAAGAACAAAGCTCCTGAGGCAAAGGCAAGGATGATGTGTTTGAAATCCAGCATGAGGTTAATGTGGCTTACACTGAGTGAGCCAAAGGGAGAGTGCCAGAAGAGGTTAGAGAAGTAACGGCCTGGGGAGACTGGATAAATCCCTGCAGTTCATAGTACGGGCCTGGCTGTTCCTCTGAGTTAGATAAGAAATCATTCCAAAGAGAAAGAATACCACTAACTGAGATGTTTTCATCGGATTACATTGGCTGCTGAGTGTAGAACTGATCTTAAGAGGCTTAAAGACAGAAGTAGAACACTGTAATTAGAAAGGGGACTATAGACGATGTGGCTTGGATTAGAGTAGTATCAGTCCGCACGTAAGAAGTAGGCAAAAATCTAGCTGCATTCTGAAGATAGAGCCGACAGGGTTTGCTGACAAGTTGGACACGGAAATGAAAAAAAGAGGATGGTTAAGGAAGACATGGAAAGTCTTTGTCTAAGCTCTTGGAAGAACTGTGTTGCCATCAATGAGTTTAGAAGACCACAGAGAAGTAGCTTCAGGGGTGAGGGGTGGTGATCCAGGAGTCACTGAGATACCAAGTGGGAAGTTGCCTCCCTAACAACCTCTCGTGTGATACAAACCCAGCTGGTATTTCAAGCTTATGAAACATAGGTCCACATTATTAAACATAGTATGTGCTAAGCACTATATTTATATTCTTTGCAACTACAGTGAGAGAAAATTTCAAGGTATTAAGAAAGCTAGTTGTTTGTTTCTTTGTACCCATTACCTCTCTCTACCACTAAGAAAACCGTATCTGTTCTGCTCTCAGGATGTGCTATACAGACAGGAAAATAATGACAGAGATGCATTTTCTTTCCTTTTGGGCTTCAAAGTAGACTTTATCAATCTTTGACAGATGTAACTGCTTGGGGAGAATCATGCTTAGCCACTCCTCCATTGCCTCATACAGAGATGCACCCTTTGTCTTCTGGGAAAGGAGCTGGAATCAAGCGGTTAGAGGAGGAGAGGGTGGGGTGAAGACTGAGATGGAGCTAGACTGTAAGCAGATGATATAGGTCCCAAGTGACCCTGCATCTTGCACCCTTCCAGAACTAGAACCCCAGGGTGAGGAGTTGATGGAGATACAATGCCGGAGAAGTTTTTGTGTGGCTCAAACAAAAACTTAGGATTGCAGCCTTGTAACCCTAGCTTTAGGAGACCTCTAGTCTTAAGTAGATGCCCTGAGTCTAGCATGGTGGAAAAGCAACAGCTGAGTCTAACATCAGGGCCGAGGAGTCCATAGCATCCTGGCACGGAGAAAGAGTACTGAAGTGGTACCAAGTGCCCCAGGAGAAGCATAGAAGGGCCAAGAGAAAAACCATGAACTTAAGGGACTTCATGGTATAGTCGATAACTTGAGAATAACAAGAGTTTTCAGAACATGAAGAGTTGATCAAGAGTTAGACAAATAGCTTCTGGTCTTAAATGCCCCACCAGTGTTGGAAGAGTGAAAGTAGGTATGATCCTTCAACTGAGAATATTTTAACCTTGTATGTACCTCCTTTATGAATGTATTATTTACTGTAAGACTGAGAACAATTCAAGAAGCAAACAAAGAAAGATTAAACTATCTCCATTGAGAAACCGGGAGACTGAAGGTCAAAAATTAATTCAGTTATAGAAATAAAGAAAGTTACATCTCTGCAAGTCTCAATGTGAGACCTTTTTCATTACTGTATTTAATTCCTATAATATCTGCAGTAGGCCAAATAATGGCCCCAATAATGGTTCCCAGTATCTTGAACCTATACATGTTACCTTACATAGCAAAGTCTTTGTAGATGTCATTAACTTAAATATAATGAGATGAGGAAATTATTCTGAATTATCTAGATAAACCAAACCCAAGTATCTTTACAAGAGAGAGACAGAAGGAGATATGACACAGACAGAAGAGGAAAGGGCAATGTAGAGTCGAGTGGAGTCTCAGGTGACGTGGCCACAAGCCAAAGAATGATGACAGCCACCAGCAGCTGAAAGAGGCAAGGAATGGATTCCCCCTAATGCCCTCAGAAAGAAAGTGGCCCTGCCAACACCTTGATGTCAGCCCAGGGAAATTAATTTTGGACTTCACCTCTAGAACTCTTGAAGATTATATTTCTGGTTTTGTTGGTTTTTTTTTTTTTAAGCCACCAGGGTTTGGTAATTTGTTACAGAGGTCTTAGGAAACTAATACAATAATCTAATGAGCAAGTTATATCTCCACTTTATAGCAAATGAAGCTAACGTTCAGAATGGCAGAATCTCAGGATTTAAATGGCAGTCCCATCCTGGCTCCAAGTTGATTCTCTTTGCACAGCGTTGCAACGGACTTCACTATAGTTCCCACCAGAGAGGCATCTCCTGCTGCCTCTGCTGGTCTGTTTATATCCTGCTCATTCTTTCCGTTTACTAGCAAAAATCTCTCATGTTCCCGCAGTTTTCATGTTTCAATCACCTTACTTTTTTTATTTTTGAAACGAATTCAATAAACATTTGCTAATTAGGTGAAAATAAACAACCACATTCTGAATGGAAAGTGAAAGACAATAACGGGCAATATTTCCAATTTTATCAATCTCAACCTTACATGAAAAAGTAACATAAATCATTTGAATCTTCATAGCATCAAAAAAAAGAAATAAGCCCCTGGCCAATGTGGCTCAGCTGGAGCACTGTCTTGGAACCCAAAAGGTCACAGGTTCAATTCTCAGCCAGGATAAGTGTCTAGGTTGTGGGTTTAGTCCCTGGCTGGAGTGCATGCGAGAGGCAACCAACAGAGCTTTCTCTCTCACATCAATGTTTCTGTACATCTCTTCTCCCTCCCTCCCCCTCTCTCTAAGATCAATAAGCATGTCCTCAGGTGAAATATAAAAAAAGAAAAGAGGATAGAAAAACTAAGCACATCTGAACAGCCATGACAAATGTGTAACAAAAGAACTAGAGAAATATATGTGATCACAAAAGCAGTGGCACTCTAGTCAGGGTTTGTGTTGATTACATGCAAATAAAACCCAGCATATCAATCTGGAAAGAAAAAATAAGGGATATAATATCTGCAGAAAATTTCACAGAACTATAATACCAAATTTTTAAATAATGCAGGTACTACCATCAGAAAAACATACTGGTAATCTTAAGAAAAATTTCTTAAAAAGAGCTAGCAAATATTGGAGTATGTGAGAAAGCAAAAGACATACTTTTCATTCTTTCAAAGAAAATTTCTGATACTATTCTATTAAAAATTCAGATAATGTATAAAAAAGCAAATAAAGTCCAGAGGATCAAATGCAGCTAGCTCCTGGTTCTTATCTGATATACTCATCTGGTAATGGAGATAAAACTTTAGTACAGAATCTTTTTTTTTTTAAATTATACCATGTTATATTAAAACAATCTTTTTAAGTTAATATATCCCCATCCCAATTTGAAAGCACTGTCATATACCATCCTCTTACTTACTAAGTCTTCTTATGTTAAAGAACTAACGCCACAATAATCCAAATAACCGCAATAGGCATAATTGATGATCAGGTGAATGTCTTACAGAAAATTAGTGGGTTTTTTAAAAGGCAGATATCTAACTAAATACACACCTTAATAGGGAGTAAGTTCAACATGAAAATGCAGGATGCATAAATGGAGTCCTCTGAGAAGAAAAGTGCTCAATGGGGAGGTAAAAAGTTACTGAAGATCAGCATTGTTTGACCTAGGCCCAGGTGTCGGACCCCATCACCAGGACCCAAGAAAAGGGCGGGCAAAACCAAAACAAACAAAACACTTGTCTAGATGGCTTACAATACACTTTCTTTTCGCTCTTCTTTAGTCCCGTTCTAAAACTAAGCCGATTTTAACCAACTAAGTAATCCTAAGTAAATTATTACATTTGTAAAATATCTAAACAAAACAAATTAATTCTATAATCAGGGGCTCTTTGCTGCAACATCAGAAAACAATGATATTAGAGACTATCACCCAGATCAAACTCAGATTTTGAATTACCATTTGAAAAGTGACCCCAGGCAGCTTTCACATAAATTCACCATGATTATTTTAAAGACCTTATATTTAAAGCTTCATAAATCCATCTAAAATACTACATTAAAACATATTATAACTTCAAAGACGTATCTATCTTTTTAACTTTTTTAATTTTAAAAAGGAAAGTATTTTTCAGGCATTGGAAAGTGAATTACGATAATCAAATACCACTCCTATGGAGGTAGAAAAATAGGAGAGAGGCCACCTTAAATCACTTCAATTCAGCAACCAAACAGGAAGAAAAGAGGAAAGAAGACTTCCAAAACAGGGGAAAATTTTTTCTTAAACAAAAACAAAAGCTTCATATTGCTTAAATTTAATTTTTGTTTCTAACAGATCAGTGAAGTATTTAAAAAAAAAAGAGAAGAAAAAACTGTTCCTTCTGAAACTGTTGATTTAACTTGAAAGTCCTTTTAAAAAAACTCAAACCTCCCAGTATGGAAAGTGTTCACCTGTGACCTGCCTGGATTTCTTCGCTGAATCTACTGAAAGTACAGCGCGGGGCTCAAATAGAAACCTGAGTCCCTACTCTTCCCATCACTTGATACAAGAAGAAACAAGAGTGGCTTTTACCTCTAATTCACTCAGAAAACAATTCTCTATATACCTTTGTTACAGGAAACTCCAGGAGACAAATGTCCTGTATTTCTCTGTGCTAGGCAGAAACTACACACATTTTGTCCATCTTATTTTCAGATAAAAATGAACAGCCTCTGACCAAGCAAAACAAAAACTGGAGACGCAAAGGATAAAATAGGGCTCAATTTCTAAAAGATTCCTTAACTTAAGAAAACTACTTATTACCGACAAGATCCCTCAGAAAATTGCCACCACCAAATCCGGCTTCCCAAGGGCAACAAGAGGAAAATCTCGCCACTTCAGCCCATGGGTAGAAAGGCCTTGTGGGTCATTCTTCAGCAAATCTAGACAGTTCTCACATTAACTCAGACTCAATGACCACAACCTGTATTCATAGAAAGCCTTATTTTTCTAGCGTTTGCATACCTATTATCTCAAGCCAACTGGTAAATACCTGAAGAGCTAAGAAACAGCTTCCATAAATTCTAAGTAACCTAATACATGCTTTAAGGACTCAGAGTAAATTTCCATGTGGGCATGATGTGTGATTGCTTTGGTTTCTTTTCCAAATCTCTGCCTGCTATGTACAACACGTTGCAATCCATCCTTTGAACTGTCTGATATAAATACCTTACAGTTTAGTACAACTTAGTTAAAAAAAACATTTATTTGTCCTAAATCTTGGGTTACAAAGATATATGTATACACAGAGCGCCAGCTGTCATGGAATTACTGTCTAGTTATAATAATATGATCACTCTGAAGGTAGTTGCAAAATGTTACAGTAGCAGAGAAGATGGGTACTTGACCCAACTTGGGACTTCAGGAAGATATCTGAGTTAGGTCCTGGCTGGTGTGGCTCAGTGGATTGGCCGCGGGCTGCAAACCAATGGGTCACTGGTGGGATTCCCAGTCAGGGCACATGCCTGGGTTGTAGGCCAGGGCCCCAGTACGGGGTGCATGAGAGGCAACCACACATTTATATTTCTCACCCTCTCTTTCTCCTTCTCTTCCCCTATCTCTGAAAATGAAAAAATAAAATCATTAAAAAAAAAAGATGTCTAAGTCTTTAACTTATGTCTTTAACTAATGTCTTCCAAAGTTTGTAAAATTTGTGTTTATTCCTTTTTGCTGATTACAGAAAATTTGAAAAACACAGATGGCTGATAATCCCAATACATCTTTAAACCTATCAATCAGACATAAGCGCTTAAAATTTCAATATATTCCCTTCTTGCTTTTTTCCTAGCAAATATATTGCAATATACAAGTAGCTGTGTATATACTTTTCACAAAAGTTAGAAGACATTTTTTACATTAAACATATATATATATAAAATACATGCACGGTTTCTAAATTTGGTAAAATATACATACTTCTTTCAATCCATCATTAAAATCTTACATCAGCCCACATCAGTCATCACAGGAAGAACTCCAAGAACATAAACCAAAGCTGTGTAACTTCCATCCTATGGGTATATAGTAATGTATAACATCCCCCTATTATGATAGCACTAGGTTTTATTGTTCAAATTAATATTATAAAAGTAATCCTGCTTAAACAGCCTTATGATACCTATTTCTTTATGATACCTATGTCCAAATGTGCTTGTTCCCCACACCCATCTACAGCATGCTCTTGTGGCAGCATCCCCTCCCAGGGCACATTCATCATTATCGCTCCCAGTGCTTCCTGCACTGCTCTGTTATTTTGGGAGTTGCAATTTCCTAGTGGACTCATGAGAAGGAGTGGTGCCAGCAAATATCCTGATTGTCTCCCTGGAACAGCTTTGGACCAGCAAATGTCTGTGCCCAGGGGCTGGGCACCTGGAAGAGGCAGATTATCCCCCTACTCACTCTCAGGGGGAAAGGGCGACTGCGCTTCTGAAATCTGAGCATGGGATGCGTCCAGCTGCTTTTCTCTCTCCTCTCCCTGGAGGGTGGCGCTAGGTTAGCTATCAGCAAGCTTGGACAGCTGAGGGTTTTCACCTTACTTTGTCTTCATATATATTTTCAGGACATGGCTAGTGGTTATACTTTGCTGCCATTTTAACTAAAATTCTGAGTAAGCCTTGGAAGATGCACAGCAGTTAGCCAGGTAAAGATGGGTGAGAAAGGACTTCCTGAGAATCTCAACAGCATGCGCAAATGAACAAAGGAGCAGAAACCATAGTGTATGGAGGCAACTACAGGCAGTTCTCTAATAAACTAGCGGAGGAGCGAGACACAGGGCTGGAGAGAAGAGGGCAAGTCACAGCACAGATGCTACAATTCTGCAAAGGACCTGGACCCTAATGCAAGGAGAATCAGACCTGCACGCAGATGGGTAACTGGTATAACCAAAGGTAAGAGAAAGAGCTTTAAAACGGAGAAACAGGAGAGAAAGAATGAGATCTGAACTCAGGCTATAAGAATAAGGATACTGAGAAGGAAAGACCAGCTGGACCAGGAGGCAGGTTTGGTTACAAGCACTCTTTGCTGGTTTCATATTTTCTACTTCCAACCTTAGTGTGCTATCAGGACACCATGTCTCCTGAAAGCTCAGGTCAGGGCTCCAGCAGCCTCCACAGGGAAGGAAGAACAGTGTTGCATGTCCCAAAGGCTTCACCGTTACTTCTACCGGTGATGAAGGGTGTCACAATGCTGAGGGCTGGTAGATTCCAAATAGCACAGAAAAAACAATATATGAACTCCAGAAAACAGAAAAAAAAAAAAAAAACAAAACACTTGAGTTACTTTTGTAAAAAAAAGTGAAGGAGCAGCTTGAAAACAGGTGCCTATGAGGCGTTCCCTCCCTGCCACTGTGCACTGCTTCTGTCTTACTGAGATCACGTGGGGATAGCCGCACACATAAAAGTGGTATCATTAAAAGCCTCCAGTCATTCACTTTGCTTATTAAAGCCACTCCACAGTGAAATCCATAATGGAAATCTCAGCTTTCCCTAGCAATGACACTAAAATACAATTAGTTCCTCTTCCCGAGGAGTACAGAGGTATGCGCTTGAGGTACTGTGCTAATTGCCACTGCTTCATACCATGGCTTCAATCAGGAATCAGAATGGGAGCAAGACAAGCATGGATGACACTAAGTTCCTAAGGACTGAAAACTAGAGTTTTCCTCCCGCCATCCTCTCAACAGTGAGTGTTTTAGAGTAGAGGACTCCATCTGGGGAACTACAGTGACACCCAGTGGCTGTGAAGTATTATAAGACACCAGATACAGAACTTCAGTTTATTACATGATGAGGAGGAGAAATATTTGTTGGTACACTGATATTTTAAACTCAATGCATATAAAAATGTGGATACAACTAGAAACTTATCACAATGTGATCCAAAATCAGGCAAATCAGTGATTCATAACGAAATCAGCATGTTTAGCTGCCTTCGATAATTTACTCCACCGCTATTAAAATTCTCAGTGGTGTTTATTAATAATTATGGGCAGAGGAATATGAAGTATCGATATTGTATTCAAAGTTCCAAACAGCGTATCACCATTCATGCTGTGTGTAAATGTGAGAACAAGTCACTGCCAATGTGACCCTCTCATTTGGTCATATAAACAGCTGGTATAAAGTGAACCGGGTTCAACCACTTTGATCCCAATAGTTTAGACACTATCTCTGTAAACACTGATCCGAAAATGTTCTGGAGGGTTCCAAATTTCCAAATTTCAATTTTAATTTATAGCATGTGTGAGAGACACAGATGGAGAGTGCGCCAGAGACAAACCAACAGCAGAATCCCAGGACTATCTGCCTGACCTATTGGGGTGAGGGTAAACCAACCCGCTTCCATGCAAAACACACACACTTCAGAATCTGACAGAATGTAGGTTTGTGCGATGCTTGACTCTAGGCAAGGTGTTTCCTCCGTAGCCTTTGTATTCCTATATGTAAAATGGGGATTAAAAAACATCGTGCAGAATTGCTATGAAGCGAAGTATTAAGAGCATCCATCAAGATTAATGTAAAACCTCTCACTCAGTGCCTCGCATGTATTAGATGCACATTAGTAGCAGCTATCACACATACGCATTCATATGAAAATACTAAGACTGAAGTTTCCTTTGCCACAGAAAATACTCTGAAAACAGACATTAGATTCTATAAACCTACCATATTTTGAATGTCAAGTGCTCCTCTTTCTGACTTCAGTAATTTGGAGCGTGCTTTAGTGAATCAGAAGCAAAATCTATTAACAACAGAGAATGTCTCTGAAACTTCCCTAAGTTTATCTCGGACATTAAAGTAAACTAAAGTGCAGAAAAGTCTCAACTCTCATTCATCCCCTAAGTCAAAATGCTCTTGCCTAAAAGGCTTCAGCACCTCACAAACACTAAACATAAAGTGTGCAGATCATAATGTGCTGATGGTACAACGGGGCATGCACAACTAGCAGAAATGAGAAAGGGGCAAAGATCAATCCAGGAAGCCACAAGTAGTTTGATGTAAAAGCAAAACAAAGGTGTTCAGCCTCCAAAAGGTCAAAACCTGCATTCTGGCCTTCCTAGCAGCATACTTTAAAAACTACATCAGCTCATTCTGCTCTCTGACTCAAAGCCCTCCAATTCTTTTCCTCTCACTCAATGTGAAAGTCAAGTCCCCCCACGGCCTACTAGACCCTCCATGAACTTGCTCCACCGCAGCTCCATGAAGTCCTCTCCCATTGCTGCCCACCTTACTGACTCCACTCCAGACATACCAGCCTCTTGGCTGCTTCCTGAACACAGCACATTGCAGGGTCCAGGCCTTTTCACGTGCTCTTCCTTCTGTCTAGAACAATCTTCTTCCATTTATAACTGCGAGGGTCGCTGCTGTAGGCTTCACATCTCCACTCAAATGCCCCACTGTCAGAGAGAACGTCACTGCTCCCTCTATTTAAAGTGCACCTCTCCCCTCCCCCAGCTTGCGGTCCCTCTTCCCTGCCTTTCTTTTCTCCCTAGCACTTACATCACCTAAGGGACTACAAATTTTTGTCATTTGTCATCTTTCTTTCCCTGCTAGAAGGCCAATTCATAAGGACAGTGCTTTTTGTCTATTTTGTTCACGTGAAACACCCAGGACCCACACACCGAATGGGCTTAGTACAAAACAGTCAATAAATATTTGCTAAGTTGTTTGAGGAAGGCAATAGGGGAAACGAAGTTAGGGAGAGTTCCTAGTTTTTGTGGAATCTATAAAGTAAACAAAAATAAAAATTCTCAGGATGCTTTTTTTAGTACACACACATACAAAAAGAAGTATAATTAGAGACCATGTTAAAACAGAGACACTAATCAGTGTCATCTTGGTGCTGGAAAATCATGGATAATATTGCTTCTTTCTTGATATCTTTGTTTCTCAGTTACTTACAATGAGCTGAATTTTTTTTTTTGTATTGAAAATACTTTTAAAATAATAGATACTACTGCCTCACCTCTCTTTCAGAATTCTACTCATTGGAAATTCTTTAAGTCAAGTCTAAGAGCAGTCAAGAGCATCTCCTCAGCAATATACAGATCTGAATAGCTGGTCACCAAGTTTTGAAAATCCTTTATCCTTTGGTTCTTGATTATATCAATAGCACTCAGAAAAGATTTACAGGTGAAGGCATCAGTGGTTCATTCTATTGACAAAGAGCATCTGCAGCTTCCTATCATATTTAAGTGGGAAAAACCTGCTCTAGTTCTTTTCATTCATTTTAATATGGAAATGGAGAAAAAGTTACTTAATATCACTACTAGATTGAATTAATATTGCAAGAGTATTTATCACCTACACGCACAAATTAAATGTGTGTAAATAAATACATCAGTTTAATATTTTATGTTAAAGGTGGCCAATAGTGGTTACTTGTTACATTGTTAGATAAAGAAATGGAAACTGGTAAATCAGTCACACATTAGTATTCAGGTAGCATTAGTGTCTACAAGTCTTCTACTGTTTCAAAATACAATTAGAGAAAAAAAAAAAGAATGCAAGAAAGCTCTAGAACTAAATGTCTTTCTCATGGGCTTTGGCCTAAGGCATGGTTGATGAAGCCATGAGACACTATCCTCACATCTTTGATTTTATTTCAGTATTGTTTCCAGAAAATATAGCAATGGGAACATTTATTTCTATATGACATCTAAAAGTTTAATTTAGTATGTAGCTTAAATTGATTCTCAATATTTCATCTTAAGCCTCTACATTTAAAGACTTGTACATTATATTCCTTAATATAACTCACAGTGATCTCAGTGAAAACTGCTATTTGATTTACAGAGATTTTTTATTACTTCAAGCTGTTTGTTAAGGATACATTAGAGTGACCATACCAAAAAAAACATGTTTTAAAGTCTCCCCAAAAGAAAAATTTATAAGTATAAAATACTGTAATTATATATTATTCCAATTAAGAGCTATGTTCCAAGAAGCACAAGTAAGTAAAAGAGTTTGAAATATGGCAGATGTCTATTCAGAGTTAACACCACATTTCTAGGAGATGAATTATCATGAATAGAAGTTAAATTGGTCACAAATGGCACTGAAGAAAGTATAGGTGAAGCTTTTTCTGCCCTAGAAAGGCGAGACTATTTTGCACAGACTAATATAGAATACCTTCAGAATTCAGGTTTTCTTGGCAGGTATATGCTCAGCTGCCAAGATCAGCTGACATATTGTAGCTCATCAATTATCAACTGGGGCTGAGGAAGATGGGCTGGGGTTCAGAATCAATGTGGAGACTGTCAGACTATAAGCTTCTTTTCCAAAGTTTTCACTCTCCTGATTCCCTGAGGTTCTGACATATCCTAGGACAAGAGTCTTCAATTGGAAGTACACAAACACTTTCCAAAGGGTTCAGAGATTGCAGGTAGTTTTAAATGAACCGCTTTCCAGAATCTTTTAAAAGAACACAACTTTTATGCCAACATTATCTTTATTCTACTTCATAAAACAGAGGCAAACCTCTCATCTGAACTGAACCTTACATTGGCTATTGCTCTGGTGAATATACCCTCTATGCACCAAACAGAGGGAACATTTAAATATTTGTAGTCAGCTTTGAAAGAAAGTGAATGACTCATGTCTAGGTACAAAATTCTCAATTCTTTGAACAAACTGAAGGCAATATTTCAGCTGTCACTGATAAATTATTTAAAATAACTTTGATGATTCACTACTAAAAGTTTTTAACAAATATTTCAAAGGGGTTTATAGTAGGCTAAATAACAGATTCTGCTCACCCCCCCCCCCAATTTAATCCACATTTTAATCTCTGGAACCTGTGAATGTTCCCTTAGATAGCAAAGAGCGAGAAGAGGGAAGGAAGGAAGGAAGGGAGGGATGGAGGGAGGGAGAAAAAGAAAAAGACTTTGTAGATATGATTGTGTGAAGGATCTTGAAATGAGGACATTCTCCTGAATAATCTAAGAAGAGCCTAAATGCTCCTGTTCTTGTAGGAGAGAGGCAACGGGAGATCTGACACAGACAGGAGAGGAGACAGCAACATGATCTCAGAGATAAGGACCTAGGTGATGCAGATGTGAGCCAAGGAATGGCAGCTGCCTCCAGAAGCTGGAAAAGGCACAGAGCAGATTTTCTCCTAGAGCCTAAGTGCATTCATGACAATAACTTCATTTTAACCCAAGAATCAGTAACCCTGATTTCAGACTCCTGGATGCCAAAACTGGGAGAGAATAAATATGTGGTTGTTTTAAGCCACTTGTTACAGCAGCCAAAGGAAACTAATACAGAATTCAAAGCACTGAATAGTATTGCCGTAACTTCTTCCTTTCTCATCTACTTATCATGGGAACGTTTTTGAACACTGATATGTGTAGAAATAAGAAAGGGGAGATAAAATCGTTGCCAATCCCGTCTCACTCTAGTAAAAGAATGAAAATACTTTATAACTTATTAAAAGATTTGGAAAAATACATGAAAAGCCTCTACAGTTTACAATATAAAATGTATTTTCAATACAAAAATTTTTAAAGATTAACTCTTTTATGTTTACAATTTTAAAATGTGAACGAGTTACTTATTTCTTCAAGAAAAATTCAGAGTATATATGCTCCCATAAAGAGAACCATTGCGGATACTCCCCATGTCTGCCCTGTAATTGATTAAAAAAAAAAAAAAGTCCAAATAACAGCTTATTTTAACTTCTCAAAAAATGTTACTTGTGCTACTAAACATTATTGTGAAATTTATTTTTCCATCAGTTTGGACTCTATACTCTAGCTCTAAAATTCCCATAAATTATTATCTAAACAAAGAGGGGGGCAAATGTGTAATATTTTTATCCTTCCATTTTGTTCCACTATTTTTTAATCCTTACCCAAAGACATTTTTTCATTACTTTAAAAGAGAGGAAGGGAGAGAGATGGAGAGAGGGAAAAAGAGAGAGAGAGAGACATCTATTGGTTGCCTTCTTGCACGCACCCTGACTGGGGATCAAACCCTCAATCTAGGTTTGTGCTCTGATTGGGAATCGAACCCACAACCTTTTGGTCTATGGGACTATGCTCCAACCAACTGAGCTGCACTGGCCACGGTTTGTTCTACTATTTTAATCCCTCAACCTCCAATACCAAAAATAAAAAGAATAAAGAATTATTCACTGTTTTCTTTTATTTTCCTATATCTGAAGAAAATTTTTGCCACTTAATCCAAACTGGAAGGGACAGAAAAGCAATGATGTGACTGTGATCCTATGTCCTTACCTAGGCCTATTTGAGGCAGGTGCTCAAATAGGGTCCAGCTGTGGTCATCAATGTAGTGATTCTTCAGGATCAACAGCTGGCAAACATCTCGGGCAGTTATGTCACTGGGAACCTCTAAGGCCCTGCTGGTTTCATCTTCACTGTACACTTTAATTACCTGTGTATGTAGAAATAAGAAAATGAGCTAAAATATTGTATTAAAAACATTGTATTAGTGTAAGTCATCAAACTGATTGGTTGAACTGGTTACAAATTGCTTACAGAGTTTCCTCTACAACTAATTTATATATACATTAAGTGAATGTTACTTAACCCAAGATTTGTTTATAGCATGTCCAAGTCACTTTGTCCAACAACTTCCACTCTCTTTCTCATCTAAACTAGAGTCCAATGGCCATTTAATGTCATTGGCCACTATTAATGATGGAATGTTACATAGTAATTAAAGTAATTATATGAAGATGTTCTTTCCCTACCACTCTGATCTACTCAAAAGCTCTGTTATCTCTTATCAATAGTTTAAATTTTCCATTCCATATTTAAATCCTGGAACTAACCCAAGTAACATGGGTGATTTATTCCCAGATACACTCAAACAGTAAAACCAGAAAACAGAATCAGACTTTTTGAAATGATTTCTCCATTTCAGGCATGAAAGTTTTGCCAAAGTCTTGCTGGATGTTCACCCAATCCTTTTCTTTCCTCCCTAGTAACTAATTGTGGCCACGAGACTCTGTTGTAGTCAGTGGAATGTAAGTCCATGCAGTGTCTGCACTTCCAAGCCCAGCAGGTAAAAGTCTCCCACAAATTGTCCTCTAGTTCTCTTCCACCACCTTCCCACTGAGTGGAAATGACTACAAGGACCTAGAGGAGAGGAAAGGCAGGGAACAGAAGGAAACTTTGTCCCTGAATGACCCCACCAAAGGTGCCCGACTAGGTAAACCCATATGATGCTTTGACAGAACAAGAAATAAACTTTTATTATGTTACCTCCTGTGCATTTGTACTTACCTACTAGAGCAGTTACACTTCTCTGAATTATATAGAATTCAAGTTTCATACACAACACTCCCCTCAACATTTACCAAGCTATGCTCAATGCTAGAACTTCCAGTATTAATTTTATATTACATATTAATTAACTTAATTATAAGAAGGTAAATAGACATGACAATAGTTCAGTAAGGTAAAAACACACACCCAAAAGTGGAAAATGGTAAGAGAATTCAATATAATACGCCTGTTACAAAAACAAAGATATGAATATGTTTAGTAATTCAAACAAATACAAATTAAAATGGCATACCAATTCCATCTTATCCATATTTTTCATCACACTTAATCACAGTGCAATGGAATAGTTGCTATCTCACAATAATAGTAGTGATATAAATTGGGAAACTATTGTGTACCCCTATTGGAAAATATTTATCAAAAGCATAAAAGGTTCATTCCTTTGGCTCAATAATTTCACTTAGGCAAACTATTTCAATGAGTTTGTCCTAAATGTGGAAAATGGCTTTAGGCTTGACATGTCCAGCAAAGTGTTCTTTGTAATTCTATCAACCACAATATTCAACAATGAAAGAATGGTAAACACATTACTTTCACAGAATAGAATTACTCTGTGGTCCTTACAAAGGTTATCAAGATAATGATTCAACACTTAAAAATTTCTTAAAGAAAATGAAATTAGGACACCAAAGTATATGTTACGTGATACAGTGCAACCTTACCTGTTGGACTTGGCTCCGCAGCACCTACCCCTCTTGTAACAGAATTCTGATTGCCTTTTAGGGCACCACTCCCTCCCTCACCACCAGTCTTTGTGATTCCAGCAGCTCCAACTTCTGCAGCAATGGCGTGCTGGAGCTGCTGGAGCTGCTGGAACTGGCTTGTGAGAACTGACTGTTCCATGATCAAGAACTTTGCAAGCCAGGCATCTTGAAAACAGCCACAGTAGGAGTACGTACACCAAAGAAATTGACAAATGTTACAAATAAGACTTTTAATTTTTTTTAGAGCCAGTTTACGAGTATACCACTGCCTCAGCTCCAGATGGGAGATACACAGCTTGGTCCATCGGCATCCAGTATTCCCCTCGCAACAATGAACACTTCAGAAACGGGTACATGCCCTAATTAGAGCCAGTCAGAGCCAGTGTGGTATTTGTTCACATAACTACAGAGGGGACTGTCCTTTCTGGGGCAGATGTAGGGCAAAGATGCTACTATTGATGAAGCGAAGAGTGTCAGAAAATGGAGTTACCCATGCCAAGAAATGAAGAGTCCTGAGAATATCGCTGAGCTTCTAGATCAAGGAGCATCTCAATTCTTTGTGTTTTTATCCTATGTATGCTAGGAGGCTAAAACCTTTTGGTGGTAACACCCACCTACTTATCTTCCTTGTTCCTCCCATGAACTCCTCCAATTCATTCTCTATACTGCTAGCAGAATAAACTTTCTAATAGTCAATCCAATCAGGCCATACTAAAACTCACCAATGGCTCATTCTCCTAACTCAAGCACTCACTTGTTTATTAAGATCCCATGTAAGGTACATGTCCTTTGCTAAGTGTTTTATTATAAAGCTGTCACAGAAAGAGATAGTTATTATACTCAGAGAGCTTGAAGTCTATCAGGGAAAGCAATACTGAAAACAATAATTACAACCCTGGCCATGTGGCTCAGTTGGTCAGAGTATCGTCCCATACAACAAAAGGTTGTGGGTTCAATCCCCAGTAGGGGCACATACAGGAGGCAACCAATCAACGTCTCTCTCACATCAATGTTTCTCTCTCTCTCTCTCTCTCTCACCCCCCATCCCCCCTTCCTGCCTCCCTCCATTCCCCCCATCCCTTCCTCTCTCTCTTTCCTCCCTCCCTCCTCTCTCTCTAAGCGCGATAAACATATCCTTGGGTGACGATTTAAAAAAAATCCAATAATTACAAAGTAGGGCATAAAAGTGCAGCATGGTACTAAATTATAAAATGAGGGTCAGAAAAGGCCCAAAATACATCTGTGAAAAAGTAAATATTTGAGCCAAGACCTGAAGGAGGAGTGGGCAGTAGCTAGCTAGGCAAAGAGAGGATAAGAACATTTCAAGCTGAGGGAACAGAAGCTATGCAAAGCCCCTGGGGCAAGAAGAAATGGCAGGTTCTACAGATTTAAAGCAGGCACGGACAGCAGGAGCAGCAAAGAGAAAGCACAGTGTGGCAGGAATTCTTTGCACACACATGGAGAAATGCCGCCCCGGGAATTCACATGTGCAGAGCATGGCTCCACGTGAAGAAACCCTCCCGTGTGGGCCAGCTGATCCATGTCAGTGGAAAAATAATTCTCTAATGGGAATTTGGCAAAAATGTTTCTTAAGAAATTCACTGCCTTGCTGGGTCTCTCCCTCCCAGAGCCAAGAGGCTTAAGTTAAAGAATCCTTGAAATTCTTCCCTGCCTCAATGTTTTATGGTCCTAAGAGTTAACAGCCCTAGCTAGCTTACCCTCAATTTACTTGTCTCCTGTTTAATGCACTGCCCTGGTCCTGTCTGCCACCAGACCTGAATTTACATCCTAATGCTCTGTACCCCAAATGTTTACCTAAGTAAACCTACCGCTTATCTATCCCCTTCCCATATATCTTCATGACTTAGCTGAAAACCCCTAATTCTTCATAAGTTCATGAATAATCAATCCAATGTAAATGTGTCCTAAAACTTCTAATAAAAGACTCGGCTGAGCTACGCCCGGGGCCTTTTCCAGAACAGAAGGGAAAGACCTGTGGCAACCGGAATTCCTTCTCCAAGTGTGTCTCTGGGTGAGATTGATTCACGTGTTCGGTAGCGGTCCCCCACGGATTTTGCGGGACGAAATCCCAGCAACAGCACAGCCCTAAGGAAACCGAGGGGTAGACATGATGGTGGTGAAGGGATGTAAAAGTTTAAGGTCAGAACAGAACTGACAATCATGGAGCTTAGAGATGCTAAACAAACATATGGATAGGGATGTGTTTGACAAGGCAGGAAAAAAAAAAGGACAAAGAAAAAAGAGAATCTAGTACTAGGCCCTAAGAAATTCCAAACTTTAACAATGAATTAGAGGCAATAAAGCCTGAAAGATAAAGTGAGACGAAGAGATAACCAGGGAAGTGGTATCTCACAGAAGAAAGTCTGAACCCTTCCCAGCATAGTGGCCTACATAGCAGGTCATGCTCTGATCCTAGTCAAGTATGACAAAAAATTGCAACATGTTCTCTTTTAGTTGCACGTGAGGTATCCTCTACTAGAAATCAATGCTCTAACCACCAATACAGGTGCTTTATTTGTCAAACTCCTATTTATCACTTGGCCTCAGCTTCCATGGTACTTTCCTCTGGAAAGTCTTCCCTGAATGCCCATGACCTTGTAATGTGCCCTCTAATGTGCTCTCATTTTGTATTTTCTATATGATGTCTTTTTGTTGAATTGTACTAATAAGTTTTTATAAGAAAAACCATGTTGTTTACTATTTGTCATCACATCCTAGGGACCTAGCCCAAGGCAGGACATGGCTTAATAAAGATCTTAGGACTTCCGGCCAAGATGGAGGCATAGGTAGACACCCTGTGCCTCCTCGTACAACCAAAAGAAGGACAACAACAAATTTAAAAACAAAAAACAACCAGAACTGACAGAAAATCAAACTGTATGGAAGTCTGACAACCAAGGAGTTAAAGAAGAAACATTCATCCAGACCAGTAGGAGGGATGGAGACAGGCAGCCGGGCAGAGAGGACTCGGAAAGACAATGGCTGGAGGACCGGAGCGGGGAAGGCAGTGGCTGGCGGATCAGGTAGTCCCACATTTGTGCGCAGATAAACCAGAAGGAACAACTGGGGAGAAAGACAGACCATGCAACCCAGGGTTCTAGATCAGAGAAATAAAGTCTCAAACCTCTGACTGAAAACACCTGTGGGGGTTGAGGGGGCAGAGGGAGAAATTCCCAGCCTCACAGGCAAGTTTGTTGAAGAGACCCACAGGGTCCTAGAACGTACACAAGCCCACCCACCAGGAATCAGCACAGAAGGGCCCAATTTGATTGTGGGTAGCGGGAGAAGTGACTGCAAACTGGCAGAGAGCAGAGCAAGTGCCATGGTTCCCTTCTAGACCACTCTCCACAGGCAGCGTCACAACGCAGCACATGGTTGCCCCACCCTGGTGAACACCTAAGGCTCTGCCCCTTACTATGTAACAGGTGCGCCGAGACAAAAAAATGGCCCAGATGAAAGAACAAATCAAAGCTCCAGAAAAAATACAACTAAGCGACGAAGAGCTAGCCAACCTATCAGATGCACGGTTCAAAATGCTGATAATCAGGATGCTCACAGAATTGGTTGATTATGGTCACAAATTAGATGAAAAAATGAAGGCTATGCTAAGTTAAACAAAGCAAAAATGTACAGGGAACCAAAGTGATAGGAAGGAAACCGGAACTCAAATCAATGGTTTGGCACACAGGGAAGAAATAAACATTCCACCAGAACAGAATGAAGAAACAAGAATTCAAAAAAATGAGGAGGCTTAGGAACCTCCAGGACATCTTTAAATGTTACAACATCCGAATCATAGGGGTATCAGAAGGAGAACAGGAAGAGCAACAATTTGAAAACTTATTTGAACAAATAATGCAGAAAAACTTCTCCAATCTGGCAAAGGAAATAGACTTCCAGGAAGTCCAGGAAGCTCAGAGAGTCCCAAACAAGTTGGACCCAAGGAAACACACACCAAAGCACATCATAATCACATTACCCAAGATTAAAGTTAAGGAGAGAATCTTAAAAGCAGCAAGAGAAAAGGAGACAGTTATATACAAAGGGGTTCCCATAAGACTGCCAGCTGATTTCTCAACAGAGACTTTGCAGGCAAGAAGGGGCTGGAAAGAAGTATTCAAAGTCATGAAAGGCAAGGACCTCCATCCAAGATTACTCTATCCAGCAAGGCTATCATTTAGAATGGGAGGGCAGATAAAGAGCTTCCCAGATAAGGTCAAATTAAAGGAGTTCATCATCACCCAGCCCTTATTATATGAAATGTTAAAGGGACTTATCTAAGAAAAAGAAGATAAAAAATATGAACAGTAAAATGACAACTCACAGTTATTAACAACCAAACCTAAAACAAAAACAAAGTAAGCAAACAACTAGAACAGGAACAGAATCACAGAAATGGAGATCACATGGAGGGTTATCAGAGGGGGAGTGAGTGGGGAGAGAGGGAGAAAAGATGCAGAGAATAAGTAGCATAAATGGTAGGTAGAAAATAGACAGGGGGAGGTTAAGAATAGTATAGGAAATGTAGAAGCCAAAGAACTTACATATGTGACCCACGGACATGAACTAAAGTGGGGGAATGTGGTTGGGAGGGGGTGCACAGGGTGGAGGGGAATGAAGGGGGGAAAATGGTACAATTGTAATAGCATAATCAATAAAATATATTTAAAAAATAAAATAAAATAAAGATTTTAGGAACGAAATGTTTTTGTACCCTTGCAAAGCTTAGCAAAGTATATTGTACACAGGAGGTACTCAATGCATATCTGTAAATTTTAACTTAAAAATATTTTGTCACAAAGTATACCACTGATTAAATTTTATGCTCAGGAAATTAAATTTTTTCTCAATGACCAACAGTTATACAATTCTTCAGATCAATAATCCTAGGTAGGAACTGACTCAATATTGTTGTTAGTAGGCAATTCTGAACTTCAGTTACTGAGGTGACCATAAAGTTATATGAAAAGGGTCATGAAAATATACTGTCAAAATCAGATGTGATTGTTTGAACTTTCATTTCAGTTCATTTATTTCGTGGTTAATACATGTGGTTCACTAAGACCCCAAGATCTGTTTGGAATCTAAGTGCCTGCCTCCCACGACTGCATCTGGTGAGCTACTGTTCTTACATGTGCACCTTCAGTACCTGTTTCTGAGCTAGCCAATTCTGAAGGACTCTAGAGGATGCTGTCCACTGCTTCTCCATGCTTCTGTGATTAATGACTGCATCGAGCACTGGAGGGTGCCCCTGCCAAAAGCAATGTGAAGATGACCACTCCTGAGAGGACAGAAAGATCCAAACCTGGGGCTGCTCCACTGGGGAGGCAATGATGAGCTGCTGTTTCAGTTCCCTCAGAGACCGGCTGCACACTCCATGCCAGGTAAGGGGGTATTGGCAATGAACTGGTGTGGCTGCTAAAAAGGTTCCCCATACTTCCTGACTACCCCGTGTTTTCTTACAGTAAAGTCCCATCACCTGGGTTAACAGAAGCAAGCCTGATTTTATATGCACTATCTTTTATATCAGAGGGGCTAAGAAAGTGAAAAATCAGAAACACCCTGAAGCTTAAGACAAATTCATAAAGACGGCAAGAATAGAGCAAGAAGTAAAGATGGGGAAAATGAAAAAGATATCTAACCAATCAGGAAAGCCATTATTTTCTTCAAACTATGTGGCTGCAAATCTGAAAGAAATAAGTTGCCAAGAATCAAGACACAAATTTAGAAGAGTAGGCCAACGTAAATTGCTGGAATAGGTCCATGGACTTATTTTTTTAATAAATAACACCTGCTGAGAGAAGAATGTAATATTTTTGTGGGTGCTCCATTTTAAACCCTTATTTTTTTAAATCTTATTTCTGACATTTTTCCAAAATACATATTTATCTATGAATAATAAAATTATACTTTGGTGGCTATTCCATAACAGTAAATCCCTCTCATCTCTTAGATCTATTTGGTAATTATGAAAAATCCCTTATCCTTCCGATGGGACACCTTTATTAAAAGTCTCGTTTTAGCCCTGGCTGGTGTAGCTCAGTGGATTGAGCGCGGGCTGGGAACCAGAGGGTCCCGGTTCGATTCCCCGTCAGGGCACATGCCTGGGTTGCGGGCCGGGTCCCCAGTGAGGGCCATGTGAGAGGCAACCATACATTGCTGTTTCTCCCCCTCTCTGTCTCTTTCCCTTCCCCTCTCTCTAAAATAAATAAATAAAATCTTTAAAAAAAAAAAAAAGTCTCGTTTTACAACTATGTATTTCTCCTTAAAATGTGCCTCTTGACAAAAGTATTAGTACACTAAAACTTCCTATGTAAGAAAAAAAGTCAAGTCATCAGAAAAGCTACATGACTAGTGTGGATTAAAACTAAGTTAACCCTGGCCAGTGTGGCTCAGTGGGTTCGGTGTCATCCTAAAAACCTAAAGATCGCCAGCTCAACTCCCTGTCAGGGTGCATGCCTGGGTTGTAGTTTCAGGTGTGTAAAGAAGGCAGCCCAGCGATGTTTCTCTTTCCCTCTCTCTCTCTCTCCCCCCTCCTCCCTCACACCCTTTCCCTCTCTCTAGGATCAAAACCAAACAAAATAAATAAAAATATATATTTTAAAAAACTACTTAAGTTAAAAGATTTTGTGATTATGTAAAAACCAAATAGCTGAGACGTCCTTAAAAATCATTAAAGTACTGGTTTCCCCTTTCCTTTATATCCTGAGGGGTAAAACAGAGATTGGAAAATCATATCATCATGCTATTTAATAAAGGGATACAATATATTTCCAGTTCAGTGGTCCAAATTCCCAGCCTACTTTAAACAAAAAGGGTGAGAAGAATATTAATCATATCAACTTATCTACAAAATCATTTCAAATGGCACACCAGCAGGACGAAATCCTGCCTGGACCTAAGGAAGAAGTGGAAGTTCCTTTGTTTCACTGATGGACAAACACTTGACTCGCAGAAAGACATGCACTGACAGGGTCTGTCTACACACCCCACCAGCATGAACAGAGAGCACCCAAGGACAGCCCGCAGGGCAGACACGGGCTGTGTTTAGAAAGCCCTTCCATGTCACTGCAGTCCTGACCATCACAGTAACCTTGGCCTTTGGAGTGGTTTGCAGATTCAAAAACAGCTCTGGGAGCATCTGGCATGGAGCAAAGAAATTGCAATACACAGACAGAGTAACCCCTGCAGGGGAAATGCAGATCTCTGTTTTGGCTGACATCCTTATCAAGGCTGTTTATACACTTTATACCTCGACTCCCCTACACTGCCCTCCATAAAAAGTAACTGGAGGCGAGAGATTAAAAAAATTAACATAACCCATTTTTAAAAGAGTAGATACAATAATGTTCAAATATAGAAACAGCAAGACATGGTTAACTTTTCAGGAAAAGGCTTGAGGCCTCTGACGCCTTGAGACTAAAAGAAGAATATTTAAAGAACAAGACAAAGACCATTTCTGAAAAAAATAAAGAGATCAAGTTTGAAAATCAATTATGTATCACTCTGCTCTCAAAGCACACCAAGTGTTTATCTCTACGATCACTGGAAATTCTGATTCTCAGAACAGAAGATACGGTATGCCTTAGGAAACAAGCACTGGCAAGGGTTAAACAGTCGGGCTTTCCCCTCTTCCCTGTAGTTCCCAGGAAAGCAATGGCAAGGGACAGCCACATCCTTTTCTAACCTGGTTGTCACGATGGCAAGGGACAGCCACATCCTTTTCTAACCTGGTTCAGAAGAATGTCTGAAAGGGACTCAGGGTTGTGATCTGGTCATTTGGCAATGCCACCAAGCAGAAAGGGGCATTGAAACCCTTGGTAAGTATTTAGCTACTGAAGAGCTTCCTCCCATTTATCCTTTATTTCTCCAGGGAGGGAGGAAAGAAGAGGGATAATCATTAACCAGGTTGAAAAAAACAGCTAAACAAACAAAAACTCATAGATATAGACAACAGTATAGTCATTACCAGAGGGAAGGAGGGTTGAGGGTGGTAAAAAGCAAAGGGGGTCAAAAAAGACTGAAGAAGATCTGAGCTTGGGTGGTGGGCACACGATGCAATACACAGATCATGTATGACAGATTAACTGTACACTTGAAACCTATATAATTTTATTAATCAACGGCACCCCAATAAACAGTATTAAAAGAGCACTGATTAAACATGAATATATGAGCAAGGATCCATATGATAAAAAGTAAGAGAAAAGAAAGAGAGAGAGAAAAGGAAGGAAGGAAGGAAAGGAGGAAGTAAAAAGGCTTTTGCAGCATGGAGCATGGTTATCTTCTGGCCAAAGTTTCTATTTTAGGATCGCAAATTTAGTTTTTAAATTAACTACCTTTAAATATCACATTTAATTCTTATTAATATTTAATTCAAAATAATTTAAACACCATATTTACTACCAAGATCTTACCATGATGAAAAGTATACAACTTTTAAACAGAAAATGTTCATTTATGTATTATATCTATTAATATTATTTATTGTATCATATATTGTTTATATGTAACAGAAGGTAAGAAACAAGGCCCACAGAAATTTGCTCTCAACCCGGTGTCAAAGTAAAGCTTATTTCTACAGCTCTTTAAAAGTTTACCATCGAAGTACAGTATAATTATAAAGTCATTTTTTAATGTTTAAGGTTTAAGGTTTTAATGTTTAAGGTTTTTACTCTTATTTTTAATAGATATGTGATGTCCCTAAATCATGTGAAATATTTTTACATCAAGGTCAGAGTAGCCCTGGCTTTTCTAAATAAGGAACACAGTGTCCTAAGATAAGAGAAGACAGCTCAGATATTTTGAATTAAGCAACTTAATATGTTCTCTTGAAGAGAATGGAAAATAATGCATTCATTATTACTTATTCCAAATCTCTAACAAAATGTTATACTTTAAAAAAAGATTGTTCCAAAAGACTCTAATAGCTCAAGAATAGCTGCTGCTTTCTCCTACCATCCTGTATTATTTTGCTAGCTGTCAAATACCTTGAGCAAAAGAATACAGAGAAATCAGGCAATAGGAAGTCTTAAATTCTTTCTATCGAAAGAGATATTCAACAAAATATTTTACTTGAGCATGAGCAGTAAATTTTCAATGAGTTATAAGATATTAACTCAAAACAGATTATTATCATCAATATAAATACTACAGGAATCAATTGACATAAACAGATCCATTCCATACTCCCGTGGCTCCTTCCAACTTTATTTCCTACGATCCCTTTGTTATTCTTGATCTCTGGCCATACTTTTTTTCTCAGTTTCTTGAAATAGCCATGCTGTTTCCTGTCACAGGACATTTGCACATAGTGTTGCTCCTGCCCAGAATACTGTTTGCCCACCTTCAACACCCATCTGTCCGATTAACCATCATTTTTGATGGGAAGCTTTCAGTGACTCTCCCAGTTTAGGGCCAGGCCCTTTGTTCCATGTATGTAATTAGTACACACCAGCTTCCATGACTCAAAGGGCTGCAAGTGCAGGGGGGACATCAACATTCGCTTCCTGTTATGTCCCCAGCAGTTAGCACAGAACTGGGCACACAGTGAACAAACAAAAATATTCTTTTAGTGATGAGTGAAACCATCATCGGTAGCCCTGTGGGAGATAATATTAGAGATTCCCAAAATAGCAGCTTTGAAACCTCACAAGGTTTGAAAACCTCTAAAAAAGAAGAGAAACACATGGACCAAACAGAAAAACACAGGCAAGGTTTCATGCAACTTGTGAATTAAACAAAAGTGAGTCAGGTAACTTCCGTGGTCCATTTCAAGTTTGGGATTCTGTGGAAATTCAAAAAAAAGAAGTGAGGAGGATATCTAAGTGGGACAAATATTATGAGAAAAGATACTGAGGACTGAAGAAGCAAAAATATGTACAGAACAGTAGACAGAATAGTCTGCCAAGATCAGAGGGACAAAGTTACGAGGGCCCCGTGAGGAATCACGGGTGCCTGCAGAAGGAAGATCTTCGCCCAGCACAGCTGAACAGTGCTCCCCATCACCGCCAACTACAGAGGGGGCCGATAATAAGGGGTTATCTTTAAGATACATACATGACAGGGAACCTTTTCTCAATAGACAAAAATACAGAATTAAGTTTTAAAAGACAGTTTTACAAAAATGCGATTGGAAAGATGTGAAAAATAGGGATAAATAATCACATGGTGATTTAATCATTTAGGAACAGATTCAGTTAAAAGTAACAAAAAAGACACCCTCCAAAATTGAGGTTTATTTTTTTTCCTCACATTCAAAATCAGAGGCAGTCAGCCCAGGGTTTTGGTGAGGCAATTTCATCAAGTCACCACTAACCCAGACTCTTTCCATTAGTCTACAATCTTCAAGGTCACAAGACGGATCACCCCCATCCCACCTCTGTAAAAACTGAATTGTGTACATTTGCACATTACTACATTTCAGCAGGAAAATCATAGGGCATGACTGATAAAGATAAGAACTAATTCAGAGTTAAAGGACCTGTGTTACTGGGATCCCTACAGATCTTCCAGGAGTTCTGGATATGAATTCAAAGGCAAGGATGATATGAATCGGTCTCCCAGCCAGCATCAGGCCAGGCCAAAGAGGCCCAGTATGGCTTACCACTGGAAACGCGCCACACTTGGCGGGGCGGAGGACTTAGCACTGCTACACCTGGCAGCTTGGATTAGTGACACAGCCGAATCATGCCATGTCTAGGCTTCCAACCAAGAGAAGAAAGACAGTCTGCAGAGCGAGGGGAAGCCCAGAAAGTCTCCTTAAAGCCCCTCTGCTCTCCTCTATGCTTCTACTCTGTTCTTTACCTTTCTGCTCACCTTGCCTCAGGCCAAGAGCCTTGCGCACTCCCCTTCCTTGGGCTTCCTTTTTCCTTAAAGGGCAGAAAGACCCTAATTCAAGTGGGTGGTGCAATGTTACAGAGAGAAATTGGAAGCTCTTTCTGTTTGCTCTGTTATGTGGTTTTTAAAAAGGCAAAAAAACAAACAAACAAAAAAGCTCCAATTTCTTTACAAAAGAAGGCAAACTTTAAAAACTAGGTCCAAAAATATCTTAACCAATGATGCACAAATACACACACATATACATATGTACGTATGAAGGTTGTTCTAGGACCTGAATCCAATAGGAATAGTAAAGGGGGTCAAATCGCAAATCCCACACTGACGTTTCCAATGACTTCATCCAAGGGTGTTCTCTGAAACCTCGGTACTTTTAACACTCATGCAATTCCTGCGAAGACGCCAGTGCTGACTAATTCATCTTTGAAGTGAAAGAAACCTTCACAAGTGCTAATGCTTATTCATATTTAAAGCAAAAAAAAAAAAAAGCCTCTGGTCAAACTTATGTTGGACACAGTGTTATTCAAGTATCTCATTTCAGTTTTTAAGCAATCCTTTATTCCCAGAATAACCATCAGACATGTCTAAGCAGAAAAGTTAAAACCATTTCACACAGTGAGAAAGGACACGTTGAGGAGGGGAGGAAGACGTGTTTAGAAGACAGAAAGGGTTTTCCTTCGAAAGGGCAGGAAAGAGATTAATTAGAACCCAGGGCATATCGGACTTCATTCCAGTTCTTGAGCTGACTGGCATCAGCTGAAGCACTTTTAGGAACTACCTTATTTCACTGATTCGTAAAAGCACATTTTCTCACATTTAACTTCACGGAAACTTGTATGTAATTTACCATCAATGGTATGCCATAGTTTAATGGGAAGCATAGAAAATAATGATGCATCCCTATAATGTAGGTGCCACAGAACCAATGAAATATGCTGTGTTCAGTCTTTCCAGGGCATTTGAGGTAAACTTATAATAATACCAAACAAAACATCACTTTCTTGTTTTTTTTTTAAAGATTTTATTCATTTATTTTCAGAGAGAGGGGAAAAGAGGGAGAAAGAGAGGGAGAAAGAGCAATGTATGGTTGCCTCCCACGTGGCCCCCACTGGGGACCTGGCCTGCAACCCAGGCATGTGCCCCGACTGGGAATCGAACCTGGACTCTCTGGTTCCCAGCCCGTGCTCAATCCACTGAGCTACACCAGCTGGGCCAAAACATCACTTTCTAGACCTAACGTTCCCATGCTGTGAGAGCACTCGGAGCAAATGCTTTATATCAATCTTTGTAATTTACCGTTGCTTCATTTTCTACATATTTATTTTATAACACTGAAGCACACATTTAGACCATACTCCTACAAAAGAAATGGAATTAATGCTGTTAGAATCATAAAATACTAATGGTTAGAAGGGTTATTGGTAAAATATTCAGTAAAATCCTTTAACTTTACAAATGAAGGAGCTGAGGCTGGGGAGGGTGTGCCTTGCCAGGGTATCTGTGGCTGGTCCCTGGGCTCCTAGCTGATCCTGCTCTTTCCACTCAGCTCGTCCAATTTCCAGGCTGCCTTAAGCTGCTGCTTCTATACAACATCTTGGAGACAAGTATTATATAACTATACACCAGGACATAAAAATATGTCCCAAAGATCTACCTTTCTGAATGTCAAAAAACTGTTTTTCTTTTATATTTTCACTTTTCTTAGCATAATTTGCCAGGAAAATTGCATATAGAGAAATAGCCAGCAGAGGGAGCCTTGATTTGTCAGTGGGTGCAAGGAGAAAAAGAAATGCGGTGTTTTGCAAATTATAACTTTAACACTATTAACCTATGGAGTTCTTGCTTAATGTCATTACAAGCTTTGTAGTAAAGTTTAAATCTATTTTTAAATATTCTTAATTCTTTGAATTTTTAAGGTAAATCATGCCCACATCTTAAACTTCAATAAGAGGAATTGGTTGGGGGGTGTGCGTGCGCGTGCGTGTGTGTGTGTGTGTGTGTGTGTGTGTGTGTGTGTGTGTGGTCACCTCACCAGGAATCTAAGTGGAGCTATCTCTGGCATTTAGAATGGTAATATCAGAATTTTTCTTCAAATCTTGACAGAACTACTCAAACTAATTTGACTTCTGAAACTAAGAATACTCTTGACATTTTTACAAACAAGAATAAATGTGTATGTCCAAATATGCACATCTAATTATGAAGCTATAATCACTTACCAACAATGCCGTTTTTGCTAAAATGATTTTTTAATTTCTCTTTTGGAACTGTCTTAAGAGAAAATATTTTTAATATCCTACAGCAGTAGAATATCTTTATCCTCTCAGAGTGTTTAATATCTGAAATTACCAAAGGTCTTGCTTCCCTTTTCTGCCAAAGAGAGATTCTTATTTTCTAGTTTTGGCTTAGGGCACTGGGGCATGGCCAGGGGAGCCAGCCCTAAGGCTGGCCCGAGTCAACAGTCTGAGACTGTTAATCAGCCAGCTATTTTTAACCTGCCTTCATTGCCAAACGTGGACCAGGCCCTGTGGTTTACACAAGGCTGTGGGGCATGGACCCTGTTCTCACGCAGGTTCAGTCCAGGTGCTCACGGCAATGATAGACTCCGGAGTTGCTCTGCGAGCAGGTCCTAGACAGTCAGCTTATCAGTTATGAGCCTTAGATTCCTCAACTGTAAAATGGACCAGATGCTGGCAAACTGGTAGCACTCAGTTGATATTACAGATTATTATGATAACTTTTTGAAAGCAAATTATGCATTTCTGAGGAAGTTCCAAACTCTCCTACAGTCCCATCTCTAACATACAATTTAGTCACTATGTCTTTATGCAAGTAAGTTACTCGATATAAAAAATTAAAAGGGCAGCAGAAAGGTCAAGGTTTGGCAAGAATGAGAACTCTGGGTAAACAGCAATAACGATACTCACTACCCCATCACGGCCACCTTCCAAGCAAGCCAACCATCTGAACTCGGGGGCACCATCTGTGGACTTCCACTAACCTCCCCTACTCAGGAAACCTGCGATTTCCCCATCCAGCACATCCTGCTCTCTGCATACAAGTAATAGAAATAGTTTTGTTCAAGAATCACAACCATATTTTTGTACCTGGCATGACAATAATACAAATTCAAGGGAAAAATATATCTTAAATGCCTAATATGTCTAAGGCACTTGTAATGGAGATGGCTAGCTGCCCACCAGAAGCCACCCTTCCGCTCTCTGTTCCTAACGAATCCTGACTCTTATGAGGGCAATTTGTTATGCTTAAGGCCTACATTTCCTGGTCTCCCTTGAGTCCAGGGTTGACCATGTGACACAATCCTGTCCAGTAAGATGTAAGCAGAAGCTCCTGGTTATTTCAGAGTGGCACATTAACATCTAACAGAACTAGCCGGCATGCCCTGTGTCCTTCCCATTTTATATGCCAGGAATGTGAACAGGATGTCTGCAGATATGCATTTATCTTTCCATAAAAGGAAAAGGGACCCACACTAAGGAAGATATCATAGAAAGCAAGAAGGAGCTTAGTTGCCTGAGGACATTGTGAGGCTGCTGCAGTACGTGAGACTGATTCTTTTTGTACGTGTAAAAGAAAAATAAATCTCTCCCCTGTTTAATATACTTCTTTGGAGTTTTATTGATTACATGAAATTATATTCAGCCTGTAGCTGACAAAGCACTGTGTTTAAAGAAACTTTCTCTTAAATTTTAAAAATCTAGTTGTAAGACAAAAAAAAAAAGACAAATTTTAAAAACTGAATAGCATAAGATATACAAAAATATACAAGATCCATAGAGAAGACTTAAAGTCAAATTTTAAAAGCCAGAAAGCATAAGATATACACCTAGGGATAGCTAATAAGACTTAAATATACAAGATAACAATAAAATTGATGTTGCGTTACAATAGTTACTGAATTGAGAAACGAGTGACAAAGGCATGTCCATTGAGACTGAATCAAGCTACCATGAAGGTAGATGAGAACAAGCATTAGAAGGCTGCAAGATGGTCCCAGGGTCTGAGCTGGGACGGAGGCAATAAACCACCGCCGGGAAAGCAAATAGGAGCCTAGAGTTATCTATACGCCACTGAGCACAAGGCTGGGAGCAGAAGAACAGAGGGACAAACAGCAAATGCTGTTATGAGCACAAGGGGAAAACAATGTGCTGGAGTGAAGGCTTCACATGGAGCTGGGAAACTGCAGGGTCCAGGCCCTGATGCACAGTGAATGCTGCATATATTTGGACTGATTCTGAATGCATTTTAAAGGTTCTGGACAAAATAGTGATATGATTTGTTTCATTCTTTACAAAATCATTTTTTTAAATCATTGCAATGATTTTTATTACATGAAGAAAGAAATGAATGTAATATAAACTACTGTCTTATACAAATGAGGATTTGAATCTTCTGATAAATGACATTATTCCATATTATACTCATGAATTTCATGTTTTTAAAAGGATACAAATTTTAAGAAAAATATATTCTAAACATTATCCTTTTTTTCTGAGATTTCAGAAGACTTCAGGATCATGTGGTTTTATCAACATCTCTGTAACTATAGTATGAATAAATAATACAGAAATGCTTGTAAGCATAATTTGCAAAACAACATTAATCCGATAGAGGCATGAAACATTCCCACCCATAGAATCAGAATACGGACATCTGGCCTTGTGACCTTACAGCCTTTCTATAAAAAATGTGGTTTGAAAAAAAAATTTTTTTAATTTTTATATTGCATTTAATTTATATCTTATAATGCTTGAGTCTTTTGCTAACTTTTTGGGACCTTAAATTTTTTTTTTTTTTTTGATGTAGTGTACCAATCTAGAGCTCTGAATTAAAACTGTCTCTTCTCTATCTCTTTCTCTCTCTCTCTCTCTCACACGCACACACATACACAATTCACTCACACTCACTTTGTTGCTTACAATTGCTTTCTGAATAAAATGTTTTCTATACTAGAGCATATGGGAGTCGGTGGAGGTAAAAAGAAAGATGAAAGAATTTGACTAAGCTAATTCTGGACTAGAAGTTGAACAGCAATTATACACACCATAAGGCAATTTCATTAACATTAATTTCAACAAGAGGTAACACGTATCTAGGAGAAACACACTGAAAGTCACAAGACCTAGATTCTGTTTCTAGCTCTGCCATTGACCTTCTGGGTGACCTTGCAAAAGTCATTCAACATCCATGAGACTCAGTCTTCTCCTCTTAAAAAATAAATGCATAACCTAGTAGTTATCTAAGAAAAATGCTATACAGTAAAGGATTCATTCAAAACCATTGGTGAGGATGTGATAATTTGTGAAGGATATGATAAAACCATCTTCACTAGAATCTTGATTCGCTAGAATCAAGGAAATCAGCTCTAAATACAATTAGAGGAGGGCAAAAATTTATTTTAAATTTGCTTGATGGGGAGTCTACCTAAATACTCTGTTCTTCAAAGATCAAACTGTATCTATCTTTTCTGCTATAAAAAAGACCCACACAATGTTAAGGACTATATTTAAAATTCGAGTCCCTAACCACTCTCAGGGGGATCTTTTGGCCACATACACCAGCTGATTTGAAATTTACTCCCTAGAGCTACTAAGCATTTTCAGAAATGCCCTCAGCTTTTCAAATGATTAGGATTCCAATTGGCAAATTATTTTGTAAGAACTACTCATTAAGGATGAGCAAACTTTATGACAACCTGTGACAAAAAGTACCTGCCTTCTGGGGAAAATGAGAAGCTCCCCTAAGAATACTCTGAGAAATGCTTGTACTGATTTGTAAGGTCATCTTATTATGGTACATATAAAAAATGACAAGTTAATCACAAGTGTGGAATAATTTTCTATGTTGGAAAAAAAATCATGGTGTAACCAGAGCGGATGGATGTTTTTTAGTCAGAAAAATATCCAATTCCTAAAATAAGATAGATTAACCTTTTCAGAATAATTTTATAGGCAATGGGTCCTTTGAAGGTTAAAACGTCAGGTGAAAGAGAGAGCATAGTACTTTCTGCAAATGATAATGTGCTAAATTGTGTGAACATTTAATACATATACTCAATCGAAAGGATTAAGATAGATTTGGGCTTCGGGAATTTTGACTTACGTAATTATTATAATAGAAATCCAGCAAGAAGCTTATTATAAATAGACCAAGAGAAATCACAATGATGTGTCCAGTGGCAGCTTAGAACTAGCAGCAATTATAATCCGCTTTCCAGAGTACCCTTGGTTTGAAACTACCTACCAGTCAGAGCCAAGTTGTACTCATACCAATTTCCCTAGACTAACTGCTCAAAGTCTTTAAAAATGATAGCATCTTTGTCTAATATTTTATACTCTAAGAAAATAAAAAATGGTTTAAATACTATAACTATGAAAATACAAAATGTATTATTTGATTCACAGAATTAGATGCAAACAAGACTGAAGAGAGCATTTAATGAAAATCTCTAAGCCATTATCTTAGGGAAGGTCGTCTCCCAGAGCTTAAGTGACTTGCCCAAGGTCACACGGCTCATAAACGGAGAGTCCAGGTGGTATGCGTGCCACCACCCCAACACAGAGTCCAAAAAGACCACGTGATGAACATTTTGTGGTCAAGCTAAACTGCAGTATTACCTGGATAAAGAAGAAAAACATAACAAGATAGATTTGATATAAGTTAATAAGCCTCTTCACATTCCTACCCCTTCAGGAAACTCCACGGCCATTATCAATGCACTGCCCAGTAGTAATCGGAATAAAGACTCAAGCTCGAGGCAAAATATTTTTAATTAAATTTGCTTGAAATGAGACAAAGGAATCAAGAAAGATTAAGAACAAGTGTTGGCAAAATTACCATATACTATTCCAGTTCCAAATAAAATGTCCCTACTGAATAAATGGTAGATAGGATAAGAAAATACGTTGAAAAGTTAAACATTTAAAACAAAAAAGAAGAGATGCTTACATTTTTAAAATACACCTTAATTGCTAGAGTTGTCATTTTCAAATAAATTAAACCATGACCTTTGACTAAATGGAATACACTAATAGTTAACTAACAGTTAACTATTAAAAGTCAAGTATGAAAATAAACATTGCAGTTTCTGGTAGCACCAAAATCATTCAGAGAGAATATTGCCAAAAATGTGTTTTGGTGCTTTCTTTTTCTACACAAGAAATTTGATTCTTTAAAGAATTCAATACGATATTCTTATTTGGTATATTTTCAAGAGAAGCTTAATCTATTCGGTATTACTTAAATAGTACATTATGCAGTATATTTATTACCTTATAAAATATATTGCTACAAGTAAGACATGAAAATAATCTTTACTAAAAACTAACAGATAAACTATTTTCACGCACAGGCTTGATTATATTAATAATTAACAGAAAGCACTTTCACAGGGAAATTTAGTGGAAAGTTTTTCTTAAGCAAATAGGGAGAAACTCAATAGAAATTGGTAGAAACCAGAGAAAAATAAACTGGTGCCACATGTGTAAACAGAACAATTATATAGTCCATTCAACAATGAAGATGGATGCACTATAAATGACAGTAAAACAAATAAACTGTTCCTCAGTAAACAAATATAAAACATAATAGCTAGCAGATTTCCTAGTGCACTAAAGGAAAGAGGCCTGCGGTTACAGTAGAAGGGGAAAAAAGCTTCAATACAGTCCCTAAACCACAACACCCTGAAACTGAGACTAAGCTGCTTTTACATGGAGCTCTGACTACAGAGATGTTCTGCAGCATGTTTCACCCCTAGTGTAATTTCAATAATATATTCCTTAATTACCTGTAGCCTCAATGAAACACAGACTCACTCAGGACATGTAACTAAAGTTTCCTGCATATTAATACACACAAAGTAACGGGGAAAACAGCAAGAAAGCACGGCACCAGCAGCCACATACCCTCTTCGGCAGAACTATTGGCGTTATTGCAGGCAGAGTGATCCTCCTCGCACTCAAACTCATGCCTGCTCTTCTTAGAGTGACCCCCTCTCGCAGAACAGGGACAAAATGAAAGAAATCTTCTATAGTTACTCCTTGGGAATCTCAGAGCTCGGCGCAAAGAAACAACTACCAAAGCAATAAATGTCACCCTGCGTATGTGATTCCAATCTACCCAAAGCCAATTAAGGATGGCTGTGGGACAGGACAAGGCAGCAACCAATGAAAGCCCGGAAAACTCTGCCTTTGTCCTTGGAAACACATTCTGATACTTTTGTTTATGATATTTAAAGAACCAGATTAACAGGCATCTAGTTCACTTAACTTTTTTTCCAAAACACTGCAATTCAATGCCATCTTTGTTGACTAGAGAGTTTTGTCTTTAGTAAAACATTCCAACATATGGCAGATAAGAACTGTTTACATTGGTCTATTTAAAGTATATAAATAGGCAGATGAACTAAATTTACGTATGCTACTCATAAAATTGATAAATTAGTTCACTGGAATGTATTACAGAGGCACAAAAAATAATCCTAAAGTTAGAATTGATCCAAAAGTGTTAATTTACATGATTTAATAAAAGATTATCAATATACAAATATGCACATCATCTCCTAAATGGCTACAATTTTGTATTTTTGCATTTCATCCCCTAAATAACTAAAATTTTTGTATTGAGGCTACACATTTAAATATTCCTGTTTATTACTTAAATCAGTCAACCTAAAAAATAATGTTAAATATAAAAGGGGCATTGAGCTATGTATAAATCTAAAATGCTTACATTTTTAAAAACTACAGATCTATGTAACAGAACATATTTCATTCAATTAAAAGCATTCAAACAATAGTCACTGCATAAAGTAATAGCAAAATTTTAATGACAATTTTGCCTTTTTTTAATAACTAAAAATTGTATTCTATACTTAGGGGAGCTGGAGGAGGGTCACAACTAAAACACTGTTAGCTAACAAAAAAAACTTTCAATAAAGTCTAAATAAAAGGTAAAAGAAACACTAAAAAATAATAGAAAGGTATTGCAATATTAAAGCTAATCTGACTTTTTATAATTAAAAAATCCCTCTTGAACTGACCCTTTAATAAGCACCTACTCAGTGCTCTTCAACCATGACACATGGAAGGACTCCCTGACTTCAGCATAAGGGGGACTCCTTGTAATTTCTAGATTACCACATGACTGTTGTAGTCACAAGGCAAAATGGAAAATTCTTGGCAACTCAGGCACAAACCTTCCACTTAATTATCTAGAGAGCTATCAGGCAGGATTCAGTTTACTACCTTACGCTTGACTGTGTTCTATATGTATGGTGATATCATATTAGGAAGGAAGGAAGGAAGGAAGGAAGGAAGGAAGGAAGGAAGGAAGGAAGGAAGGAAGGAAGGAGGAAGGAAGGAAGGAAGGAAGGAAGGAAAGAAGGAGGAAGGAAGGAAGGAAGGAAGGAGGAAGGAAGGAAGGAAGGAAGGAAGGAAGGAAAGGAGGAGGAAGGAAGGAAGGAAGGAAGGAAGGAAGGAAGAAAGGCAGGCAGGCAGGCAGGCAGGCAGGCTGGCTACACACTTTACAAACTCCAGGGTTTCCTACTTTGAATTTCAAAACTTACAATTCCTCATAATAGTAGCTAAGGGTTAGAAAGTTCACTTAATACAGAAAGTCAAAGACATACACCAATAACGAACTATCAGAAAAACCAAGAAAACAATCCCACCCTGACTGGCTGGCTCGGTCGGCTCCGCACCCGCCTGCAAAAGCAAAAGGTCGCTGGTCTGACTTCTGGTCCAGGCATGTGCCTATGCTGCAGGTCAGGTCCCCAGTCAGGGCATGTATGAGACTGATTTTTCTCTCTCACACCGAGGTTTCTCTCTCTTTCTCTTTCCCTTCCCCTCTCTCTAAAATAAATAAATAAAATCTTTTTAAAAATCTAATTTACAACTGATTCAAAAATAAATAAAACACCTAGAAATAAATTTAACCAAGAAGATAAAAGACCTGTACTTGGAAATGTATAAGACAATGAAGAAAGAAATTAAGATGATACAAATAAATGGAAGCACATACCATGCTCATGGATAGGAAGAATAAACATCGTTAAAATGTCCATACTACCCAAAGCAATCTATAGATTCAGTGCAATTTCTATCAAAACAGCAAAGGCATATTTCACAGAACTAGAACTAATAATCCAAAAATTTATATGAAACTACAAAAGACACTGAATAGCTACAGCAATCTTGAGATAAAAAGAACAAAACTGGAGAAATCATGCTACTTGATATCAAACTATCCCAAAAGGATAAAGTACCTAAATCAGCATGGTATGGGCATGAGAACAGACACATAGATCAATGGAACAGACCAGAGAGCCCAGAAATAAACCCATGTCTCTATGGTCAATTAATATTTGACAAAGGAGGCGAGAACATATAATGAGGGAAAGACAGTCTCTTTAATAAATGATATTTGGAAAACAACAAATACATGTAAAAAAAATGAAATTAGACCACCTTCTTACACTACATACAAGAATAAACTCAAAGTGAATTAAAGACTTAAAATGGAAGATTTGAAACCATAAAACTCCTAGAAGAAAATATAGGCAGTAAAATCTCAGACATTTCCCATAGCAATATTTTGTCTGATATATCTCTTATGAGGGAAAGAAGCAAAAAAGTAAATAAATAAACAAATCAGACTACATCAAACTAAAATGTTTTTGCACAGCAAAGAAACGACCAACAAAATAAAAAGACAACCCACTGAATGCAAGGACATACTTGCCAATAGTATATCTGATAAGAGGTTAATATCCAACATTTATAAAGAACTCATATAACTCAACACCAAACAAAAAAACAATTCAATTAAAAAATGGGCAAAACACCTGAATAGACATTTCTTGAAAGACATACAGATGGCCAATAGACATGAAAAGATGCTCAACGTCACTAATCATCAAAGAGATGCAAATTAAAACCATAATGAGATATTGCTACCATCATCATGACTATCATCAATGCCATAGTAGAATGACTATCATCAATAAGTCAGTAAATAATAAGTGTTAGCAAGGATGTGGAGAAAAGGGAACCCTCATGCACTATTGGTGGGAATGCAGATTTGTGGAGCCACTATGGAAAACTGTGTGAAGGTTCCTCAAAAAATTAAAAAATGGAACTTCCTTATGACCCAGCAATTTCACTTCTGGGGATTTATCCGAAGAAACCCAAAACACTAATTGGAAAAAATATATGCACCCCTATGTTCACAGCAGTGTTGTTTATATAGCAAAGCCATGGAAGCAACACAACCTAAGTGTCCACCAACAGAAAATGGATAAAAAATATATAATGGAATATTACTCATCCACAATAAAGAATGAAATTTTACCATTTGCAACAACAAGGATGGACCTAGACGGTATTATGCTAAGTGAAATAAGTCAATCAGAGAAAGACAATTACCATATGATTTCATTTACATGTAGAATCTTAAGAATAATACAAACAAACAAAAGGAAACAGACATATATACAGAGAACAGACTGATGGCTGTCAGAGGGGAGGAGGGTTTGGAAACTGGAAAAAAGTTAAAAGGATTGAGAAGTACAGATTGGTAGTTATAAAACAGTCACAGGGATGCAAAGTACAGCACAGGGAATATAGTCAGTAATACTGTAATAACTATGTATGCTGCCAGATATGTACTGAAAATATCAGAGGAACACTTTTTAAAGTATACGATTATCTAACCACTATGTGGACACTATGTTGAAACTAATACAAATTAATAATGAATGTAAACTGTGATTGAAAAAAACTTTAATGTGAAACAAAGTTACAAAAAAAAAAGTCACAGATCTAGTTTGGAGTCATTCATTTGATCCTTATCCAGTTAGATTTGTTATGGTCTTTAAAAATGAGATGCAAATTAAAACTACAATGAAGTATCACCTTACACCTGCCAGAAGAGCTACCAGCAATAAATCAACAAACAACTAGTGCTGGTGAGGACGTGGAGAAAAGAGAACCCTAGTGCACTCTTGTTGGTAATGCAGATTGGTTTAACAACCGTGGAAAACAGTATAGAGTTTCCTCAAATAATTAAAACGGAACTGCCTTTTAACCCATCAACCCCATCTCTGGGAATATACCTTAAGAGTTCCAAAACGCCAATCAGAAAGAATATATGTACCCCCATGTTAATAGCCAACATTATTTACAATAGCCAAGCTCTAGAAACAGCCCAAGTTCCCATCAGTAGAAGAGTGGATAAAAAAGCTTTTGTGCATTTGCACAATGAAATACTACTTGCTGTATAAAAGAAGGAAATCTTATCCTTTGCAACAGAATGGATGGACCTGGAGATTATTATGCTATGCACAATAAGCCAGTCAGAGAAAGACAAATACCATATGATCTCACATATATGTGGAATCTAATGAACAAAATAAACTGGCAGCTGTAAGATGGGACGATGTTGACGGGCGGGATGGACTAAATAAAAGAAGATGAAGAGTTCACCAAAGAGCATATATATGCATAGCCCATGGCCACAGACCATGTGGAGAAGGACAGTAGGGGGGCGGAGCAGAAAAGGGATCTGGGTGGCGGTAGGCAAAGGGCGGGGGGATGGGGACATCTCTAATAGTGTCAACAATAAAAATAAATAAGTAGATAAATAAATAAATAAAACTTCCAACAAAAATCTACTAATACTGGGAAGAGAGTCACCATTTGTGAACTGAAGAACTGGTTTAACCATTTTGGCAGAGTAACAATAACAAAGCCCACAGTAACTACATATTTTCAAGATTATTGCCTATATTTACTTTTTATTTCCTCTTTTCTCCATTTAGTCTTTGATATTACAAACCAATGTGATCTCTAGTCTCAAAATATGTGTTTTCACCATGATCAATGAAATTTATCTAGTAAATCATGAAGCAAAGTACCCATGGTGTGCCAGGCACTGAGCTAGATGGTAAACACATATTGATGAATAAGGTATGGTTGCTGCTAATAGTAGAATAGAGATATTTGTTTATACTTGCTTTTTATTTTTTCTTTTTATAATTTTTTATTTTTTAAATATATTTTATTGATTATGCTATTACAGTTGTCCCATTCCCCCCCCCTTTATTCCACTCTGGCCTGCACCCCTACTCCCACCCAAATGTCCCCCCTTAGCTCATGTCCATGGATCATACATATAAGTTCTTTGGTTTCTCCATTTCCTATACTATTCTCAACCTCCCCCTTTCTATTTTGTACCTACCATTTATGTATCTTATTCCCTGTACCTTTTCCCCCATTCTCCCCGTCCCTGCTAATAATCCTCCATGTGACCTCCATTTCTGTGATTCTGTTCTAGTTGTTTGCTTAGTTTGTTGTTTTGAGTTTCAGTTGTTGATAGTTGTGAGTCTGTTGTCATTTTGCTGTTTGTATTTTTCATCATCTTCTTTTTCTTAGATAAGCCCCTTTAACATTTCATATAATAAGGACTTGGTGATGATGTACTCCATTTGCATTATAGAGGTACTAGAAGGAGAAGAGGAGGAGCAAGATATTGGAAATTTATTTGAAAAAATAACAAAAGAAAACTTCCCTAATTTGGTGAAGGAAATAGACATGCAAGTCCAGGAAGCAAAGAGAGTCCCAAACAAGATGGACAAAAAGAGGCCCACTCCAAGATGCATCATAATTAAAATGCCAAAGGTAAAGATAAAGAGAGAATTTTAAAAGCAGCAAGAGTAAAGCAGATAATTACCTACAAAGGAGTTCCCATAAAACGGTTGGCTGATTTCTCAAAAGAAACTTTGCAGGCTAAAGGGACTGGCAAGAAATATTCAAAAGTCATGAAAAGCAGGGACCTACAGCCAAGATTGCTCTACTCAGCAAAGCTATCATTTAGAATTAAAGAGCTTCCCAGACAAGAAAAAACTAAAGGAGTTCTTCATCACCAAACCATTATTATAGGAAATGTTACAGAGACTCACTTAAGAAAGGAAGATCAAAACTATAAGCAATAAGATGGTGATAAACACATACCTGTCAGCAATTGAATCTATAAAGAAAACTAAGCAAACTAGAAAAATAGACAGAATCATGGATATCGAGAGCATTTTGATGGTTGCCAGATGGGAGGCAGTGTAGAGGAATGGGTGGAGAGTTGAGGGAATTAAGAAGTAGAAATAGGTAGTTACAGAATAGCCATGGGTATGTAAAGTACAGCATATGAAATGGAGTAGCCAAAGAATTTATTTGTATGAGCCATGGACATGAACAACAGTGTGGGGTTGTCTGAGGGAATGGGGTGGGCGCTATGTGGAGGGGGCAAAGGGGAAAATACTGGGACAGCTGTAATAGCATAGTCAATAAAATATAATTTAAAAAATTAGGATCATATGTTAAACCAAGAATAGTAGTAATAAGCAAAATCATACCTGTTCACACACAAGGCAGAAAACTGAAAGCATAAGAAATACCAAAGTAAGAGGACATGAAACATCAGATTACAGAGCTCAAGAGATGTAAATGCTATGTATTGAAATCCATAATGAAATCAGAGTTCAAGTAAATAAATGACAGATACAAGATGAGCAGCAAAAGAGAGAGAAAAACTACTATAAATTAAAGAAGTTTTAGAAACAGAGATCTAAAGAAACAGAGCTCTAAAGGATATCTATATAATACATGTAACTGGAATTTCCACAGAAGAAAACCAAAATACTGGAAAACAAAAAACATATAAAGATAAAATATATGAAAACTTTTTGTAATAAAATATTTATTTAAAGGGCACCCAGTCCCCTAGAGAAACTTGTTCTAACAATCAACAGTAAGATACCTAATAAAGTTACTGGACTTCAAAGTTAAAAAATCCTTTGGAATACAGGGCAAGAAAGCTCTGGTATCTTATAAATAGTGGTGGTTGTGGGGGGAAGGTTTGTCTCTATTGTAGCATTTTTCCAAGAACACTGAAATATAGGTTTCAGTAGACCCCTCTAGTTACTCCACTGGATGGAGTAATGCCTATAAAATTCTTGGGGTAAGAAAATGTATATGAGATTTTTAAATTCAGCCAAACTCATTCATTATAAAGGCAACAAACAATGTTCAAAAGTTCTGAATATGTGCAAGCACACAATATCTTGTTCCCATGGGATTTTCTTCAGGAATTTACTAAAAGATTAAACTGTAGTCATCTAAGACATGGTTGGAAAAATCAGAGGAAAAAGACTAGAATAAACACTGAAACTAATTATGGAACTAAGTCCCTATGTGATTATGTTGCTGTAATAAAATATAAGTAATATATGCCTTAATAATGCAGAAATGATACCCTCCCTGAAAAAAGATAAAAGCTGAAGGAGGAAGAACATGGAATATTACAGAGGCCAAAAGATATTATTTCAAACTGATAAATCATAGGAGACTTTAAGTAAATGATTTTACAATTCTAAAATTAACTAGTAGAATAGGGGAAAGAAGGAAAAAAATATTAATTTTATCATTACTCCTCAGAGAGGGATTAAGAGATAATTTAAAAAATAAGAAGATTAAGGGTTTTCATACAGTTATAGTCATAATGACAATAGATATACCAACCTTTCTAATTAAAAGAGCATAAAGCTAAGAAAGCAGAATAAATTGTAAAATTCTTCAAAACTCATAAATTTCAAAACATACTGTGAAATAATGTAACAGTATTAATATCAAACTTTTATTTATCTCAGTAACTGTGAGAGAGCTAAACTAACCTATGAATCATAAAGGAGATTCCATTCTATTGGTGGGAAAGAAACCCCAATGCCCAAGTGATTCAGTTTGAAAATAAAGGAATGGGTTTGGGGTGAGAAAGAAAGAAGGAGGAATAAAGAATGAGAAGAGGAAGGGAGGGAGGAGGGAAGAAAATAACAGTGGTCCATATCTTGCAAGATTGAACTCAGAACAGAAAAGCAAAGAATAATGTTGAATGGTGGGATTCACAATAAAAAATATTATGAATACCTAAGCCTCATGGAATACATATTTATAGAACACAGTATAGGGAATATGAAGAAAAGTATAGAAACGTTATTAATAGACTATTATCCAACCCCCTCAAACCATGAAGCAACAGTGGATTAAAAAGTAAGTATATGAAAAATTTAAATAGGTTGATATAATTAATAACATAGATTTAACTGCTACATATTGAACTGCAAGGTTAAATCAAAGAATGTAACTTCTCTTTAAGAGAGTGGATTAAAAACAAAAAAACTCAGTCAAAATAAAATCCCATCATAGTGTAATTCATATCCTTAAACACATCTACTAATAAGCAAGCATGAAAATAAATTCATTAACATCCAAAAATTAGAAAATATTATTAAATTAAGTAGAAAGCTAGCAAAACAAATATAGGGAGAAAAAAGGAAAACATATTAATATACAAAATGAAAGCATGCACCAGTAAAATGAAGAAGCAGTTAAGAGAAAATTAAGAAACTGATTCCAGTCTAGACAGAGGCACAGGTAGAAATGCCTTGCTTCCTCACACAACCAAAAGAAAGACAATAAATAATTTAAAAGCAAAAACCAACTAGAACTGCCAGAAAATTGAGCTGTATGTAAGTCCGACAACCAAGGAGTTAAAGAAGATACATTCATCCAGACTGGTAGAAGGGGAGGAGACAGGCAGTGTGTATGGACAGGATGCACAGGAAGGTGGCGGCTGGTGGGCAGTCCCACATTCACATGTGCATAAACCAGGAGGAACTAGGGTACAAGACAGACCATGCAACCCAGGGTTCCAGATCCTGGAAATGAAGCCTCAAAACCTCTGGCTGTAAAAACCTTTGGGGATTGTTGCAGCAGAAGAAATTCCCAGTCTCACAGGAAAGTCCACGGGAGGGACCCAGGGGTCCCAGAAGGTAGACAAACCCACCCACCCGGGAATCAGCACCAGGAAAGGTGTAATTCACTTGTGGGTAGCAGGGGAAGTAACTGAAAGCCGGGTGAGTGCTGAGCAAGTAGCATTGTTCCCTCTTGGACCCCTCCCCCATATACAGTGCCACAACAAAGTGATGTGGGTTACCCCGCCCTGGTGAATACCTAAGGCTCCACCCCTACAATGTAACAGGTATGCAAAGACAAAGAAATACGGCCCAAATGAAAGAACAGATCAAAAGTCTATAAAAAGAGCTAAGTGACGAGGAGATAGACAACCTATCAAACACAGAGTTCAAAACACTGGTAATCAGGATGCTCACAGAAATGGTTGAGAGTGGTTGCAAAATAAAGGAAAAAGTGAAGGCTATACAAAGTGAACTAAAAAATAATATACAGGGAACCAACAGTGAAGGGAAGAAAACTGGGACTCAAATCAATGATTTGGAGCAGAAAAAGAAATAAATAAACATTCAACCAGAACAGAATGAAGAAACAAAAATTCAAGAAAGTAAGGAGAGGCTTAGGAACCTCTGGGACAACTTTAAATGTTCCACCATCTGAATCCTAGGGTACCAAAGGAGAAGAGGAAAGGCAAGAAATTGAAAACTTATTCGAAAAAATAATGCAGGAAAACTTCCCCAATCTGGCGAAGGAAATAGGACTTCCAGGAAGTCCAGGGAGCTCAGAATCCCAAAGAAGTTGGATTCAAGAAGAAACACAACAAGACACATCATAATTAAGTTATCCAATATGAAAGATAAGGAAAGAATCTTAAAAGCAATAAGAAAAAAGGAGACAGTTACCTACAAAGGAGTGCCCATTAGATTATCAGCTGATTTCTCAAAAGAAACCTTACAGGCAAGAAGGGGCTGGAAAGAAGTATTCAAAGTCATGAAAGGCAAGGACATACATCCAAGATTACTCTATCCAGCAAAGCTAACATTTAGAATCGTTGGGCAGATAAACTGCTTCCCAGGTAAGGTCAAGTTAAAGGAGTTCATCATCATCAAGCCTTTATTATATGAAATGTTAAAGGGACTTATCTAAGAAAAAGAAGATCAAAAATGTGAACAGTAAAATGATAACAAACTCACAACTATCAACAACTAAACCTAAAAAACAAAAACAAAATCAAAGCAACAGAACAGAATCACAGAAATGGAGCAGAACAGGAACAGAATCACATGGAGGGTTATCAGCAGGGAGAGAGAGGGGGGAGAATGAGAGAAAAGGAACAGGGAATAAGAAGCATAAGTGGCAGGTACAAAATTGACAGGGGGAGCTTAAGAATAGTATAGAAAATGGCGAAACCAAAGAACTTATATGTAGGACCCATGGTTATGAACTAAGGTGGGGCAATGCTGGAGGGAGGGGTATGTAAGGCAAAGGGCGAGACAGAGAAGGAAAATAAATGGGATAACTGTAATAGCATAATCAATAAAATATACTTAAAAATAAAAATTAAAAAAGAAACTACTTTCCTCAATTTTATGCAAATAAAATCTGGATGAAATGGGTAATTCTCTAGAACAATACAATTTACAAGAATTGAATCCAGAAAAAAGAAAATCCAAAGACGACAGTTACCATATAAAAAAGAAAGTCTGTCAACCTGGCCAGTGGCTCAGGTGTTTGGAGCGTTGTCCTGAGCACCAAAGGGTTGCATGTCCGATCCCCAGTCAGGGCACAACCTAGGGTACGGGTTCAACCTCCAGTAGGGGCACACACAGGAGGCAACTGACCAATCTCTCTCTCCCATATCAATGTTTCTTTCTCTCTCTCTCCCCTCCCCAATCCCTAAAAATCAATAAACATATTCTCAGGTGAGGATTTAAAAAGAAAAGAGAGAGAAAACAATACTTTTAAATACAAAAAGCGAGAAAGCAATGCTACAGCTTTGTTTAAAATAAAATAAAGAAAAAGTAATTTGTGAAAGAGTTACTCCAAAAAGAAATAGCCCAGTCCTAAATAATTTTCTGTAACAGAGAAATGTTACGTAATTTTTAAGGAACCAATAATTTCTATGCTATTCAAACTATTTCAGTGTAAAGAAAATGTACAATTATAGCCAAGAAAGTTAGAAAAACAGACGGTTTTGCATAGCTGATGTACTAAAAAACTGTAGTCAGTCAAGTTCTAAAAGGTACTGACAAATCTATGTGTATATACAACAGCTGAAATGAACGAAAAAAAAAAGATGAGACACCCAAAAAGGCTAACTATATCCATATTTGTAAACAAAAGATGTGGATGCTTTACTGTTAAAAAGAAAAACTGCAGACCCAAAATGGCATCACTTGTGCTAAACCCATGATACCAACACAGACTTAATATCTGACTTTATGTCAGTTTTGACCTTCACCGGAAATGTAATCTTAGTTACCAAGTATAAAATTTTCTGGTCAACACCAATGACGTAATCCCTCTCTACTGCAACCACCAAAAAGAAGCAATCTACCCGATAAAACCCTGGACCACCCCACTGCCCCCACAAAAAAGAAAAAGAAAAGAGTTCCTAGCCTAAACATCATCCTTTCTTTTATTTTGCTAAAAATTCCCTGCCACACCCTTCTTTGTATAAAAACCTTCCAGCTTGTACAACCTCTTGGTTCACCCTTCTAGATGCTCCACAGGATGATCGGTTAATAAAACTCATTAGATCTTCAAATTTAGTCCATGGAACTTTGTTTTTAACATGACCCAACATGATACACTAAAAAAGGACTCCAAAATTAGAAAACTAAATAGAAATTTCTAAAAATTAACTAACATAAACATGCTAGAAGAAACAATCAAAGAAAAGTTGAATAATCTTAGGGTAGGAATGCTTTCCTAAATCAGAGCTAGAAGCCATAAGAACAAAATCAATGAATTTAACTCATAAATATTTTGATGTTTATAGCATAAAAGATATACATAAAATTAAAATGCAAGACACAGATTATAAAAAATATGTGCAACTTATTTAAGAAAAAACTAATATCCAGGATACATAGAGTTCCTAAAAATTAACAGAAAAAAGTAAAAAACATCCCAAGAGAACAATGAACAAAGTGCAGATATGAACACACAGTTGACACACACAAACATATTATACCACTGAATACAGAAACTGGAAAAGACATTCAGTCTCACTAGTAATAAGAGAAATGCATATTAAGACAAGGCATTTTCACCATTGGGCAAAAATTTAAAAGATTGAAAATTTCAAATGGTGGCAGAGTGTTAGGAAGACAGTGATACTCTCAGATGCTGATGAAAGTAGAATAATTGGGAACCAACTCTGGAAGGACATTTGGCAGCATTTATAAAAATTTTGAGAAGCCACACCCTTTGATATATAACTACTGCTTTCTTCTTTCCCTACTCTGCAGACTAATTAGCATAAATATTTAAACAGTCATCTGGAAGAATGTTTACTGCATCGTTGGTTACAAGAGGAAAAATTTGAAAAAAGGTGACATGTTGAAAATGGTTACAGATTAGTAACATGTATGCAGTCAGACTGCAGAGTATCAGGGAGCAACTGACAGAACTGATATATGAATTAATAATAAATATTGTCACACACATACTGTTGAATTTATTTTTCTTTTTTTTTTAAGATTTTATTTATTTATTTTCAGAGAGAGGAGAACGGAGGGAGAAAGAGCAATGTATGGTTGCCTCTCACATGGCCCTCACTGGGAACCTGGCATGTGCCCCGACTGGGAATCGAACCGGGATCCTCTGGTTCCCAGCCCGCGCTCAATCCACTGAGCTACACCAGCCGGGCTGAATTTGTTTTTCATTACAAACCAGTAACTTGGTGTGACACAATTTGTGTAAAATCAAATATCTATAATTTTATATATATCATAAGCATAGGTAAGCGCATAGAAAAATTACTAGAACAATACATGCCAAATTTTTAATTATATTGATCTCCAGGCAGGAAAGAGAGATTGAGAAGAGATGTGATCATGAAATGGTTATTTGAAGGTATTTATTTTTATAATTAATGTAATATTCATATAGAAATTAAAATGTAAAAAACTACAAGATTCCTCAAGTTAAAAGTCAAATACATAATGAAAGTGGAGTTGCCATGAGCTCTGACTGCTTGAATACTGAGAATGGCCCCTTAATAATTCTTACTGTTGCTTCCAGCACTTGGCTGTTGTAAATTGTGCTGCTATGAACACTGGGGTGCACAGGTTCTTTTGGATTGGTGTTTTGGGGTTCTTAGGATATAACCCCAGCAGTGGAATTACCAGGTCAAAAGGCAGCTCCATTTTTAGTTTTCTGAGGAAATTCCATACTGTTTTCAACAGTGGCTGCACCAGTCTGCAATCCCACCAAAAGTGCACTAGGGTTCCCTTTTCTCCACAACCTCACCAGCAGTTGTTTTTTGTTGATTTGGTTATGATGGCCATTCTGACTGGTGTGAAGCAGTATCTCATTGTGGTTTTAATTTGCATCTCTCTGATGGCCATCAGTTAATGAGTGGATCAAAAAACTATGATACATTTACACAATGGAATACTACGCAGCAGAAAGAAGGAGCTCCTACCCTTCAAGACAGCATGGATGGACTGAGAGCATTATGCTAAGTGAAATAAGCCAGGCAGTGAGGGACAAATACCATATCATCTCACCTTTAAGTGGAACTTTATCAACAAAACAAACATGCAAGCAAAATATAACCAGAGACATTGAAATTAAGAACAAATTGACAGTAACCAGAGGGGAGGTGGGAGAGGGCAATGGAGGGAAAAGGGAGAAGGATTTTCAGGAACAACTATAAAGGACACATGGACAAAACCAAGAAGGGGATGGAACAGTGAGGGGGGCGGGGAGGTGGCGATGGCTGGGGTGGGGGGAAGAGGTGGGGGAAAAAAGCAGACAACTATACTTGAACAACAATAAAGTTTTTAAAAATGAAAAAAAGAATTCTTACTATATTTTTTATTTGTGAGCAATTATCTCTGGCATTTGCATTTAATACATTCCAATGGATAAATACATTATCATTTATTTAAAATATATTGGATTTAGGAAGTCCACATTACTTACTCAATGAGCAAATATTTGACTTGTCTATGAAGTCATCTCATGTCACTTAGTACCTAGGAATCCTTTCTAAACACCTCTACTCAAATGGTTATTCAAATGCCCTGAAAACCTCCAGCCACAGGAAACTAATAAACACCATGTGTTGATATCCTCGCATCCCTAAGCCCACCAGGTTCCCAGCAGGCTGTTATTAACTATTAGCTAAAGGCAGGAGTGCTGTATTGGGTGAGGTGGCACTTTCTCTCTGGCTCTCCTATCTGTGCCTCTCCCTTCAAGCAAGGAAATCTACTACATTTTAAGAGGAAACAGGAAACATCAGCCACAAATACATTTCTACTACAAGACAGACAAAACATATTTCCAAGTAAATTAGAAAATGCTCCCTTCTTTCCTCTAGAGTCTACCCCTTCAGCTACGTGTCGCCCCCACAGCAAGCTGAATAATGGTTCTCCCCACAGCGTGGCTGTCCTAACCCCTGGAAGCCATGAATACATTATCGTACAAGCTGCAAGATTTGAGTTTTGGTCCTCAGTCCTCTACCAACGCTCAGAGCACCAATCTTTATCTGCAAAATGAATTATTTGTACAAAATGGTCTTTAAGTATTTTCCATTTATAAAGGGAAAAAATTCATATAAACTTAAAATCACATTTATGCCCTGAAAGAAACAAATGTGTATTTTTCCAACTAGGAGTAAATCCTTACCATTTAAAAGTCCTTTGAGGAAATTTAAGTACTATTCTCTTAAATATCATCCATGGTGCAAAAACATACAAGGATACATTGACTTGCCACAAATCAATGTCACCCTACTGATTAAAGACACAATTTTGGCTGCTCTCCTCCCAAATGTTATCAATCACACACAACAAACTCCTATGGAAGGTTTTGCCCTACTCCTCTTCTTCATACCCATCAAGAACCTGCGAGTGCCTTTATGAAAGTTGTACACTTCTTTACAGGAAACGCTGTAACTTTAAGAATAAAATTGTGCAGTATCTTCAACTTCATCAGTGGAAAAGAAGACAGAATACATTCTAAAATAGACCTCAACTCTCAGCAGATTTATTACCGTCAATCTCAAGTAACAAGTTGGTTTATTTTTTCACAAGCACTCAAGTTAGATGACACAAGAAATTTCATTAAAATGCATACAATATTTTCAGCCACCAGCAGTATTACATTTGGTTTTCATTTTCCTTCATATAAACTCTTGAAGGGAAAAGGACTGAAAGCTGAGTGACTATTTCCCAAGTATCTGACAGTATTGTGTGTCATTATCAAGTGCTTATAATTATTCGTAAAAAATAAGAAGTGATCATACAGACAATATAAAAAAACCTCTAATCAAGAGAGTCAACAAAACACAATTTTAGTCACCAGTCAGCTCCATTAAAAAAAACCTCCAAGTTTACTTTTCTCCATGTAAAACATTACTATGCAGTGTGACTAATACACGCATGCATTCATTTATTCATTCAACCACATTTACTGACAACAGATTACACATGCAGCACTGTTAGGCCTATTAAATCACAGAAGAGTATGACATAGGTCCTCCCCTAAAGTCACTTAAACACAGTATGTTAGGTGCTAGAAGAGATGCATAAATCATGTGCTCTTGGGCCATACAGAGAAAAAGTTACAGAGATTGATGGAGAGTTCATAAAGGAAGAGGCTATGGACCTTAAAAGGGAAGGATTTCACTGTTGTGAATGGGAGGCCAGGAGAATTCCAGGCATGGAAAGGGAATGAGGAATAAATTTGGAACAGAGCAATATATTTTGATTAGACTGGAGGAATATGTAGAGAATAGCAGGATGCAAGATTGGAATGTTTCACTGTAGCTAATCTTTTGGACAACTTCAAAATTAAGTTGAGGAATCTGATATTAATTTGGTAGGCAATGGGGGTCCAGTGCAGATTTTTAAGCAAAGTGCCGTGAATAAAGCTGTCCTTCTGAGAATGTTAATTTGGCAGCCATTCATCAGATGAACCCATATGGGAGTTTTGTAGATCCCACTGTTTCCTTTCATAGACTTCTACCTTATAACAAACTGTTAAATGTCTCCTTGTTACTTAACATTTTATCTCCCATTTCCATATATGCTTTGACTCCTCTTGGGCTGACCTCTGAATAAGTCCTATAACACAGGCCACAGTATCCAAAGAAGCCTTCGGGAATGAGCCAGTGCTACCTTGAAGAAGACCAGAGGCAGGCCCAATAACCTTTATGCTAAAAACAGCCCAGACATCACATTAAGAGCCAGAAGTCTATATTTAGATCCAAGTGCCTTGATCAAAACGATAAGCTTAGAGGAGCAAGACATGTGAAGGAGAAAGAATAATTACCATATTGGGTACTGGCCTCCTGGGGATTATAATTTCCACTGTATAATAATGCAAATCATGATCACAGATGTTAGAGGTTAACTTGCTCAAAACCACACTGCTGTAACGCTTGGCAAAATGTTGACCCAGAGGGGAAAACAGAAAAGGGAAAATAATGAAACTCATACTATTCTCTTAGCTGAATAAAAGACTGTAGGTTTGAGATTAAATGAGTTTACCAAATACAGAGCAGGAACAGTGAATGTTTTAAAACAATATTTTAAACATATTTTAGTGAAATATCACAACTCCAATAACGAGAGAAAAACTGCAAAGCTTCCAAAGAGAAGATTAAGAACCAATAAACAATTCAAAACAAAAAGTCTTACAAATAGGCTGTCTTCTCAGATCTTCAGCTATCTAAATAAAATGCCCATAAAGATTAAAAAAAAAAGTCTCATAAATAACAGGAATCGGACTGGCAACAAACTTTTTATCTTTAAAACTGGATGCTATAAGACAGTGGATTAATAGCTTTAAAGTTCTGAGAGGAAATGCATTTTGAATCTGGAATTCTAAACCTAGACAAATTATTATAAAGAGTGAGGGTCAGTGAAGACATCCATAAAAACAGAGCTTTGGATGCAGGACTTCCAGTCAAGATGGAGGCTTAGGTAAACGTGACTCACCTTCTCATACAACCAAGCAAAAATTACAACTAGACTACATAAAATAATCACCCAGAATTGTCAGAAAATTGAGCTGTATGGAAGTCCAACAACCAAGGAATTAAAGAAACCACATCCGTCTAGACCAGTAGGAGGGACAGAGACATGCAGAAATGTACAGACCCTGAATGGATGGTCCCACATGCAAGGGTGGTAGATAAAAATTGGGAGGGATATCTCAGGAGCAAGGTATCCCAGACTCACACCAGACTACCCAGCCTAGGTTTCCAGCACCAGGAAGATAAGTCCCCATAACGGGCTATAAAAGCCAGTGGGGGTTGGGGCAGCAGAAGAGACTACAGGATTCTAAGGAGTTTCCTTTTAAAGGGACTACAACAAACTCAGGACTTAGACTCAGTCCCTCTGGGCTTTAGTACCAGTGATATACGGGGAGAAATTAAAGTGTCTGGCATAAGGGCAAGTGCTGGGAGACAGCTTCCTCCTGGACAGAATTCCAGAGGCCAGACAGCTGCACAGTCCCCTCCCCGAGCCCTCCCCCACACAGAGCCATGGAGCAGTGACTTGGGTTGCCCAGCCCTGGTGATTACCTACGGCTCCGCCCCATCCAACTTACCAGTGCACTTTTCTATAATAGGCCACACTAGGAAGACAGGCAGTCAAAGCAGCACCATCTAACACATAGAAGCAAACACAGGGAGGTTGCCAAAAAGAGAAGACAAAGAAATATGGCCCAAATGAGAGAACAGAACAAAACTCCAGAAAAAGAATGAAACAAAACGGAGATAAGCAATCCATCAGATGCAGAGTTCAAAACACTGGTTATTATGATGCTCAAGGAACTCATTGGTCACTTCAATAGGGAAAAAAAAAAAAAGACCCAGGCAGAAATGAAGATTACGCAAAGTGAAATTAAAAAAAAAAAAAATTTACAAGGAACCAATAGTGGAGTGGATGAAGCCAAGAATCAAATCAATGTTTGGAACATAAGGAAGAAAAAAACATTCAATCAGAACAGCAAGAAGAAAAAAGACTCCAAAAAAACAAGGATAGGCTACAGAGCCTCTGGGACAACTCCAAACACACCAACATTCGAATCACAGCGGTGCCGGAGGAGAAGACAAGGAGCAAGAAAACTGAAGATCTATTTGAAAAAAAAAAAAAAAATGAAAGAGTACTTCCTTAATTTGGCGAAGGAAATACACATACAGGTCCAGGGAGCACAGAGAATCCCAAACAAAATGGGCACAAAGAAGACCACACCAAGACACATAATTAAAATGCCAAAAGTTAAATATTAAGAGAAAATCTTAAAAGCAGCAAGAGAAAAGCAGATAGTTACCTATAAAGGAGTTCCCATAAGACTGGCAGCTGATTTCTCAAAAGAAACTTTGCAGGCTAGAAGGGACTGGCAAGAAATATTCACAGAGATGAAAATCAAGGAGCTCCAACCTAGATTACTCTATCCAGTGAAGTTACCATTTAAAATTGAAGGGCAGATGAAGTGCTTCCCAGGCAACATAAGGCTAAAGGAATTCATCACCAAATCATTATTATATGAAATGTTAAAGGGACTTATTTAAGGAAAAGAAGATCAAAACAATGAACATTAAAATGGCAATAAATTCACAACTATCAATAATCATATCTGAAAAACAAACTAAGCAAACAAGCAGAACAGAAACAGAATCATAGATATGGAGATCATTTGGAAGGTTATCAGTTGGGAGGGAGAAAGGGGAGAATGGGGGAAAGTTACAGTGATTAAGAAGTACAAACTGGTAGGTGCAAAATAGACAGGAGGATGTTAAGAACAGTATAGGAAATGAAATAGCCAAGGAACTTATATACATGACCCTTGGACATGAATAAAGGGGGCAACTGCAAGAGGGAATAGCAGTTACTGCTTGAAGGGGGCAAAGGGGAACAAGCATAATCAATAAAATATATTTAAAAATAGAGCTTTTTCTCTATTAATTATAAACAAATACTCTATGCGTTTCAGGCATGGTGCTAGGCATTCATTATTTCAAGTGAACTACACTGGCCAAGACAGTTTTTCTGCATAGAAAGTTGTCTTTTACTTATTTTCAAAAAATGTTCAGTTTATTAGAATGCTATATTCCTCAAACATTCTCATCTCCAAAGTTTTTATAAATAGGTATTTTTAATATGGCAATTGACACAATAATATATTATTGTTTGTACCTATCAACTCTCATACCACAAACAAATAACTTTACTGACAATAAAAAAAAGAAAGAAAACAGAGAGTCAGTCAGGCAGTCAGTAAGTTGAAACAGTAATAAATAATTCAAGGCAAAGATATTTACTCACTTTTATTTGTCCCAGTTCAGAGTCTGCTAATCTTACCAATCAGAAACTGCCATTTAGGATTGTCTTCCAAATCAGAGTTTTATTCTAGATATCAGGACCAACTGTAAGGAAAACTGCACGTGCCATAAAAATTTTCTCACAGAAGTAAAAACACCACATCAGACAGGGGGTGACATGGAATCACTGCAGACAACACTAGAGGAATCTCTGCAAAGATGGTGTTAGTCATGGCAACCTCTGACACAAGACAGAGAGCCTGAGTCCCAGAGACGGTCCCTGTGTTGTGCAGGACTTCACGCCCACTCATGTCAGCCTTTCCATGTCAGAATCACAGAGGTCACCAACATATATCTTAAGCCAAATGAGATGGTCAACTTGTCAATTGTGAACAGACAAATCTGTCTTTCCAGGCTTCACAATCTCTCTAGAGTTAAGAGGATTTAAACCTAGAGCAATCTTTTAAAAAATATTATACCACATGGAAAATGCATTTAATATTTAAGTGATTCATTTAATGGTTTTATAAGGATAAGAAAACTTCCGACAATGCCCAGCCAAGGGCAGGCAAGAAATGCAGAAATGTTGCCAATGTGCCTAATCTTAACAGCAGCATCCTTATGTTCTCTCATTAGACTCTCCTGAGCAGATTGAGGAGAACTACTGAATTAAATAACGGCCAAGAATTTCTCTATTCAATTCCACAGACCATCTGGGCTGCTATGCTGTTTCTGCCAGTGGTCACAGCAGAAACTTCAAGAAAGCAAATGTGGACATCATTATAAAGCTGTATGTAGGTGGAGAGAAAAAAATATTCTTAACTGTAATTGTGGAAGAATATGCATTTTTTGACCACAAATTCAAATATTTATGAGGTGTGACTATGTGATAATGATACTGATTTAACAAATATACCAGAATATATAGATGCAGCGAAGAGCGAAACCTTCAAAAGTGACTGTCTCAGAAGTTATTCAGGTAGATCTCATCACATGGCACTTCATTCCAAATTGTTTAAAAAATAAGCCTATGGCCCTGGCTGGTGTGGTTCAGTAGACTGAGTGCCGGTCTGTGAACTAAAGGGTCACCGGTTCGATTCCCAGTCAGGGCACATACTTGGGTCGAAGGCCAGGTCCCCAGTGGCGGGGGGGGGGGGGCGGGCACATGAGAGGCAACTACACATTGATGCTTCTCTCCCTCTCTTTCTCCTCCCTTCCTCTCGCTCTAAAAATAATAAATCTTTAAAAAAATACACCTTTGTTTTTATTTTCAGCCATCTTTATCCAATTGACCTTATTAACAAAGAAGACACCCTTATTTTCTGGCATAAAGGGGAAGGAGTAGTAAGCTATTTTAGTAACATGTTGCCAAAGTCAATGCAGTAGTTTTCAAATGTTCGGCTTGCTGCAGGGAAAGCTATTTTGAGAACCGCCCAGACCTTTATTAAAATTCCCAATTCAAAGAAATCATTACAAAAATTTATTTTAGATAACATTCATATAATGATACATATTAGTTGCACAACAATATTAAAGCAGAATTACACTTTTCATACGTTGAATGTACATAGTACAAAGAGGTCTCCCCTGAGTCAATGTACACACTTACAGACATTTCATAGGAGCTGAAATATAAGACTGAATTCAACTAGTATTCGCAGGGATGTATGGTTATTGTGCTTTTGCTTTCATGATGTTGTCCCACTAGAATGTATTTAGTTGAAATTACAACTATAATAATATCGTGTCTTTGGAAAAAATACTATCTTAGTTAAAATATTCTACTTTGCAATTCCACAGAAAATGTCACCAAAAAAACGTTTTAGACATCCTATATCTTTATTTTACAATGTGCTCTCACAAGCAGTTTTTACATTGCGCATGGGGAACACCAAAATGTTCGAGTCAAGAAAGAGTCTCATTAACTTCTTCATATGCTTCCTAGCTTGCGCGCTCATGTCACTCTTCAGAATTGGCTCTAAACAAATTTTTGCTCTTCCTCAAAATCAGATAGTCACAAGGAATTAAGAGCAGTGGGAATGTTTATTAAGAAATTGCTACCACTTTCTAAAAACAAGTCAATTCTTCCAAAACTACTGAGTGGTAACACTATCCCTAAAATCAATGTCATCTCCCAGTGACTACCTTGAATGAGACTAAACTCATTCAGATGTATCAATAACGGAATAAAAATAAATAAATCTCACGATGTTAAGCCGCATGCAGATAAAAGTGAATTCAATAGTTTGGAGGGGGGGAAAACAGAACTATTATTTAAATTGTAATCTAATGCAAATCAGTATTTATTCTTTTAACTTATTTATTTATTTTTAGATAGAGGAGGAGGGAGAAAGACAGAGAGATACACCAATGTGTGGCTGCCTTTCGCAGGCCCCTCACTGGGGACCTGGCCTGCAACCCAGGCATGTGCCCTGGCTGAGGAATCGAACCAGTGACCCTTTGGTTCGCAGGCCGGCGCTCAATCCACTGAGCTACACCAGCCAGGGCGCAAACTGACATTTAATCTATACTCTATGTACAGCACATAGCACCCTGACCCTGGATGAATCCTGCAAGAGTAAACATGTCTCTTCTACAGCACTGTTTCATCTGATTCTATGACTGAAACTACTTTGATAGTGCTTTATAGAAGTAGTTGCACTTTTTAAAAATTTTTACAAACAAGACACATTCTTGTTTGTAATCATATTCTTCATTGTATGAAAATATTAACTATGTTATTTCACTATTACAATATTCTATTAAGATCAGTCATGGTGATCTGATCTATTCTGATGGTGATCAGATCAATGGTGATTGATTGAATCCATATTTGCAAAACTGTCACTTGATTTACTTTGCAAACATCTACATCACATGTATAATAATAACATGGCAATACTTGACTATAATCCTAATCAAGTATGTGGTTAGTTAATAGAGTAAAATTATTTGGCCTAATGAATTTCAATCAATCCTAAGAAATTGTTTTCAGTTCTAATATTAAGCCAATTGAAATAATACATGGAGCCCTGGTTGGTGTGGCTTGGTGGACTGGGCGCTGCTAGTCTGCTGACTAAACAGTTGCTAGTTTGATTTCCAGTCAGGGCACATGCCTGGGTTGCAGGCCAGGTCCCCAGTTGGAAGAGTGCGAGAAGCAACCGATTGATATATCTCTCACACATTGATATTTCTCTCCTTCTTTTTGCCTCCCTTCTCCTCTCCCTAAAAGTAAATAAATAAAATCTTTTTAAAAAACCAGAAAGAAAGAGAATACATGGAAATTTCTGTATATGTCAATGAGAATTCTCAAACCTAGCAGTGAATGAGATAAACTGACACAAAAATACTCGTCCAAGTCAGTCTTCTGTGTAGAATGGTAGACTTTCTAAGACTAGGGATGGGGAAAAGTGGCAGATTACACTAGCATTTGCTTCCATTGTCAGCATCTCACTGAGGTGGCTTTCCAGCCCAGTCTATTAAGTAAGGGGTTTTAACCAAAGCTTTGTATTGAAAGTGTCAATATATTGAGTACCAAGCCTTGGGGTGTTTCAAGAATAAAAAAAATCATTGTTTCCTCATTCTCCTTACCTCCTCCCTCCCACATCCATAACACCTCAAGCAGAGCCTTGGGTCCAGAGTGTCTTTGGAGAAGGTAAGAGTACGTACCTTTTTCAATAAACAAGGGAAAGGGAAAAGCTATTCTGCTCATGTCCAACTGGATGCTGTAACACCATCCTGTCAGTTTGTTAATCCTCAGAGAACTAGAGGACTGATGTAAGAAGGACTGGAAGTTGGTCTAGAGGCTGAAGTTTCCAAGTGTCTCAGACTACTTTATTTCCCTATCACTCTCTCGTCCGCTGAAACCATTCCCTGGTCCCACTGCCTTCTTGAAAGCAGTATCTACTGTTCTCGGCAGCTGGGCCCACATGCTTGACAAGTTTGGTCCAGAGCCCCTGCGTCAAAGGCTACTACTTTGAGACCTAACCTTGAACGAGCCAATTCTGACTTGGAGGCCCTGCCTCTTGGGCACCACTGGGCTGGGATCCGAGCAGGTGGCTGGCATCAGCCACTGGGCACACTGTGTTCGTGGAACCTTCGTCTTCGCAGGCTGGCATTTGTGTGCACGCCAACTTGCTAGCAATCTGAGACACCAAAGAAAGAGTGGGACCTGCATTCAGCGACACGGCACAAAGATTAACGCAAGTTCTCTTCTTGCCTCCGCTCTGCTTGATAAAGGATTACAGCTAAGTCCTGGCCAGTAATTTAATGCATTTGTAAAAGAAGAAAGCAAATCATTAAGAGAGTCCCTTTTCGCTAAAAGCTTATGATTCTATATCAACATACAATATTTGGTCAAAAAAATTTAAATGATGTTAAGATGCGTTAAAAAGGCAGGAAGGATAGGGCACCCAAGACCCAATGATGGGGTACCCAAGGCATCAGCAGGAATTATTTCTAAGCAATGGAGTTGCGCTTTTAGATTTTGTTCAGTGGTTTTAATTTTATCTTTTATTTGTATATAGTTTCTAGTTTTCCATAATATTTAATAGCTTAAATAAATTATTGAAATGTAAATATAACTGTAAATGAAAAATATACAATACAACTACACTATTTCACAAATACAGATTGATGTAAAAAATCAGGCAAAGTTTTTCCAAATCACAAATTTTTTTTGGTATTGTCTTAAGCTATTTTAGTAGAGCTTTCTTACTGACACATACACAAAGCCTGACAGAACTATTTATTCAGCATTATTATCTGAATTCCAACCAGCAAAGTCTTTGGGTAATTGTTTTTGTGGAATGTTGTTATAGATGCCTGGAAGGCAATTTCTTTGAAGCTATCATCCTCATTTTGAATCACTGAATGCATATATTATTGCTGAAGATACATGCATAAGCCAAAAGTTACAGATATCCTTTAACAGTCTCAGGTCTCTCAAAACTTTTCAAGATGTGTATGGCTAAGTGTTCTCTTTTGGAAATGGCAAAACTTTCTGATGCAAACTTTGCTATTCACTAGATATTCTGGGAAGCTTATAGTAAGGTTAACCCTCTTCTCGTTGCTTACTTTGTATGTGCTTTGCATGTAGTGAAGCACTGTACTATATAAATGATTTTTTCCACATGTAGAACTGCTCCTCAGTTTCTGAAATTTGGCATAATTACTCACTGACATTTTTCTAGTTCCTTTTTACCATGTGCTACTTCTCTCCCTCTGCATCTCAGCTCTGCCTCCACACTCCTGCCACTTTGACCTGTTATTCCTCAATCTTCCTCCTTCCCCTACAATAAGCCTTGAGTTTCATAAATATGTGATTACAATTGTGTAAGAACTGGCCTCAAGTTACAATTTAACACAAATCACTTTATGTTATAGAGCAAGTAGTTTGCACACTTAAAGCACTTTCATGTAAAGACATCCAGAGAAACTATTAAGCCAAAAGGCAAAGTAAATAGGGCATGCAAAAATAAACATGTATTTATAGTTATTAATATTTACATAAATGAATAAGCCATTAATAAGTGGATCCTGCAGAGATCAGGGGAGATATCAACAGATTAAAAAATGGGAACAAGATTTCTGAAATAATTTTATATTTTTCTATGTTGTGAATTATGTGTATGTTATACCTACACAAGATAATAAAATTAAACATTAAATGAATGGATAAATGTGTTTTCAATGGATTTAAAGTTTTAAGACCCTAAAGTAATACATTTTTTTTTCTTTTCCAATTCTCCCCAAAAAGAACAACAAACAAAACCACTAACTCCATCTACAAAGATAACAGGAAGCAGATTTAACCATGAACTTCAATATAGGAAAACATACAATGGCAAAAAGAACAGTACATGACTTAGGAGAAAACAGTGAGGTCGAACCTGAGGGCAAAAGCAGTGAGAAGAAACCCAGTACGTTCTGCAAACCCTGAAATGTTCAGAAACTAGAAATAAAAGACATGGACAGAGGAGGTGTTGCTACTGGGTATATTTTTTAAAACGTCATGGCTTGAAAATCTCTATAAATGGTCCTCCCCTCTCCATACTACAGAGTCAGGACACTACTTCTACTACCACCTAAAACATATCATCTTAAGAGAAATGGAACTGGAGAGGCTCCAGGGCCAAAGGAAGCTGGAATTGAAAATCTACTTCCCAATTCATGAGACACCTACCCTCCAAGCGCCCTATCCTCACCTTGCTCCCACACACTGGCCACCAGGCATATATACCCGAGCAAAATACTAGAGGATCACAGTCTGGGTAACCAAATGGCCTCAGATGAAAGACCTACTACATGGTCATGAAGGTTCCCAATAAGCTTGACTGATACTGCCCTACCCTGACAGCAACTACCCAACAAACAGATCTTTCAATAATCAGTGTATGGCCTCATTTTTAAATATAAATGTGCAGAGAAAACTCAACAGACATCTGATGAATATCTCTATCACAGAAGACAGGAAGCACAACAAACAGAAAAAAAACTCAGATAAAATAAATGAGACAGAAGATAACTTCAAGACATAAATAATATCCTGAGAGAGGTGTCAGAAATAGCATCCAAATACTATAAAATAAAAATGTCATTTAGAAATAAGAAATGAGGTCTTAGACACTAAAGATATAATTACTGAAACAAAATGGTTATTTCAAAATGGAAACATACATGGAGCAAATCACTCAAAATTTAAAACAAAAAGATAAAAATGGATGAAAGGAAAAAATCAGTAAAATATTAGATCAATTCAGTCAGTTCAACATCTCACTTATACAATCCTAAAATAGAAAAGAGAAGGCAGAGGATAGGAAAATACCACAGAAATAATAAAGAAAAAACATGCAGAAGAAAAGGACTAATCTCCATTTTAAAAGATTTTCAAAAGTGCTCTACACAATAAATTTCTTTTTAAGAAGTCTCACATCAAGACAGTTCATCATGAAGTTAAAGAACATCAGTGACAAAGAGACAATCTTAAAACTTCCGAAGAGGAATAAGTAGGTCACAATGAACTGAAATTATGAATGAACTATACCTCTCACAACAATCTACAAACACACACAAAACATGTAAAGAAATGCCTTCAAAAGAGTAAAAATGACCAGAGTTCTATATTCAACAAAACCAATGCTGAATTATATGTCTAACTATAATAGAATTTTCAGAACTGCAGGCTCAAAATAATTACTCTTCCCTCCCCCAGCTATTTAGATCATCACAAAAGAGGAAAAAATAAATCATAAGACACAGGAAAAAGGGAATCAAATACAGGAAAGAGAAAAAAAGGAACTGCCAGAACGAAGGCAAAGCAAAGCCCCAAAGCAACAACTGCTTTGTGGTAATCCCAAAGAGCAGCCTTCCCAGACAAGAGCAGGGCCATAACAGAAAACGAGAAAATTCCAGGAAGGGCGCCTGGGACAGGGAAGTAAGGAACGGACTGCCTGCACAGCTGACCATGCAGGAGGCTGCACTGAGAGTGCCTTATAGCAGCTTGTCGGACAGGGTAAATAAACGTGGTCATAAATCAAAGAATATGAAGCATTTTTAAAAAGAGCCAATTACTAATTTCAGGAAAAATGAAAGCTTCTCACAATATATGTGATTACAATACACTGTGTAGCAGTGAATGATATTTACATAGTCATATTAAGGAATTACCAAATTGTGACGTGACAGTGTGGCAGGAGGGGAGAGGCTACCAAAGAACCAATGGTCTTCAGCTGCCATAGGAAGTCAATAGATAACATCTAAAATACCTTGTGCTTGTAGTCTAACAAAGAAAAAGTACGTTGTGCTGACTCACAAGACCACAGTTTATATATACTGATTAAAAATACTATATTAAATAACAGAAAAAAGGACCAAATCCTTTGGCAGAAGTTGCCCCTGGGATAGGAAAAGGCTCTCTTTTATTTTTATAAGACTTACTTTTTCACTTTTTAAGTCCTATGCACATATTATTTTGTTACAAAAGTAGTCCATGTAGCCATATGACTCATCTCACATTTAATCTTCATGACACCATGTAATATAAATGGAGTGGGCATTAACATCTCTATGGCCAAGGAAGAAACATGCAACATGTATGCCAACTCCTAAAAAACGACCTAGTTACTCAGAACCATAGGCAGAACCAACTTTCTTACCTCTTATTCCAGGATGCTGTCTACTGCATTCTTTCTTGTCATGTACAAATGTTGGATATAATTATTTCCTAGGGACTTTCTAATAATCTCATTATCTATCACAGGTGAAAGGGAACTTTGAACTCACAATTTGAGAATTCCCATGCTGTTAGCTGAAGTAGCCATCATCCAAGTGCAAGAAGAAGCAATCGATTTCCTCTTAAATTTCTTAAGTGATTTTACAGCTATATATTTTTTCATCAATACCTTGGACACATTTTAACTTATCTTCTAGACATTTTTCTGTTAACTTGTGTAATTTACAAAATTAAAAACTGGGCTTAGAGGAGAAAAAGGAGGAAAATATGCCTATTGTTTTCAAAGTCATTCTTACATTAAAACTGAAAATCAGTTTCTGCCAGGCTCAGCCAAAGGTTCTTCAAGAAAGTGTTTTTAATCCTCAAGTGCCAAACACACTAGCAAACAACTAATAGTTTCATATCTGTTTCATTCACCAGAGCCCAGCTCAGTATTTATAAATACAGACAACAAAATACATACCTATTAAATAAATCAATAAAAGAATAGGACAAGCCCAGACGATCGAGTAACTTGAGAGCATGCAAAAGGTTTTATAATAAATCAATGTGTATGTATGTAGTCAAGTGGACATTTTCAGTTTGATAAGCCTACTCATTTTTTTTATTGAATAAACATTTTTTAAACCCCAATATGCCAGGGACTATGTACTAAAGATCCATGGATAAGTAAAACATAATCCTTAATCTCAAGAGCCTGATGGTATAATGGTGTAAAGAAGCAGATCTAAAAACCATACAAGTAGAGATGGTATAGATACTATGAAAACAAGCGCATAAGATACAGTGGGGCCCAAGGAGGATGTGATTCATTTTTCTCATGCCCTTTAGAAAAGGTGATAATTCATTCTGGGATGGCAAGCTATGCCTGGAAGGGAAAATAAAATGTGGAGTGAGATGAGACAGCAGGCAAGGGAGAGGCTGTCAGAAATCAGATCACAGAAGTCCTGTAAGCAACAGTAAAGAGCTTAGACGCCATTCTATAGACAGTGGAGAGTCATTCAAGAATTAACACAGAAGCAATGTCATGTTCAGTTTAGGTTTTTAGCACGAACAGAAAAAGAAGAGAATGGTATGATTGGGGACACCGTGGGCATTCAAAGACTCCTGCCATACTGCAGAATAAAATCATAACCTGAATTAGAATATGCTATAGTGTAAAATATAAACAAAAGCTGTACCCTATATTCGGTGCCTACATATAAACTTCCAACTTGGAATATACTGTAGGTATTCCATTCCATGCATGATTACAAATACATTTTTCCCAAAGAAAAGTGATTATGCAGTGATAGAAGGGACATAACGGCAGCCACTTTTTATAAGGTCTGTAATACTAATAAGTCAAGTTTTCGTAAAACAAATAGAACTAAATTCCATCTTTTGAAACACTAAGTTTCTAAAGAATCTGAACCAAACTAGACATTCAAAGAATCCTAAACCCTAATATAAGAAGGTAATTAATAACCAAGTCATAAAAATGTCAGTTTTCTTTAAGTAAAAAAAAAAAAAAAAAAAAAAAAGACTAAGAATTACCAAGAGCCTTAATAAAAAGTTTTCTTCCATATTCTAAGTCTCTCTTAAAATTACTCTTCAGGATTCTTTCATAGCTGTGTTTCCTTTCTTGATTACATGAGGAATTACTTAAAGTACATTTGATCTAGAAAATAAAAATAGCAAATAGTTTAGAATAACTAGAACAAAAAAATTGATAAATACACAAAGATAACACTTTGTGGAATAATATGTTCTTTAACTTGGGACTTCTTGGCATATTATTTTTACACTTTGAATCAGGCTCAAGGAAACAAAACACAAAGTTTACCTTGAACTTTTAAGCACATTTTTCTCTCATCCTTGAGGAAAGCTAGAACTGCCACAGTGCAAATTATTCTTTTGGAGTAAAGAACTATAGTTCACTTTTCATAAAAAACAGCTGAAAAACTATTTCCAATATCTAGTTTTTAACCCTTGAAATAACCTGCATAACTTTCATTTTTTAAGCTTTCTCTAAGGAACAGAAATAATGTCAGACACTCCCCTTACTATTAATGCATTAACCACACCAATCTATGCCTTTACACAGCTCCAGAGTTTGATGGTATGGTAACAAGAGAGTCAAGCAGTATCACCAAAACATCAATGAAAGTGAAAAGTAAAAGTACAAGAGAGAACCAAAGGCAAAAAATTACTTTAAAATTTCACATGCACTTGATTGAACACATAGGCTAGAAATGTGAGAAATATGCAAGCATTCACAGGATTGCAAAAGAATCTTCAGTGCATTTCAGCACACATATATAATTTCTTTCTAGCACAGTTATATAATCATAGAGCGAGGTCATAATTTTAATCTTTAATCTTTATTCATTTAAAGAATTAATATTGCTAAGTATTTCAAAATTATGTGAAAATGGATTATGGAGAAAAACTAGACACAGTCCCTCCTATCAAGGGCTTATAATCTAGTAGAAATGCCTATAATCTGTTTAAGTTACACAGGGTGGGGAAAGTAGGTTTATAGTTGTTTGTTTGAAAAATAATACGATAATTAGCCCCAGCTGGTGTGGCTCAGTAGATTGAGTGATATCCTGCAAACTAAAGGGTAGCCAGTGATTCTCAGTCAAGACACAAGCCTGAGTTACCGGTCAGGTCCCCAGTAGGGTACATGTGAGAGACAACCACAAATTGATGTTTTTCTCCCTCTCCTTCTCCCTCCCTCTCTAAAATTCTTTTTAAAATTTTTAAAATATATGATAATTAATAAAAATACAAGAATAAACTCTATTTTGTGCACACACAACTGTAAACCTACTTTTGCCCCATGCTGTAGAAGCAGTAAAGGTACCACTCACCTTCCTGAAATCTAAAAATAAACTGAATGATTTAATTAACTATACCAACTAGCAATTCCCATGGCATAAAAGAAATGAGGTTGATTTTAAGAGAAATAATACATGGGGTAAAGAAAAAAGAAGGGAAGGAAGGAAGGAAGGAGAGAGAGAAGAGTAAAGAAAGGAAAAGCAAAAAAAGAAAAAATTAATGAAAATTATTGTCATCTGGGACTTCCGGCAAGATGGAGGCGTAGGTAGATACACTGTGCCTCCTCAGACAACCAAACGAGGAAAAACAGCAATTTAAATAAACAGTCAGATATGACAGAAAATCGAACTGAGAGGAAGTCCAACAACCAAGGAGTTAAAGAAGTCACATTCATTGAGACCGGTAAGTGGGGCGGAGCCGGGCAGAGAGAGTGAGGCAAGACTGCGGTTTGCGGGGCGGTATCGGCAACACTGCAGCTGCCTGGAGAGATCCACGGCAGGCGTCCCTGACCAAAATGCGGCTGCGCACCCGGCCCACCCGGACCCAGCAGGGCCAAGACTGGCGGACCGGGCGGCACCTCACTCGCCTGCAGACAAACCGGGAGAAAAAGCAGAGAGCGGACCAGACCACGCAGCCCATCGGTGCAGGGAAATAGGACCTCAAAGAACCGATTGAAAACAACTGTGGGGTTGAGGCGGCAGCGGGAGGAACTCCCGGCCTCACAGGAGAGTTCATTGGGGAGACCCATGGGGACTTAGAACTGTGTGGGCCCGTCCACCGACCCCAGAGCCAGCTCAGAGGGGCGCAGCTTGCTGTGGTTGGCAGTGTGGGTGCCGAGAGCAGAGCAAGCACCATTGTTCTCTTAGGCCCCGCTCCCACAGGCAGCGTCACAACACAACAACAGGGGTTTCCCCGCCCAGGAGAACACCTAAGGCCCTGCCCCTTAAAGTAACAGGAACACTGAGAAAAAAAATGACCCAAAAGAAAGAACATATAAAAGCTCCAGGAAAAATACAACTAAGTGACGAAGAGATAGCCAACCTATCAGATGCATAGTTCAAAGCACTGGTAATCAGGATGCTCACAGGATTGGTAGAAAAATGGTGGAAATTAGTTGAACAAGTGAAGGATAATATAAAGAAACTGAGGGAAAATCTGCAGGGAACCAATAGGGATGAGAAGGAAACTGGGACTCAAATCAATGGAGTGGACCAGCAGAAAGAAAAAA
>PVJI01000944.1:0-212205 GCA_004026765.1 Micronycteris hirsuta | reverse complement strand
GTGGTGGTGTCACACGCATTACTCCAAATGCATTATGATCACAATAAGGTGTCTATTTTCTTTAAACATTGATGCTTTCTTTTTAAAAATTAAGAGAATAAAATATTTTGTACTTCCACACATATTTACAATTTCCGGTGCTTTCCATTCCTTTATAGAGTTTCCATCTCTGTCACTTCCCCTTACCCAGAAGAACCACAGCATTTCTCGTAATGCCCACTACCTTAACACCTCCCAATTTTTATTTATCTGAATATGTCTCTATTTCACCTTCAGTTTCTAGGAGATTGTCAGTACATGAAACATTTAGATTGACCATTATTTTCTTTAAGCACTCTGAAAATGTCACATTGCCTTCTGGCTTCCTCTGATGAGAAATCAGTTATCATTCGTATTAGGTTTCCTTCATGTAATGTGTCATTTTTCTTTGCTGCTTTTGCCACTTCCTGTACACCATTTGCTTTTAGCGTTTCGGCTACATTGTGCTTACTCATCCAATTTGGTGTTTGCTGAGCATATCTGGGCCTATACTTTTGTGTTTTTCACCACATTTTGAGAATTTAGTCACTGTTTTCTCAAATATTTTTTGTCCCATTCTTTTCTCCTTCTCTGGGGATCAAATTACACAGGTTATAACACTTGGCATGTCCCATGAGTCACTGAGGTTCTGTTAATTTCTTTAATCTTATTTCTCTCTGTTCAAAATAGATCATTTCTTCATTATATCTACAAATTCACTGACCCATTTTTCTACTCTCTTTAATATGCTGTTAGTCCATCCAGGAAATCGTTCATCTCACATATTCACCTTTAAGTCATAGAGTTATTTGATTTTATTTTGTAGTTTGTAACTCTCTGCTTAAATTTTTCTAATCCATCACGATGGCCTTAATTCCCTTTAAGTTCTTGAAATATATTTATAATACATATTTTAAAGTTCTTGTGTATTGATTACAATACCTGATTTATTCTGAGTTGTTTTTAGACACCATATTTTTCTTACTTTTGAGTCACATTTTCCTATTTTTTACGTGTCTATTTTTTATTACATCCAAGAAATGTATGATATGTTATAGAATCTGTTATCCTTCCTTGAAGTGTTTGTTGATTTTTGATTTAGCAAACAGTGAACTTGGCTGGACTCAAACTTCAAACTCTGTCTCTCTGAGATAAATAGCAGCTCACATCTCAGCTCCTTCTTTCAGCTGTTGTTTCTCAGTGGCAACTTTGACAACTTCCCAGAACACAACCAAGTTCAAGGCTCAGACAAGGATTGAGGGGCTTTCTCTTCCTGTAGCTTTCTTCTTTCTGGGATTTCTCACCTCACGTTCTAGCCCCAGGGAGCTCTAGACTCCCTTTCTCTGACTATGAACAGGTAAGACTGTGGTTTTCTTCTGAGTCCTTGGTCCCACGCAAAACAAGCAGTAGAACAAATCACATTTAGGACTTTTTTCCCTCCAGAGATCAGTTACCCTACTGTTTCTGACTGCCTTCGGTCACTCTCTAGTACTCTCAAATATTATTTTCCTACATTGGTTTACACCCATCACTGTCTGTTGGAGGGTCAGTCTAACACAAACTACTGGGCCATCACTGGGAGTCACTCATATGCTTTTCAGCCGCAACTGCCTTTGAGGAGGTGAAAGACACAGACTCCATTTTTAAGCCTTGCACATAGTAGGAACTCAGAGGATATCTGTTCAGTGAACTTGGGTCATCCTAAACAGTTTAAAAATTTTTTTTTTCAACTTTCTGATTAAAAAATAAGAGAGATTTTCTACCTCAAACTCCAGTTATACTCCTTCACTCTAGCCTGTTCTGTTTCTCTTGCCTGTATTATTTTAATAGCTTCCACCTGTCATTCTTCCTCTAAAATCAGCTCGCTAATGAGTCTTTCACAACGACTAATTTATGTCTCTACAAACCACAATGATAATTTCCAATTTCACCTCTAATAATATCTTTGGTAACCTTCATCAGAATTTTAAAAACCTAATTTTTAAACTTAGCAAGTCATTTATTACCTCCTAAATTCTGATTCCAAATTAATTTTCACTCGTTTTTGCCTCATACACCCTGAATTCAAGCCATGCCATTCTAATTCATTCAATATATCCTGTATCCTTCTCACTCCACATCTTCCCTCATTATTTTCTACTTGCCAAGTATGCTAATCTTCTCCAGTTAAAAATAACATTTCCCCTGTACAGCTTTAGAATTAATCACACCAGGGACTGAACGGCACTTTTGAGCCATTATTATGCTCCTTTATCATATTTATCTTCTGTCTTGCATCTCAGCAAAATTATCCTCCCACCTTTATAAGCATGTTGTAGGAAGAAAGTACGTTTTATTAATTTGTGTTTCAAGTATAGAGCTAACCATATGGTACTGGTAATTCTCTGATGCAACTCCAAAGCAAAACCATTCACATAATTGGACCACCCAGAGTAAAATGTAAGTATCCCTTCCCAATCCAGTTTTGTGAACACATCTGGGTCTTCACATTGCATGCTCAGCAAAGGTCTGCAGAATACAATTAAAAGTACTTTTAATAAAGTTGAAAGGGGCGTGATGACCTCCCTCTATGTCCCTCATCTGTCATAGTATCAGGTCCTACACACCTGATAGCCTGTGAATTATGACTGTGCTCTTTACCATCTCATGGTTTATCAAGTCCACAGTGTAAAGATGAAAGTAGGAACAGCACAGTTTCACTGCTAGTTTGTCTCACTTTCATGCCAAGCATCAGTTTGGCTAAAGGAAGAGCTATGTTTCCTGTCTGCATCTTGTCCTACCTATACACGCAGTTCAGCGTATTTTCCCAGCTGAAAATCACCTAGTGTCGGGAGGAATTTTAAAAGTAAAAAAAGGTGGAACTGTGGAAGAAATTGATGTTTCACTGGAAGAAAAAGAAGGCATCACCAACACCTTTCATCTGCCACCAACAGTAGAATGTGGGAAAGCATTAAGCATCAAAGTGCATTTTCTTAGCCTCCTTTGCAGTAGGACGTGAACATGAACCTGGTTCTTTCCTACAGGAATAGGACAAATGATCCATCTCCCTGATGAAAGGGAGAGATGAAGCTGGTGACCCCCACCCTGTTCTTTCATCTCTAAAGGCAGATACAACATCTGCAGTAGCAGCATCTACTTTGCAAACATAAGATTTGTATACCCGAAACCTATATAATTTTATTAACTGACATCATTCCAATAAATTCAATTTAAAAAAGACAACACCAAACAAATCAAACAAGTGTCAGCTCTTACACGATTTAACTGCTGAACCAACTCCAGAACTGTGTACTCTGAAGTTTTTTGTTATGCGAGAAAATTAAACCTCTTTGCTTAATCGATCATATGCAGGTTTTCTGCCACTTGAAGCAACATACATTCAGACAGCCATCATCAAAAAGCCAAGACAACAAATGCTGCCGTGAATGTGGGAGAAGGGAAGCTTTGTGTGCTGTTGGTGAAATTGTAAAGTGATGCAGCCATGATGAAAACAGTAAGGAGAATCTCCCCAAAATAAAAATTAGAACTACCATATGATCTAGCAAGTCCACTTCTGGGAATATATCCAAAGAAAATGAAAACACTAACTCAAAAAGACATCTGCACCCCACGTTCACTGCAGCATTATTTACAGTAGTCAAGACATAGAAACAACTTAGGTGTCCATCAGTGATGAATGGATAAAGAAGTTACAGTGTAATGGAATATTTGTCAGCCTAAAAATGAAGAAATGTAGGATTTCATTTGCAATAGCATGGATGGACCTTAAAGATATTATGCTAAGTGAAAGAAGTCAGAGAAATACAAATAACGTATGATCTCACCTGTGAAGTTCAAGGAAAAAAACAAAACCTCAAACTCATAGAAAAAGAGATCAGACTTATTAAGAGATAATCCTAAGAGTTTCCATCTCAAGAAGAAAAACTTTTCCATTTTTTTTGTTTTCTTTTGATCCTTCTTTTGATTGCATCTGTAGGAGCAGATGGACATTAGCTGACCCTATTGCAGTAATCATTCCACCATGTATGTAATCACACCATAACACTGTACATCTTAAACCTATACAGAGATTCATGTCAATTATTTTTCAATAAAACTGGTAAAAAATTTCTTAGAACTGTGTACTAACATGTTGATGCATGTAAATTATACCTTAATTTTTTTAAAAATCTATTTCTAAGTGAAATGTGACCTAGTAGTACAGAAGTTGTCCCAAACACTATCCTCAGCTCTTCAGCTTTTTTTAAAGTTAATCCTTATGGTAACATTTCACACCTCCAATCTTTGGTTGGATACACTGAGACTTAGGAAATGCAGTGATAGGGTGAGTGGTCAAGAGTATGGACTTGAATATCAAACACAACTTTGCCACTTCTAACTTAAACTTTAAACTTTAGCTTCCTAGTCTGGAACGCAAGAATAAAAGAAGTCCCTATTTATAAGGCAGTGTGGGGGATTAGGTGAGATAATATGAGTAAAGTGCTAAAAAATGAACCTAATACATAGTAAGTGATGAAGAAATATTATCCATTGTTATTTTGCTGTTGTTATTTTATACTTGTATATTTCATTACTAGCATATATAACAGAGATAGGAAGTCATGGAGAGTTACTGATCAGAAAATGATACTATCAATCAATAAACAATCAATGATACAAGATTCAAAACCAAGCTTCTTTAATCCCTATGCTCATGTGTGTGTTTGCCACTACATGAGAATATTCAGATGGCTATAATTTATCCAAGAAGTCATAGGGAACCAATTTACACTCTGCTGTGTGACATGTTACATCGCCATAACCGTGATTTCTGTGAGCTCAGAAAGTGGTAGGATGACACCTGAAATCTCTGAGTATGTGCATCTTCTGGTGTGTTCTGATTTCTTTCTTTTGTTATGAGTTTTTAAAGAATGTAATTTAAAAGTTAAACTTAAAAATACCATAGTTACATATACCAAAAAAAAACCATTTAAACTATTTAACACACTATTTAAAACTTAAAAATACATGTACTCTAGAGAAATTCTTTAAAAATCAGAACACACCTTAAATGCACTAAAAACTCCTCTCTGAAAAAGGACTCGTGGATATGAACAATAGGGCGGTGACTGCTGGGTGGAGGGGGATAGAAGGGGCCTAAATGATAATGGAAAAATTATAATAAAGATTATATATTTAAAAAATAATAAACATTTCTCTTCGCATGCCTAAATGCATTGACAATGCACACACAGGCATGGCCCCCACAACCCAGGCCAGCCGCTGGGACGGTGGTGCCAACCGCTCCGGATGTCCGGGCAACGAGCACCCTGCATTCAGAGGGAATGAGATTAACCAGGTACATGAGCCTGCAGCGGAGACTGGCAGCAGACAGGATGGCAGTGACAGCACACGGCACTTTTCCTGTCTGCAGATGAAGCTGCCTACAAGCTTGCTATTAAACGTTTGAGGAGCATATATTACAATACTTCATTTCACTCAGTGTGAAAGTAACAGCTAAACTACAATTAACTAGAATTTCAAATAACATTAACGATCCCGTCAGGAATACCACAGCCCACATTCGCTAACAGGCTTTTTCAGTGGGAAAGCTTCCTGTGCAGTGCTTGTTAAATCAAGTGCAGCCTCAGAAGCAGCTCGGCTTCTCGGGTAGAATGTTCTGGAGTTCTTTAAATTAGAATATTCGGGCATGTCTTTCCCCTTAGATTTCTAAAAAGATGATTCATAGAGGAATAAATTAAATGACATCAATAAATTGTGATGCTTCCTCTGACCAATTAAAGTGCCATCTGTTTAGCTTCTTCATAGAATTCCCCAAATGAAGTCACCTTACAGTTGATTTATGCCATCGGGGGAGCTTTACACCAAACAGAAACCATAAGTTTCTTTTCTTCTGGTTTAAGAAATGTTTTCAGTGTGAAAGGCAAACTTTCTAAAAGGCTGAATAGATGGCATGGCGCTTTTGAGAAACTCTGATTTCTGAAAGTCCTCCAAGATCTAGTCCCTAGAGAAAGGGCTTAACTTAGTTTTACGTCTGTTGAAAAGAAATGGAAAAATCTAAATACAAGTCGTGAATCAGTCCCAGGTTACAGGAGGAATAGAGGGTGCGAGGCAGAGGCTTATGAGAAGAGTCAGAAGGAAAGAACAGCACGTGACGTGACTCTGAGCACAGGGCTGGTTCTCAGCCTTGCAGCCATGTCAGGACAGGGTTTACATGGGGACTGCCACGTAAGCCACATGACCTTGGGCAGGTCCCTTAGCTTCCAGGAAGCTCGTGTTAAACAGGGACACCTGTCTACTCCCTGAAGTCATGAAAGGATCGAAGGAAACCCCACAGCACAGGGCCTGGCCCGTAGGATTGGCTCAAAGTGATCATTCTTAGCATGAGTACAATGAAATAAAAACCAATGAAAACTATTAATTTATTCACACACACACACCCTCTAGTAAATGTAGACTGCCAAAATATATGAAGCGAGAAATAAACTATAATTCTTAGTGAAGATTGCCCAGGCTGTATGTATGAATATAATTAAGTGTGTTTGTGTATGTGGATTGATTCCCTTCTTGGGAGTGCCTCGCATGACAGAGAACGGACTGGCCTTCATTGCGCCCATTGTGGGCAGTGTTAGTAGGTTCATGCTCTCTCCCTCTATGACCATCAACAAATAGCGAAACACAATTTTGCTTTTTTTCTTAGTTTACAATTACTGTATCACAAAAATGGAACTTAATTCTGAAAGGAGCCTCAAAACACGTAATTATAACAATAGCTAATATTTACTAAGTATTTATTGAGCAAATACGCTATCATTTCATAATCAAAAGTCCTATGAGTGCTCATTATAAATCAGCTCTTTACAGATGGGGAACCTGAAGAAGGATGCGTGTTTAATGGTTTCCCAAAGTCATATGACCACTTGTTGGAAAAGTCAGACTTCAGGTGGCGCGATGATGCCTCTCTGAAAGCGGTTTTGCTGAAACAAGCTGTGAGGGTGGACTCCTATCTGATTCCTCATGCTCGCCTCTCAGACCCGGCCGGCCTGTGAGGAGCTGGCCACGCTTGCCTAACCCTCCTCAGCTGGCGGGAAGAGAAGGAATCCCTCTGCTCGGAACCATGTCCCGCAAGATCTGAAGTTGTCCTGCTTGCCTCTGCCAACTTCAGAGGAAGTGCAAAGAGCAACCTGATCCGGGAAGTTTTACCAGCAGTAAAGCATTCATTTGGGTCTCCATCTATCTGACTGACTCTTGCTTGATCTTGAAACTGTTTCCAAACTCCAATGGGAAAAGGAGGTGCCATTTACCATTTCGGAAGCTCGACTTATTTCAGGAGGCAGTCAGGTGAGACACTCCTTAGTTTAAATGAGATTCTGTAATGCCTGTCTGTCCTTTACAAAGTTAAAGCCCTCTGTCCTCAGAAATATATAGCCTATTATATACTATCCTATCCTTCTCACAAGGGTTATAAATCAAGAAAACATTAAGTATTATAGCCTATATAATTCTGGGAGATCTGAGTCAGTACTAGCCAACAATAGTATGGACATCTTAGCTGGAGAGGAAGTAAAAAAGCTCAAAGATGAGAAAAAGTTAAGGAGAGGTGCTCCAGTGCCTGTTTCAAAACGAGGAGTGTGACGTCAGTCCCAGCCTGGCTCCTTAATTTGCTGAGTGACACTGGGGCAGCCTGAAGTCTTGGACGCTTAGTGTTCTCTGTTCAACATTAACAGCAACACCATCGATCTCTTAAAATTATTAATTTATATTCCTATTTTAAATAGTATTATTTATATATGGTGAGACCAGCAGATCAGGAGACGACTGCCACAGAACCGTGAGACTGTTACAGCTCCCGAGAGAAGCATGCCACCCAACGAGGGGCCCCACCGGAGCCATCAGGAGGCGGAGGACGCCAGGGGATGATGTGGGTGAGAACCTCACCGTGGTTTCTGCAGCTAGGAGCAGGCGAAGCAGGGTAAACGGGCTTGGGATGGGCTGATGTGGATGGTTTCTGTGGGACCTGCAGCACAGGGGCCACCCCTGGTTGCCTGGCACCTGGCCCGAGGTGGCTAGGGCAGGTGGGCAGTGACCCGGAGTGCTGGAGCCCTGGAAGGGCTCAATAAAAGCAGGCGTTTAGGGTGTGGGCTCCGGACTGGTTATTACACACAGAAGGCATGCTCCCAAGGAAGACTTCCACTGCCTCTGGGGATTGGCTACCCTGTAAGAGGCAGTCTCTCCAGGGTCAGCGAGGCCCCAGATGCCAAAGAATCAGAAATGTATGGTTGATACACACCAGTCTTCAATTGCTACTGCTGTATCCATTTTAAATGAAAATATATCCTAGTAAATGAAGAAAAATAGGAAGCTATGGTAAGCAATAGTTCAAATCCTCAAAGGGAAACAAATCATAGTATTGTTTAAAATGTACAAATGTCTTTATAAATACTGGTTTCTTCAGATTATGCTCTTTCAACATTTTCTTTTCCTAGAAGAGAATATGCTGAGTTCATGCTGTCAACACAATGACTTCCTCTTAACGTTTTCCACTGTGGTCACGGGTCACATTTGATGGGGGAGTTGCCTATAATTACTTTCAGGTGAGAGAGCAGAGGATGCTACCTGCTCGGGCAGTATCACATGTTGGGTATTAACCCCAGGGTTCTTCTCGAAGCTCTCAGGGAGCTTACAGTCTAATGAAGAAAGCAGGCAGTTTGGTTTCTTTGGCCACAGACCAGAAAATGCATTAGACAGAAGATGTCTATGTATCTTGGGGCATTTGGATAAAACTTAAAAAAGCTAAATTATCAATTGGGTGTTTTGCTCATTTGACTGTAGAAATCTGGGTAAAAAGTTCAGTCTAATTCTATGTGCCACTCCCCATTGACTAAATAGCACTGTGAGTAAGAAGAGCTTTCATTCCCATCCAGGAAAGTACTTGAGAACATGAAGGCGGAGGCACAACAAGACATTTGATGATGTATTAGAAGCTCCTCAAGCTGTTGGTGCTTTCAGTGCAGAATAACATGAAGCTTTAATGATGAAGGAAAAGAAAGCAAAATTAAATTATTTTGACATTATTGCCAGCTTTTCTTTGACAAATAAGTATAAAACCCCCCAAAACCTAAAGCCATTAATTTTGCTCTATAAATATACAAGATGACAGTAGAATTTGATTTTACCTATTAAATTTGTTTCTCCAATATATGTAAAGATAGCTTTACATATTCATTCATTCTGCCTCCGATTTTACTATGATTTAGAAATATGGTCTCTAATAAATAAGTCCTATCTGAGTAATGAACAAAATTTGCTTCTCAAAACTCTGACATCCATCTGTTACAGCATGAACATTGAATCTATTCATTTTCCCATAAACACATGGCTAGAAATTTAAATGTACATAATAATTATATACTCACTATGAAACAAATTGTCAAATTAAAGCTTCATGTTAGCCATATTTGTTATTGCCCTAAATGTTTTCCGGAACATGTCAAATGACAAGTGGTTGAATCAAACTCAGAAGTTATAATAATGTGTCCATCACCTATCTTTGCTGTCAGCTGATTGGCCAAATGTTTAATAACATAAGGGTCAAGCAGAACTTGGTACATAATTAAGCAAATATTTATGTGGATAATCTATTGAGAAAAATGTCAAGTTTCTTTTTGCCATTTAAGGTTGCCAATTCCTTTAGAAAGATGCCATCAGAAAGCTTGTAGGCTTATGGTGACTAAAAATAACTTCTCCATTTTTCTGTCTCTTTGAAATTTATGGCATAACTGATCCTAAAATACCTTTAGCACATTTGAAGTGTCAACTTTGGAAACTTGAATTACTCAAAGTGTGGGGACTCTCTTGGAACCCCAGGGTTGGTATGAAGACTATTTTAAGCTGAAGACATTTGAGATTCAACATATGGAAAAAGAAGCCTTTTTGGAGCTTACCTTATCTGAATAAAAACAGGAACTTTTGAGAAATGAGGACTGCCTTAAATTCCCTCTTTGGGGCAGCTTCTACTTCAAGGAATGAAACCAAGAGTAAATCTACCATGAATGCCCTCTCTGGGAGAGTTTTAGGACCATCAAAAAATGAAAACTCCCCTCAAACATGTGGAGAGAAACATTATCACAAACTTTCTTACCACAGCCCCCACTGATCTGTGGAGATACGTTCCAAGACCCCCAATGGATACCTGAAACCATCGATAGTACCAAACCCTATATACAGATAGTACTATATTTTTCTCCTATACATACCTAAGTTTTAACTTAAATGAAGCACTTTACAGCTTGTCTTCGGCACATCCAAATTGTCAGCACTGCCACTCTTGTGCTCTGGGGTCATTATGAAGTGAAACAAGGGTTACTTGCACACAAGCCCTGCAACAGTTGATTAGAAGGCAGAGAGCGTGACCCAGGGACTACCGGGGCACGGTGCATGCAGCGTGGATGTGCTGGACAAAGGAACAGCTCACGTTCCCAGCTGGAGGAAGCAGGACAGTGAGACTTTATCACGATACTCAGAACGGTGCACAATTTAAACATGACTTGTTTATTTCTAGAATTTTCTATTTAATATCTTTGAACCATGGTTGACCAAAGGTAATGAAAACTGCAGAAATTAGAACCATGGATAAGGGAGGACTACTGTATCTCCTGATTGTTCTACGAGAAGTCCATTCGTCTTTCCTAAAGAAAACTACAAGGATATGTTCTTCCCATAGAAGCCATTTCTCTCCGCCTCCTTTTCCCCGCTAAGCATGCTCTATGAGCCTTAACTTTGACCCTTTAACCAGTCAAGCATTTCTTTGGTTGGCTCCTGTGAGCATACAAACACACCTTTTATCTGCCATCACTGGTCAATTTAATGCACACACCCCAGTCACTGAACCCAAGCAATCCTCTCCTCAATAAAACTTTCATATTGAGGTAAAACATTGCTGAATTCCTGGTATGTGCTGTTTTGGAGACGAGAAGTGAGGGTGAACCTGGAAGGACACCAGAGAAGCACTATCACGATAGATCTCGATACTTCCGAAGCTGCTGGGAATTTCATTCTCAGACACAAGCTTGAGGCAGCCCAGGATCCTATTCTCACAGCGGTGCAGCCATTCACACTTTGTTTTCCATTCCTTTCGTTTCCCCTCGGGAGATAATATTGATCCAAACGTTTGACACTGAAAATGTTCAAAATTGAACTATAAGTGTGTTTTCCTCTTAGGTACTTGTTCTCCAGATGTGTATTCTACAGAATGAATACCCCTATGTTCTATTTTAAAATAAAAGTAATTTCACCCTCTTTCCTTCTTCCCACACAAAGATATTTTGGTATTTAAAGTGCAGCTAACAACTTTTCACTCTCTTGGAATTTTCAGTGGCATCTGCATGAAAATTACGAAATACTTCGGGAAAGTAATTTAATTTTGCAAATGCAAAGCTAATCTCTGCTCATCATTGAAGCAGTAAAACATAAGAGATTTCTATTAAAAAATCTCAATTTAAAAAACCTTACAGAACTGAAGTATAATGAAGTAAACAAACTTAGAAGCTGTAGCTCAATGGTGCAGCAGCATCCCAATCACACGTTTATCCAGCCAGGAGTAAAGCCACATCAGCCACAGACACCACCGTCCGGCTGGCCAGATGGCAGGGACCTTTCCTATGCCTTCGCTTTTTCCTCCTTCCAGGACTTCTGGCTCCTGGCAGAAGACAAAAGCTTCAAGCTGAGAAAAATCAAATCGGAAAAGGGGACAACATTTAGCTTTTGAAGAAATGTGTGTGGTGTTTACACATTTTCATGGTTTTGTTCCCAGGCTTTGAAAACAACAACCGCTATGCACCATCTAGTTTTCACAAGCAGCGGCTCGCACACCTTCGCTGTCCTCAGTGGGGAAGGTCCTACACTTCCAGGACTGAGTCACAAGCAGCGGCTCGCACACCCTCGCTGTCCTCAGTGGGGAAGGTCCTACACTTCCAGGACTGAGTCACAAGCAGCGGCTCGCACACCTTCGCTGTCCTCAGTGGGGAAGGACCTACACTTCCAGGACTGAGTCACAAACAGTGGCTCGCACACCTTCGCTGTCCTCAGTGGAGAAGGTCCTACGCTTCCAGGATTGAGCCAACAAACTGACTTCAGCATAATGATATAGCTGATGCAGTTTTTCTATATTATTAGGTAATTTTTCTTTGTGAAATCATTTTGCAAATGCATATTCTCCCACTTGGAGTATAAGCATTTGGAAATTATTTTTTCCATTTTCTGTACTAATAACTAAAAATCTCAAGTGTCCTAGTGTTAATAAGGGCAAGTGGCCACACAAGAAAAATGGCCAGCGCTACCGCTTATCCAACACATACGTTGACTTTATCCACCACAGTCACTCCAGGGATAAGCTTACTATCGCAGTAGCTTTTTAACTATTTATTTTTCTTCAGTAAATAAATGATGCAATTTACCAATTTCCATTTGGGTCTACAGTTAGAAGAGCTAAAAAATACATTTGGAGGTGTTAGTTCTTTCCAAATAAAGCTAGCTTATTTACTCTGAGGAGTGATCTACACCAATTTAAAAGATTTTATTTATTTTTAGAGAGAGGAGAAGGGAGGGAGACAGAGAAGGAGAGAAACAGCAATGTATGGTTGTCTCTCACGTGGCCCTCACAGGGGACCTGGCCTACAACCCAGGCATGTGCCCTGACTGGGAATCGAACCAGGACCGTCTGGTTCCCAGCCCATGCTCAATCCACTGAGCTACACCAGCTAGGGCAAATATTTAGAATGAAACTAGACTTTTTTTTTTAGTGATCTACACCAATTTAAATACAGCTCTCTGAGATGGCCGGTTAACGTGCAAGCCTTCTCAGAACCAAAGACTTTATCTTGCTGGAGACAACATCACACCATTGACATTTGGGCATCTTTTCCTACTGGAGAATCAAGGTGTTCCCAAATACCACCAGCAAAAATAAATGAGAAAATGTGATTTTAAAAAATCACAGCAGCAAACTTAATTTTAAAATATTGAGAAGACAATGAGCATTGTGTAAAATATTTATGAAGTGCATTCTAAAGCTTTATTAAAGGACATAAAAGATACCCTAATAAATGCAAAGATATTCTATGTTTATGTGGAAAAGACGCTGCACTATAAAGGTAATATGTGGGTTAATTTAGAGAATCCAGTTAATCTAAAATTGAATGCAATTCCAAACAAAATCCAATTGTGTTTTTTGAAACTTGACGCATTGTCACTGTACTTTACACTGAAGAATGATTGTACCAGTGAAGGTGTGAAATAGCTTAAAAATATCAAAATCAAACAAATAAAGGGAATGCATAATGTCACAGTAATTAAAACAGCGTACATCTGGCACCAGACTAAAACACAGTAACAGATCAATGGAACTAAACAGAGGGCTCAGTTTGGACTAATTCCTACATGACAGTGCACAGAAGTGAGCTCATCGTTTTGAGAAAAATTAAATCCCTCCTCACATAATATGTAAAAATATATTTCAGGTAGCTTAAACCTATTAGTGTGAAAAGTGAAACTCTGCAACAATAGAAGAAATAGGATAAAAAATTGGTGTTAGGGTAAGAATAGATTTCTTAAATAATCTGACGAAAAAGGAAGTTCAAAAGGAAAGACTCACAGATCTGGCTATGTTAAAATTAGCAACATTTTACAATGAAGAATGCCATAGACATAAACAAATTAAAATAGTAGGCCTTGGGAAGACAAAGTAAATAACTAATAAAGATTAGGTTATATAAAAATGCCCTAAAAATCAACAAGAAACACAGTATAGGAAAATGGGCAGAGAATGTGAATATACATTACACAGAATAAAACAAACCCCAAAACCTCAAGTGGCAAATAAGCATTGAAAGAGATGTTAAAAACTCCAGAAGTAATAAGCTAAATGAAAATATTAAAATGCCACACTTCCGACAACATATTTCTAAATAACACTTTATGTTACTGAGGCTTTAGGGAAAGATGATTCCTACACACTGTCCTCTAAAATGTGAACTGACAAGACATTCCATGAAGCCTGGTGGCAGCATTTAACAGAATCAAAAATACATACATGTACATAACTACGTGCAGTTCACTGTGGTTTCCCATAGCTAGAAGTTGGCTATGAACTAAACATCCATCACTGTGGGATGCAGAAATGAAATGTGCCAAATTCATGAAGCAAAATACCATCCAACGGTAAAAGCAACTGAGTAAATCTGCATTTGTTAATATGATAGATCTTAGACACAGAATCTTGAGGAGAGCAAGCAAGATTCAGAATGAGCTCTAAACTAAGATAATTCACGTATCTTTTTAAAGCAGCACAACCTAATATATACCTATTACAAGAGTACTACACCATGAATTGAGACAAAAGGCAGGGAGGGAAGAATGAAATTGGCAATAAGAATAAAGATATCAAAAAGAGGAATAAAAAAAGATTAAGACTAATAATGATACTGTTCATCTCACTGAGAAGCATGGTGAACTGAAGAAGCAATCCAATTTTGTGTACTGAGACCCTGCCCCAAGAGAATAAGCTAATTTATAAAACAAGCCACAGGCAATGTTGGAACGCAGTGGAGAATGCAGAACAGAAACCTAGTGTACAGAAGGAGGGGAGGGCGTCGCAACATAAAGTCAAGTAGACCCTAAATCGCGTCCCTAAATTCAGAAGAAGCTAAAAATAGCGAATGACTCTGTTAGACTGCTGTCTGTAAAAGAAATAGGTGTGTAATTGAGCTACATCATTACCCGCTTGAGTTAATTTTCTATTGTCACTGTAACAAATTACCAAGAAGTTAGTGAATTAAAAACAACACAAATGTATCTTACAGCTCTGTAGGTTAAAATCTCCAAATGAGTCTGACTGGGCTAAGATCCAGGCATAGGCAGGGCTGTGTTCCCTTTTGAAATCTCTAGGGGAGAATTCATCGCTTTTTCTAGTTTAGAGGCTGGCCACCAAATTCCTTGTCTCATGACTCGCCTTTCTTTCATCTTCAAAGACGGTGATGTAGCATCTTTCTATTAGAGCGAGAAGCTCGGCCGTTCTCACTGAAGTACCCACCAGCCTGAACGTTAAGGACGATGAAGGAGCAGCGGATGAGATGACGCTGGCCTGGCCTCCCTACCGATTTCATACAACCTGAGTTACTTCTGAAATCATTTCCCACTAGCCGCCAGGGCAGTTCTTAAACAGCACCCCCAGCTGGGAAACAGAGGCCCAGCATTTGGCCGAGCATCAGCTTTGAGCGTCGGGCACCGAGACCAGCACAGCAGGAACTGTGTCAAAGGATCAGCTAATAAATTAATCTCCCAGCACTAATGCAGTTAAAGATATTTAATTAGTGGCTTTACTTTTAATGCACTATACGGTTTTTGCAGACTCTTTAATCTTGCCTAAAGTTTATTAAATTCTTCCTATTGAATTCTTTCTACTTGCCCATACTCTACTCTGGAGTGCTACCTTCTCTAGAAAGTGCATTTTTTTGGCATTTAACAAACTTCGCTTGAGCAGATTTTTTAAAAGTATGCTGATTAGTTGTCACAATGACGAGAAATAAGCCTGAAGAAGTGAGAGGAAGATCCAAGTTAAAGAAGGACGTGACGACCTGGAAAATGCTACCTTGACGAAGTGACCACGGGTGACATTAACCAGGGACGATTCACGCTGACATCATCACCTTCGCCCTGGTAACTTCACTTCTGAGGCATTTTCCCCAAACCCGTAACCTCAGACTAATCATGAGAAGAACGTGGAATCCACGCTGAGTGACATTCTACAAAATGCCAAAGCCCCGAGAAGCACGGAAACGATGAGAAACTGTCGCCAGCCAGAGGGAGACCACCGAAACATCGCAGCCAAACGTAATGCGAGATCGCTGCTGGGATCCTGGGACAGAAATAGGATATTAGTGAAAAAGCAGGTGAAATGCAAATAAAGTCTGTAATTTAGTTAATCGGATTGTGCCAATGGCAGGTCCTCGGTTTTGACAAATGTACTTTGGTAACATGCTACCAGGGAGGAAAACTGGGTGAGAGGTGTACGGACACTTTCCTTTATTTTCAACTTTTCTGCAAATCTAAAATATCTGCAAAATAAAATATTTTTTTAGAAAAGGAAATCTGATTGTAGACAAATGAATGTGGCTAACTTGGCCAACTATCAGGGTCTTTAAAACTTGAAAGAGAGAGGGAAGGAAGGAAGGAAGGAACGAAGGAAGGAAGGAGAGCAAGGGATGGAGAAAGAGAAAGAGGGAGAAAGGAAGGAAGGAAAGAAAAAATATGGCCCATATCAATTAACAACGGCAACCCCTGTATTTTGGGGGGGTTATTGTACTAAGTGCTTTACATACATTATTTACTCATCACTTCAGCTCCAAGTGACAGATATGAATAGTATAGATATTTTAGAGACGAAGCAGTGAAAGCTAAGAGGTTAGCTACTCTGTCCAAGATCATCCCGCTCGGAGGGACTGAGATTCGGATCCAGGTCTGTCCACAAAACTCACCCCCTTAGGCACTTAGCTGAACGTCCTGTGGCCCCTCCCATTGCTTCCATCCTTTTACTTACACAAAAGCACACTGCAGTGAATCGAGTGAGGTCTGAACTACGCCACCTTCGCGTGGTCTCTGCTGAACAACTTAACAGAAAGGCATACATCTTCTCCCTTCAGAAATATCCACTCTCCATCTTCCATACACCAATTACATATTGTTCAGGGGGTATTGAGCTCCTCTCTTAAAATGCAAATTCAAAAGGACTACGTGATACTACCTTCGTGTCAAGTATATAATGAGATCATTAGGTAGTTTTTCTCTGGAAAAAAACCTACAAAGGCTTAATGAGGATTGTTTTCTATTTCCATGAGACAAGTAGAAGTAAGTAAGGTGCACATGGGCAGATGTTGAACTAGATGTAACTCTCATCTGGCAAGAAAAGAACCATGAAACTCACTTTCAAATCGCCATTTGTCTACTTTCTCATGGTGATGTGACCGTGCACTGATCTGTTTAAATACATGTACGGTGTAATGGTCGTGTTTGACCTTTACTAAGTCTCCATCCACTAGCAGGGGTGTCCAACCTTTTGCTGTCTCTGTGCCACATTGGAAGAAAAATCGTCTTGGGCCACATTAAATACACTGCAATACGTAATCGCACACAAAAAAAATCTCGTTAAGTTTTAAGTAAATTTATGGTTTTGCGTTGGACCACGTAACAGTCATCCAGGCTGCATGCAGCCCACGGGCCACAGGTTGGACACCCCTGTGAGTTAATGTCTAGGAGGGTAATGCTTTTTGCCTATGAAGAAGTAAAGAAAGAAGAAAGAAAAGAAGGGAAGAAGGGGGCAGGGAAAGGGGAGGGAGGGAAGAAGGGAGGGAGGGGGTGAGGGGGGAGGGGAAGGAGACAATTTCAGTAATCAGAAGCAATTCTGACTTTAGCCATTGTGATGTCACCAATGGGAAGTAAGTTGGGAAGATGTTTGTAACATTTGCTTGATTTCCCAAACTTCAGGCCTAGGTTAAATAAAGGAACAGATTATAAGGAAAACTGAAAAATGCTTCCTTTCTACCTGGTTGCATTATCAACTATAGAATATGAATTAGGTGGGTTCACTCTCAGGACGGGACACAGATTATCAAACTTCCTTCCAGGTTCAAGACATCATTTTATTCATCATCTTTTATTGAAAGCTGTGGAAACACGGACACAAGTTTCTGCAATTGAAACATAGAAGGTAAAACCCCGAAAAGCGGCAGTTTCAGCTGAAGAACCCAATGCGCTCTTCTCTTCCTGAACCCGTATAGAACTTCATGGCCCAAATCAACTGGTATTCTTCCAGAACGGGAAAATATTTTTGAACCATTTTCTTTTGAGTTGGTTGGTGACAAAGGCTGTTTGGCCAAATCTCTACTTGCCTCTGTGTTCCTCTTTGGTGTGCAAAAAGATGATTTATCATTCAAGCAAAATCTTGTGAGGGCTTATCTTTTATGTGGTCATGAAAACCCTGTAATCAGTTCTGCATTTCTGATCAGAGTTAAGGACCTTTCACGGATTCCATTTATTGTAAATGTGGACAACATCAAAGAAGCTAATTTTAATAAAAGTCTCCCTCTGAAAAGATATTAGGAGCTTCCTCCTTCTGCTGTGATAAATACTTCCAGGTGGTATTTGATGGACAATAAGAACCCTGTGCATCTGGCATTCATAGCCGAGTTTAGAATTAGAATTTTAGATCATGCTGGCAAGCCTGAGTAATTCTTTAATTCTTCAAATGGAACACAATTTGCTCAGTCTTACACAGCAATCTGACTTTAATTAAAATACACTGTATAATACAGAAATATTGCATCAACGCGCAAATCCTTCCTCGATGGGAGTTAGGTAGGGGGCATCAAACGCCGTTACGTAATTATTTGTATTTTTCTTTGTCAAAAGAATCAAACATTACCAAAGGGACTACAGTAGTTAGAGTTTATGGGAGCTAAGCATTCCAACAAGATGCTGTATTGCTACAAAGCAGATGTGAGCTGTCTTCATTTTAGTAGAAAAGCTCCAGAAATAAATACAGAGATCTGCTTCTTGAGTGACTAGCTTTCCCCCAAACTTTCTTTTAGTCAAATGCAGTCAATGGCGTTTGCAGGAATTAGCAACTTGGGAAGAGAAACAGCTCATCGAAGACCAGATGGGTACTCATTACTCTAAATTGATGACTGAATTTTAAAATTCGATATCAAAAAAAGTGGATGGGTGGTGTGAGCAGTTAGTCACAGGCCTTTGAAATGTTGCCCACATGTCATTAAATGCTTCGTCTGATTAAAGAGCTGTGGGTAACAACGGGGCCTCTATCCAGACTCTCCTGCATGCGTGAAGAAGAAAACAAGAGCAAGAATCTGTCCTCAGAGCCTGGGTTACAGAAACCTGAGGGTTTCTGAAAACTGAACGTGGTGCATAATACTGCTAGATGAATTTCAGGATTGAATTTTTCAATGTTCAGCATTGAGAATGGCCTCACGAGCTACTTGCTCCAAAAAGGTGCATATTTTGAGCTCTCAGGTAAGTACAAGAAATTCTCTCAGCTGAGTCTATAAAAACGTATTAAAGACACTCATATCTCTATTAGAAGAATTTTACCAAGTGATGGGAACATCCCCAAACTGGGGCTTTCATGGGCTTTGCTCTTTTCGGAATTTGAGAATGAATTATAGTCCGTGTCACCAGCCGATTGCACAACTCCTCAAGACAACTGCCTCTGAAAATGGGCCCAGGACTACGACCCAAAATTTCTTCCGGTTTTGTCATTGAGTTCTGCAAACTTTTTTGAATTTTGCTTCTAAACTATGCTTTCATAAAGCAACTCTGCTTACCTTGTATTCTGTATACCCTGGAACTCCAGCTACAGTGAGGCAAAATATGAGAATAATGGTAACAGGTAGTATACTGTTCCCAATCAGTTACGAGCCTTCATCCCTAACCATTGCCACGTGACTGACAATGCCTCTTAGTGGGAGGGAGAGACTTCTTTGCCCATAAACCGCAAACTTGATCACGTGACTTGTGTAGCCAAATGAGTATAATGGAAATAGTGCACACCACATCCGATTAGACAGCCTACGAGTCTTTGCTCCACTGCCCACTGATACTTTTTCCCTATTAGGATTGCATGTCCCAACTAGTGGTAGCTCCTTTAGCCTGGGCCCTGGCTGCACAAAGTCACATGGAACAAAGTCATGGCTAAGCTACAGCCACCGCAGCTAAAATGAAATATGAACAAGACATAGAAATCTTTGTTGTTCTAAGTTACAGATACTTTATTATGAAACCAAAACCTTAGTAAAACTGACACATAATAGTGTTTCTCAAAATTTCATTATCAGTTGATAGTTATTGAGTTGCCAGTATATTCCTACATTGTGCTGAATGCACTCATAAACGTAATTTCATTGTCACAGTTTCTGTAAGTTAAAATTCGGAATCTTGAGATTGCAAACTCAGGAACTTTCAACCGATAGCCCTAGTTTTTTACATAACAATAACATTGTGATGCAGTTTGGAAGCTGATGTGGGTAATTCTTCAGCTACTGTGTCCCCCTTGGAATTCCCTGAAGGCACCCTAGGTTTTCACAGTTCCTGAGTGTTGTTCTGTCAGGAGGCTCGGAGCTCCCACGTGACTCCTCATTTCCATCTGTAGAAGTTCTCTGTGGCAGGGGCTTGGGCTCAAATACCACGTAAAGTCTCTGATCCTGTCAGTGCAATTTCCCCATCTCCTCTATTCTCAGGCTGCTGATCTTTTTACTTCAGAAGGCACTAGAATGTAAGCTCCTGAGGTCAAGGACATTTGCTGTTGTGTTCATCCCTTTTCCTAATGCCTAGAACCGCACATTGCCGAGAGCAAGTGCGTTGTACACGCTATGGGTGGTGAAGCCGAGCCCTTCCCACAGCCCGCTCTGCATTTCTGTCACTCACCATGAAATAAAGACTGAGCAGAAAAAGTCTATATATCTTGGTCAACTTTTTATCCCCAGAGAACCTCACATGGTAACTCAAACATAAAAAATGTTTATTATTGAATGTGAATTTAACCAAAAATCTATAATACGATCAGTCTCTATTTCTATCAAAATACTTCTTTAATAACTAGTTTTTATGACTATTCTAACCAGTTCAATTGCCTGATGCCCAGTTGGCCTATATAATATCTCTTGAAACAATATTAAAAAATCATAGATCATTTGTGAGATAGTCATTTTAGATAGATATAGCTAGAAAATCCAAGAAATGAATATTTGTTATTACTTAATTTTTTCCTAGCTCTATGACAATGGTTATTAACCCCGGTATTCTTTAAATTGTAGATGTCTGGCTACATCTATAATTATTGCAATATTCCCTTGGCTGTTCTTCAGTATCTCTCACTTTTTAAGTTGAACTTTTCTGCCCTGATTCACAAGGGAAAGTTCTGTAATGTCACATTGGCATGATTAAATACTAAACCCAAGACAGCTAAAACCTGAGCTGGTGACAAAGAACATGGATTTTCCCAGCTCTGGTGTCTGTGCACAGCTTTGTCGTCTACCTGTGACAGCTAAGATTCAGAGCCCCTAATCCCGGCATTGCTGGCGATGTCGGCTTTCGGTTCTTGAGTTTGGCAAAGAAAGAATTCAGAGCCAGCATTGAGAAAGTTTATTTAGCACACAAAGCAAAAGTCCACTCGAAGAGAAGAGATTTGAGGGGGCTACTCAGAGAGCTGCCTTGCCTTTTAGAAAGAAAGTCACAGAGACAGAAGAAGTGAGCCAACTGGGCTCCCTGGGCTCAGGAAACAAGTTACAGAGGCAAAAGGGGGGCCCTTGGAGACGGGTTCAGGGGGCTAGCCCGGGACGAGCTGCTGCTGCCTGCTGCTCCCTGAAAGTCTCATGGGGACCCTTAGAGTTTAGGAGAAAGAAAGCAAAGATATACACCTGAAAAAAACAAGGTGGGGGTGTGCTCAAGAGAGACGGGCACTGGGTCCTTTGCCTTAGGGTTTTTATGTTTTCTAAAGGCTGGATTTTTAGGGGAGGTCTCAGGGGAGGATCTCAATAGAATATTCATCAGCTTTCCAGGTGTGTCCTTTAATATGCTGATGAATCAGAATGAGAGTGTAGGTCATTTTCCAGTCAGCTTCACCTTCAAAGAATGCCACTGAAGAGGGACCAGGAGAGAGGTGGTCTGCCCGGGCACAGTCTGTAATGTATAAGATTAGACCTTGCGATTTATTTATCTGGCTGTAAATTGCTGAGCCAGTTTGCTCAGCTATTTGTCTCAGTTTTGCCATCCCACTTGCCAAGGAATTTTCCTAGCGTCTTACTATCCTGCCTCACCAGCAAATATTATCACAACCTACACAGAAGGCCATGAACTGTTTACCCTTCAATTTGGTCACTCTTAATTTGATTCACTGCTTCAACAAGTTGTCTCTGTGTGCTTACTATAGAGGTTGGCTGCAGGCCAAATCCAGAGTGAAGAAAGGTTTGGTTTGTACTTGGCTAGTGTTTTAAGTTCAAACACTTACTCAGCTGGCACATTTTAAAAATCAAAACATTTTATATAAAAGACAAATCTCTGGTGCCTCTTGAGAACCAGACGTGACCACACTGGGGCTGTGTTTTGGGACAGCAACCTCAGCTGGAATGGAGAGGTGGCCGTTTCCCCTCCACATGGAGCATGACCTCTTACTTTGCCACAGCCCCAAACCCCTCCTGGCGTCTCATACCAGACACACATTTAATCTGCATGGCCACGCAATCATAGGAGTCTGTAACACCTCACTCCCCAGGTTCCCGACACTGTACAAAGTGCGCTAATTCACAGTGAGGAGGGGCATTTGTGAACACGCAGAGCCATCCTTAGCTGTAGCACAGTGGTTCTCAAACTGCGGCCTGCGGGGTCTTCATGATCTTGCCATGGCACCCTGAGGTCAGAACCAGGTTCATAATAAAGGTGTTCATTGACTTTTCACTATGCTGACCTTTGCACTGCCAGTGCAAAAACAATGGCGGTAACCTGCTGGAGCGCTGGCTTCGGTGGAGGGAGCAGTCAGTCCCAGGCCATAGCAACAGTCGTCATAGTGTCCAGTGTCATGCACTTGAGCTAAAAGCAAAGAAAACCAGCTTCTCTTAAGAATGTCCGTGATAAAGCAATAGATTTTATTTAGTAAAGTTAGGTTTTACCAAATCTTGACCCTTGAGTACACAACTCTGTAATAATTCTGTGACAAAATGGGAATTGCATATAAAACACCCCGCTGCAAGCCCAAGGAGGAATGCCGTCTGGAGAGTAGCGCTTGTGTGCTTGCACTGGGGGCTGAAGCATCTTCATTTTTCATGAAGCACCATTTTTCCTGAAAGCACAACTGACAAACTAAATATCAAATATTTAGCAGATATTTCCTTGAAAATGAATGAAGTGAGATGTCACTTTGAGGAAAACAAGGAACAATATCTGTTACCAATGATAAATTTGAGCTCTCTGGCAAAAAGAAAAAAAACCAGAATTTCAGGGAACGTGTATCTGCTAAGAGGAGCTTGACAGCTTTCCAAACGCTACAGACTTGTTGATAAGAGTGATCATAATATTAACACGTACTTTCCTGACACTGTATGAAACGGGCCAAAGTTTGGAAGAGTAAGCCAATATTTCCCGGCTGTCTAATGCAGGATGTTACAAAAATCAAGAAAAAGACACTTTACAAGACAGAACAGTGGGTTTTAGAGGAACAAACGACAAAATGTTAATTGTGTTTTCAGATTCCACTTTGCAACCGACCCTCAAAAAACTACCACTTGTCAAGCTTTGAAGGATGAGTGGTATTTAAAAAGAATAGGCACAATGATCCGAAAAGACTACTAAACCCACTGTACCTTTCAACTATGTACCTGTCCAAGGCCTGGTTTTCTTCACATACTTCATCCAAAACACACGGCAACAGACTGAATGGAGAAGCAGACACAGACATCAAGCTATGTTCTATAAAGAAATCTGTAAGAGTTTAAAATGATGTTACTGTTCTCACTAATTTTTTATTTTTGTAATTCAATTATTGTTATAAAATATATGATTTATGTTGCCAAGTTAGGGCTCATTTTACTATTTTAAAAGAATTATTGAATATATATTTTAAAAATTTGTCAGTTTAAATTTCTCGTTCAATAAACAACACTTTGTATAACCCACCTTAACACAGATTCCTTAGGGGGGAGGCTTTGTTAATAATTTTTGAAAACAATAAAATTGTCCTGAGAGCAAAAGTTTGAGATTTGTTGCTTTAGCACAACATCGATAATCTCATTTATCTTAATGAAATACACATTATAGCTGTTGCCTATTTTATTGTCATTTCTGAAAAGGAAAGAAGAAAAATCTATATTTTCTGAATAAGAATCAATAACATTCAAAATTTTTAAAATCTTTCAAAGGCACCTATAAATAGCCAGGTGGGTGTAATAATAACTAACAAGATATTAATAAATATTCAAAAATACCTTTTTTCAGTAGTTGCTATTCATAAATGAGGGGATTATCCAATTTAATCCTTTTATATACTGTTTATATGAATTTTCTCCACCGAGACAGCAACTCAGAGGGAATTTTTAACTTTAAAATTGGAAATTATATAAAATTACATGTATATATGTCTGCACATACTCTGTGTGTCTGTAGATCTGTGTGTTTACGCACAGATATAGATAGAGGTAGTAAATATGTAGACACCTGTCTGGGCTCTCACAATAGGTAATTGTGGTTTTGGGATTACCTTCCCCACCCTGAGGCACGGTCTGCATTTGTTTATTGCTGTGGTAACAAAATGCACTGCCTTCAAGCTCTGCAGGCCACTGGGCAACACAGGTCTCACTGACTGAAATCAACGTGTTGGCAGGGCTGCATTTCCCTTCTAGAAGTTCTAGAGGATAATCGGTTTCCTTGCTTTATCCAGTTTCTAGAAAGCCCTGCATTTCCAAAGCCAGCTCCCCTGTGGCCACAGAGCCCTCTGATCACAGCTGGGAGTGGTTTAAAGGACCTCTGTGATTACATTGGGGAATCCAGGATAATCTCCCCATCTAAAGATCCTTAACTTATGCATATCTCCTAAATCCCTTCTGCTCTGTAAATTAACAAATTCACAGGTTTCAGGAATCAGTACGTGGTCTTCTTTTGTGGGGGGGGGGGGTGGTTTATGACAACTGCACAGTCAAATGAAGTAAATGAACAGCTTCTTCACAAATCCTGTCTGTGCATCCACATACATATCATAGTAGTCCTGCTGAACGGCAGACAATGGTTTGTAGTAAAGGTCTGTTCTGCTACACTAAATCTCCTGAGGCTTGCATCAAAGGAAAGCACTCTGACTCTGAAAAGCAGCCATACGTATTAGGGAAAAGCCAAACCATCTGATTATTAAAATAACTACACGTGGAAAATTATTCATTGACCCGCTGACCACTCCTGCTGCACTGCTGGCCCTTGGGAGGCACTGAAAGAATTAATCTTCCATTGACATGTAGGCATTTTTTATTCTTTGGCCACAGTGCTCCAAAAGTAAAATGACAGACAAAATTAAAAAACAAACACCTGCATCAGACAAACATCCAACCCTCCCCCCCACCCCGCCACACACACACATTTGTTTTCAGCTACCTGGAATCTTCCCTGTTGTCTGAATAGAATTTGACTCCATAAAAATGTCAATATTTTTCATTGCAGCTAAAGATGCATTTAACATTTGTTGCATTTTTTTTAACCAAGTTGGCTAATTATGTCAAATCATATCCAAGACACTACTGGCTAGCCATGCCTATCCTGAACAGATCTCTGACCTGAGGGGGCTGTGCAGTGACAGAATCATTCATTTTCATACAATTATTTCCTCGCCTGGCATCTTCTGGGATCACTCAGTTCTGTACAGACCAGTAGCATTTGAGCAACAGAAAAATAATACCTGGTAGAGCGAGGCTATGATCCCAACGCTACATTCATGATTGCAAAGGGGACAACTGTCACTCATTAAAACACGTCACAATCACACGGATCTTCTTAAACACACAGCACATGCAGTGGGGCTTATTTTTTAATATAATGAAACCCAGTGCATAATTACGTTCACTTCCCTAGGTCTATGAGCAACCACAGTATTATTTATCACATAGCCAAACACATTCGCTCCTCAGGCATCTCCCAGCCTACATCAGTATGCTGTTTTGAAATTGTGATGTGCACACAAAATATCATTTTGTATTTAAGAAAAAATGAGTTATCCTTAATCGTCTCAATGAAACAAAAAAAGAATAAAAAAGCAGGTAATTTTCAATCTCCAGCTTGCATCTGGAGAAACTGAATATAACATATTAATTTAATGGGTGCCCTTAGGTCACTAATGAGGCAGAAATAAAGTCAGAAACTTAATTTCCATTCTGCTGATCTTCACAACATTATGTCCAATTCCCAAAGACTTAATAACAAAATATCAACAAAGTCAGTTGTAGGTAATAATGTTTCTTCAATATTTGCAAGCATTTTCCTCTAGGGATAAACAGGCATGTCTATACCTATTTAACAATAATTCTAAATTGTGTCAAAGAGATAGAACTGCTATCACTATTCTGCAACTCAAAAAACAGGCTGACATTTATTTCACATTTAACATTTGTATGTAGACTGATACTATCTGTAAGAGCATCGGTCCCAAATCAGTATTTAAATTAATATCCCATTGTATGTTATTAATAGTTAGACAACCATGAGACTTCAGTGCCCTTATTAGAGGTATAATTATGTTGTTATTGTAAATTTAAGCAATTGGACAAGAAATAATCCTACAAAGTAGTTAAGTAAAGTACTTAACTACTTATGTAGTAGTTACACTAGTAGTAGTTTACTTAAGTAGTTATAGTTACATCTGCAAGGATCCCATTTCCAAACAGGGTCATGTTCTGGAGGGCTGGAGGCTAGGACTTCAACATTTGGATTTGGGCGGGGGGCACACAATTCAACCCCAAACAGCCCCCAGGTAGCTTTCTGGCCCCTCCTTAGTACATCTCCATTTACATACATGTCAGGCACTTTTCCAAGTGCTCCTTTTAAAAACAGAACGCCATGGAGGCCTGCTTCACCACCTGCCGCCACCTGGTGTGGTCCTAACTTTGGGTAGAACTGAAGTTGGGACCCCAGGGGACTTGGAGGCTTCTGTTCAAAGCCACAGAGAACATGCCAGGGGGCAGGACTCCACCCCTTCCACCTGCCTATCACCACCCCAACCTCTCCAGGGGAGCAAGAGGAACCCTGGCCCATATGAGGGAACAAGAGAGGAGCTGGCTGCCCAGGGACCAGGAGCAAGATGCAGACACAGGGGCTGAGGACCTGCCCCACACACTTGACCCTCCCTAGCCTCTGTCCAACATCTCCCTACGCAAGGGACAAGCAGCCAGGTCTCAGAGATCTGCCTGTGTATACCTTTCTGCTTTCATCTCTTTCCACTTCCCTCCCGCTAACTGAACTGTAGTTTTTTGAATGCCTGGACCTACCTCATCATGGTGTCTTTCCTCTCTAGGCTTTCACACAGATATCCCCCTTGTCTACACCTTGACTTGGGTGACACCTACTCATACTCTCTGCTCACGTGGCCCTCCCAAACTCTGACAGTACCTCAGCCATACCTTTTGATGACAAGCCGGCAGAGCAGCCACTGGATCACTGTCTGGCACTCGCCTGCACAGGAGCTCCATGCAGCCTTCACTCTGCTACCTCTAGTACCTGGCACAGCTCTCTGGGCATGCTGACTGCCCAGTAATTCTGCTGGTGAATAAATGAATGCACAGTATTTGCAGATGGCCTTGAGCATGTGGTTTAAGAGCACGTAGCAATTTTTGTTTTGCTTTGCTTTGCTTTTCACTTAATGTCTTATATTCCCATGGTTTTGTTGAAATGCCTTGTTTGACAAAGCCTTCCTTTACAGGTAAATGTCAGCCCACAACTAATCCCAGAATGTCAAAAGTGGAAGCTGCCTTGGAGATCATGTGGCAATGACCCCTTCTATTTTTCAGCGGAAGGAAATAAAACCCAGAGAGGTGAAGTGACCTGCCCAAGTCCAGCCACCTCTTGGGTGACAGAGTAGAGCTCGAATCTCAGCCTCTCCACTCAGGTCTCTGCTCTTCCTATTCACTAACACCTGACTCTGCTTCAGAACTCCCGGGATTCCCAAGTTCACACTGCACTCTGTGAGGTCATTGGCACCTACAGATCTTACCTCCTCTACCATAGGCTGCATTTCCTTAAAATAAACTACTCAAAAGGGCATCCCAGACACACGCTTGTAATAACATTCAAATAATGCAGTTCCAGCTATTTCCCCAATCCTCAATCCTCCTGCTTGCGCTGCCTCAGGCTCCCTTCAAATGCATCTATTTTTCTGTGATCCCAACAGGAATTTTTCCATCTCTAGACTGCAGAACTAGCCCCGTGTGCGTGTTTATGTCAGTGTTCAATCAATCATGGTGTGCTCTACTAAAAATAGTTTTTTTAAAGACCAAAAGCCATTTTGCACATTTTCTTCAAGACTTACGCTTTAAATTCCTGGTTCAAATCAGTGGGTCACTTAGGAAGAAAACTAACAGTCTTTCTGGCTGTGGATGAAGACTTTTTTCATTATAATTGCTATTCTTTTATCCTGAATATAAAGTATTCTAGGGCTACAAAATTATCAAATAAAGAGCTTATAATGATTTTTTCTATCAATTGCTGACATATAGCATAGATCAGGAATACCTCACAAAATGGTTCTCAAAAAAGCAAAATTTGAATGGGGCGCTACCATGAAATATAGCTGTGATCAGAAATACATTATGCATGGGCAATATTGTGATAAAAATATTCCGCATCCCCATGCAACATAAAGGAAGACCTAACATTTAACAGCAATATAAACCAATAAAAATAGTATTAATGATCCTTGGAAGGGCTACCTGTGAAATAAAAGCACCCAAAACTTGAATTTCTGGAATTTTTTGTGTTGCCAGTTGCACCTCTATGGTTTTATTTCAACTTTTTAAAAACATGTATCAGCAAGTACCTGTCTAAGCCACAGGAGCACAAAGAACAACCCGTTACCTGGTGAATCGGAGCGGGGAATCCATGAGCACAGGGAAAGGTCAGCTGAAGGGAAATATGGCCAGCTCACACTGCTTCCCACCTGAGCCATTAACAGAAACTCAATTTGTGGTGAATGTGTGGGGTCACTGAATCACTGTAAAATTTAAATGCTCAGGTTTGCATTAAGGGATTTCATGCATTTTGGCCTCTTCTCTGAGTTTACAAATTCTAATGTTAATTTTTACCTTTATTTTCCTACTAGCAAATTTAAAATATCCTTGAAATGCACTCAAATACCTAAGATAGAGTCATTTATTTTTGTACATTGAAATTAATACATATTCAATCTGTCTTTCCAATTCCCCTACACTCTTGATTATCATTAGAAGACAAAAAAATTACAAAAGAAAAACACCCAGCATATATGATTAAGGTCAGTTGTTTCATATTGTCTAATGAACTGACTATAAGTCTAGCAACTTATTTGTTCCTTTGTATTTTGTACAATAAAGAGATATTAAGATGTTTCTAAGACAAATCATTATGTTCACAGTAAATGAAAACACAAAGTATCACATTCTAAAATTTACAAAGTTTGGAGGCCAAGTTAGGAGACTGTATCTGCTAACTTACAGATGACCCACTGCCACAGAAAATATTTTGAAAAATAAAACTTGAAGATGCAACTATAAATTATCTTGTCATATTAGCAGTACTAATACTTATCTAGCTAATGAACACTCTATATTCCAAAACACAAACCCAAATCACTTCCAAACCCTATTTTCAAGCCACCTGGATACAGAGTACCCCTGGTACCTAGTCATGTAACCCATGTGACTATGGTGTTCCCTCTTCCTGTGCTGTCTTGGTACACTTCCACCTGCCTGAATGACAGAGTCATTTAGTCTCCTCCCTCCACTCCACCATAGACATCCCACAATTCTGTGTAGATTCAGATCCTGACATCTGTCCAGTGTTATACTGGTAAATGGCTCTTGGTATGTAACATAGACAATGGGCTCAAGCATTAGAAAAAAATTTGACTTAATGTGAATTTTGGAAAGAAACAGATCTAACATGCAAACGGTCAGGAACAAGACAAAAGATAAGTATGGAATTGTAGAGATTCAGAGTATCTTGCTTTAAGCCCAGATTTGATCTTGGGTGGCCACTTCAATAAATTCCAGGAAAACTGTAGGCAAATCTATCATGAGATGCTTCTTTTCTATCTAAATGTGCCCTTTAGTCCCATAAAAACGAAGTCTTCACTTAATTAGCTTTTTAAAAAAATGTAAACATGTAACTATGTCTCTTAACTTCCTGGAATCAACAACAGAACAGTCATCATAACCTCCAGCCCCCTTCCCCCTTCTGGTCACTACCCCACCGAGGGCGCCCGCTGTCTCCACGTCTGAAGTAGTGAACTATGGTTGCCTCATTTGGGACTTAATATAAACGGAATCACACAATATGTACAGATTTTTTGTCTGACTTCTCTCCCTCACCACAATGCACATAAAATCTACCCATGTGGTATTGCAGAAGTAGTTCCTTCCTTTTCGCTGCTGTGCAATACGCCATTGAATAAGTATACCACAATTTATCCTTTATACCATTGATGGACCATTGGGTTGTTCTCAATTTGGGGATATCACACGTAGGCTTCTACGTACATTCTTCATGTTTTTTGGTGAAGATGTATAAACACTTCTGGAGTGGAAGTGCTAAGCCATTATGCAAATATTTGTCTTTAATAGATATTGTTCAACAGTTTTCCAGAGAAATGATACAATGCCACCCCCGTAGGTGTATAAAAATTCCAGTTCTTCCATTTCCTCACCAATATCTGAAAATTTTCAGTCTTTTTTTCATTTCAGCCATTCTTTTTTTAAAATTAAATAATTTTTATTATGCTTTTACAGTTGTTCCAACTTTGCCGCCTTTGCCCTCCTCCGCCCATCCTACCCCCCACTCCCACAGTCGACTCCCACACTGTTGTCCACATCCGTGGGTCATTCATACATGTTCTTTGTCTAGTCCCTCCCCTTCTTTCTACCATTATCCTCTTCCCCCTCCCTCTGGTCACTTTCAGCCTGTTCTATTTCCATGCCTATGGTTCTATTTTGTTCATTAGTTTATTTTGTTCATTAGATTCCTCTTACGGGTGAAATCATATGGTATTTTTCTTTCACTGACTGTCTTATTTTATTTAGCATAATATTCTCCAGTTCCATCCATGCTGTCACGAAGGGTAGGAGTTCCTTCTTTCTTTCTGCTGCGCAGTATTCCACTGTGTAAATGTATCACAGTTTTTGATCCACTCATTTACCAATGGGCACTTAGGCTCTTTCCAGCACTTGGCTATAGTAAATAGGGTCGCTATGAATATAGTGGTGCACTATGAATTGGTGATTCTGGATTCTTAGGCTATATTCTCAACAGCGGAATCACTGGATCAAAAGGCAGTTCCATTTTTAGTTTTTTAAGGAAAGTCCACACCGTTTTCCACAGTGGCTGCACCAGTCTGCATTCCCGCCAACAGTGCAGTAGGGTTCCCTTTTCTCCACAATCTGTCCGGCACTTGCTCTTTGTTGATTTGTTAATGGTAGCCATTCTGACCTGTGTGAGGTGGTATCTCATTGCAGTTTTGGTTTGCATCTCTCTGATGGCAAGTGATGCTGAACATCTTTTCACATGTCTCTGGGCCCTCTGTATGTCCTCCTTGAAGTTTCTATTCAGATTCTTTGCCCATTTTGTAATTGGATTGTCTGTCTTCCTGGTATTGAGTCGCATGAGCTCTTTAAATATTTTGGAGTTCTAACTCTTGTCCGGTGTAACATTGGCAAATATGTTCTCCCACACAGTCAGTTCCCTTTTCATTTTCATGATGGTATTTTTAGCCATGCTGAAACTTTTTAATTTGGTATAGTCCCATTTGTTTATTCTTTCCTTTATTTCCCTTGCCCTAGGAGATATATCGGCAAAAATATCGTTACATGAGATATCTGAAATTTTCTTGCCTGTGTTTTTCTCTAGGACTTTTATGGTATCATGACTTATATTTAAGTCTTTTATCCATTTTGAGTTTATTCTGGTGTATGGTGTAAGTGGGTGGTCATTTTTTTGCATGTACCGGTCCAGTTCTCCCAACACCATTTATTGAAGAGACAGTCTTTACCCCATTGTATGCTTGTGCCCCCTTTGTCGAACACTAATTGGCCATAGAGACTTGGGCTTATTTCTGGGCTCTTTGTTCTGTTCCATTGATCTACGTGTCTGTTCTTATACCAGTACCGGACTGTCTTGATTACAGTGGCCACGTAGCATAGTTTGATAGCAGGTATTGTGATGCCTCCAACTTTGTTCTTCTTTCTCAAGGTTGCTGAGGTTATTCAGTGTCTTTTTTTGGTTCCATATAAAATTTTGAAATCTTTATTCTAGATTTGTGAAATATGTCATGGGCATTTTAATAGGAATTGCATTGAATCTATAGATTGCTTTGGGTAGTATGGCCATTTTAATGATAATTCTTCCAATCCATGAACACAGTATACGCTTCCACTTGTATGTATCTTCCTTAACTTCTTTCTTCAGAGTTCTATAGTTTTCCAAGTACAGGTCTTTTACTTCCTTGGTTAAATTTATTCCTAGATATTTTATTTTTCTTGTTGCTTCATTTTAGCCATTCTGGTGAGTGTAGGGGACTATCATATTATTTATTTGTTTGTTTATTATTGTTTCCTCATTGAATAAAAAAGTTGAACACATTTTCACGTGTTCATTGGCCATTTGAATAGTGTATTTTATTAAGTGCACACTTAAGTTTCTTGCACGTTTTTAAGGATCCTTTTCTTATTGCTTTGCATTTATTCTTTACAGTCTAAAGGTAGGTCCTTTGGCAGATAAATGTATTACAAATGTCTTCTCCTACTCTGTAGCTTGCCTTTTCACTTTCTCAGTGACGTTTTCTGATGAACGAAAGTTCTTAATGCAGCTCAGTTCATCAAGTTGATTCCATTAAAGCTAATGCTTTTTGTGTCCTTTGATATAAAATGTTTGCCTGCCCGTGCCAAGGTCATGAAAATATGTCCCCTTGTTTTCTTCTTTAAGTTTTATTGTTGTATCTTTCAAAGGAGCCACATTTTATCTGTAGGCTTAGTTAGGGAGCAGACATTTTAATAACAGGCACTAATAAAAGCTAGAACTTTAGTCACTGTATGAAAAGTTGCGAACCAGAGACAAAGGCAAATATTCTTTCTCTGCTTTTCTTTATGCAAAAATCAAAAGAAAAGCAGCCTGGGAAAAAAGAAAGAAAGAGAAACTTCACCTTGAATATATTTCAATGGTGTGATTCCAAAGTCCCTGTCAATGTTTCTTTCCCATAGAAACCTCCTGGAGATCTTGAGCTGATTCCCAGGAGGCACACACTGCCACACTGCACGCTCCCAGGGATGTTGATGCATGTGTCTGGGACACTTCTGGTCTAGTAGGTGCCAAAAGTGAGAAAAGATAAGACCAAGAATGGCTGGGACATCCAGGTCTTTGCTGGGGGCTGGGAGGGGGGACACGCGGAACACTCTCTGACTAACTGAGCAATGCAATTTCCTACAGATTGCTGAGACATCCTCTGACCTCTTTAAAGAAAGGGTATAAAGATGTTAAAGGTGAACCAGTTACATTATAACCAGAACATTTTGCTGCTCTCCCCATTTCTTGCAACACAGACATTTTAAACACATACAAGGAAAATGTATGGCCTTGTAGGTTACTTGGATTACTGCAAAACAGACCCCAAAATAAACTAAGGAGAGTGTTTTCAAATGAGAGCAGGAAAAGCTGTGAGAAGAGTCCTTGACATGACTTAGAATTCCTACAAACTTTGTTCAGTGATATAATGAAACTTTTCCCTTGCCATGTTTTGCAGTTGGTTCCTTTCAGATAAGAGTGCTCCTTAGAATTTTATTTCTTACAATCATATTTCAAAAAACATTTATTTCCATGCTCTGAAAGTTGGTAATGTGGCTGAACTAGTCATCTTTTTGTGTTTGCAAGAAATGGTGTGAGGCTATTATAAAGGGTGGAAAGGGGAATTATTTGCTAGCAATAACACAAATAAATGTAGCCCATTTTTTGATTATGGCAATATCGACTCCCAGTGAGGAGGAGTCTCAGGGAAATATGCAGAGCTGGACTCTGACATGCACTGTGCCATGCCCAATGACATAATGATGGCTAATCATGGGGTTGTTGGAAAGTAACTCTCATCAGATGGTCTTTTTCTTTTTAAAGATTTTATTTATATTTATTTTTAGACAGGAGAAAAGGAGAAAGGAAGAGAAACATCAATGTGTGGTTGCCTCTTGTGCGCCCCTACTGGGGACCTGGCCTGCAACCCAGGCATGTGCCCTGACTGGGAATCGAACCAGTAACCCTTTATTTCACAGGCTGGCCCTCAATCCACTGAGCCACACCAGCCAGGGCTAGACGGTCTTGATAAAGACACTAAATCAAACATGTTTTAGTATCTTGGTGACAATGAGGAATATGAGGAAAGTGATTAGTTATACAATAAAGGTGCAACTATACCTGATAAACCGCCTGATAGAAGACCTCTAAAAACTGCAGCATTAACAGGAAGGAAAACTAGGCTAAGTAAGTCATCAAAGTGTAAACAGACCTTCATTTTATGATCCTTTGTTCTGTGTTTTCAATTTACTCTGTTCAACATTTTGCTCAGTTGAAAACAGAACTCAGTAGTAGGATCCATCTTGGTCTTGATCCTTGCCTAGAGGTGTTATTTCAAGATTGTTCAGCACCAACTGCAAAGGCAGACTAGCCCACTCTGGGGGCTGCATCTGCAAACAGCCATTGAAGGGCCAGTCCTGAAATACCAGGGTCATGGGACAATTCCCACATGCTTTTTTTTTTTTTTTTTTAATCAACCACTGTGCCTTTTTACTTTAAAATTCACACAGTATTTCTTTGGCCCGGTAGCTCAGTTGGTTAGAGCATTGTCCCACTATGCCAAGGTTGCAGGTTCAATCGTCGGTCAGGGCACAGATGAGAATCAGCCAAGGAATGCATAAATAAGTGGAACAACAAAGTTGACATCTCTGTCTCTCTTCCTTCTCCAAAATCAATATAAATAAAATAAAATACACACAATACAAAATGGTGGAGCTTGCTCTGAATCATTATCTGAGTGCGAGGCAAGCTGTCTCAACTCTAAATTCTGAGTATCTTGAATAGAAAGTTTCATTTACCTCTTTCCAAGTTACAGAGCTAACTTGACACAGGAAGGAAAACCCAGAAGCAAAGGCAAGACTGTCTCTATAGCTTTAAACCGTTCTTCTCACATCAACTCTAGGTATATTCTTCAGAGGCTCTCTGTAGTGAGGCGTGACCCTGAAGACGCAACGCTGACTTCCAAAGACAGGTGTTTGCTGGCCTTAACTTCCTGATTTTCAGGATTCCAAACATGGATTGTGATTATGAAACAATTACTTATAATTTTGTTGTCATTCACTAAGTTATTTGATTATTATGTTTCTCCCCCTCCTCCACTGCATTGTAAATGCCACAAGGGCAAGAGTGTTGGTGCTTTCCTTTGGCATTATATCCTCACAACCTAGTATGATGTAAGCACGATTAGGATGATTATTCCCATTTGATGGATTAAAAAACAAAGCAAAACCTGAGGCTTGATTTAGTGACCTGTAGTGGCCAGCCAGGACAAAACTCTGACCTGGACACAGGCACCTAGATTCCAAACGAAAGCTCACTCTCTCGTGATTTACTGCCTCCCAGCTTTAGAGATGATCTAACAGTTACCACTTTCAAAAACACACACCCACTCTTTCCTATCTCTCTGCCTACAGACAATCTATCAGTGCAGGAAAGGCGTATATGACATACTGCCATTCATATAAATACATTGTTTCTAAGTACTGAAAACAGTGTTTCTCCACAACTACCTCAATTAAACTTTCTATTTCTATTAAAGTGTTTTTCCTCTAATGCTGTCCTTTAAGTGGGTAAGCTGCAGAGCACAATTACTGACATTTATGCTTTTGATTTTTTGTTTGTTTTTTTTTACTCAAATTGCTTTTTCTATTCTTTAGCTTCAATCCCAAACAAGATGAAAAGGTAAAGATTTAAAACTCTAAACAAATACGCTAATTGGCTTCTGTGCCCTCTGACTGATCACAAGGGAACAGGATATTGCCTTTGGAAAGAAAGCAGGTAACCTCATAAAACCGCGGTGGTTCAGAAGGGAGCCGGACCGCACAGCGCAGCCTCTGGTTACTGCAGGACGGCTTCCATGGCGCCAGATGGAGCAGGCCCATGTGTTCATCCCCATGGGTCCACCAGGAGAGAGGCCCGAGAAGAATGAATTACTGCATTTTTTGTTGCTGTTGCACATTTAGAACAACTGTTTCTGTGAGTTTCGTAAAAGTGGGACAACATGATGTGTGGATTGTCAACGTGGGGATCATGATTTTTCAGCTGGGCCCTCACCCCCACAGGCCCTCTGTCGGCTTGCGGTCTGGCCATCCGTCACCACAGCTCTCTTCCCACGCACACCTACAGCGCCCTCTCCGCGGGGTCTTCTTTATTCATGCTCCTGTTCGCTATCTTCAAAAAACGTTTGGCTCTGTGACTTTTCCAAGCTCAGATAACCTCAATTGTTTGCCATTTTTCTATGCCTCAAAGGTTCCTAGTTGTTCCCAAGTCTTACTCCCAAGAAGAGGTAAAATAATGTTCTACACATATTTGAGTTAGCCAGAGCAGTATCTACTACTCATCAGAAATAATTTCTTGAACAAGTACAGCATGTCAAAGGTTCAAACATAAACGAGATTCCCTAAAATTTTCATGAACCTCAAACATCCTTACTCATTCCAGCAACATGTGGGTGCCGCCTCCCACAGGCATGACGAGGCAGACCGAGCCCTGTGGGGACTGACTCCCAAATTAAACCCCACGCATTTCACAAGAGTAAAAGTGAGTAAGGCCAGGGCTGCCCAGTCACGACAGGTGGGATACAGAGGGGCACGCGTGGACCAGGCACCAGACCTCAAGTCTGTTTTGAACTTTTAGGAACTGCGGTGATCCGCCAAGTGTGTCAGATCCCATCCAAACAGTAGAAGTGAGTCCAGCCCACTGATATTTCCATGTTCACCGTCAACCTCTTCTGCTGACTCTGCTCAGCTTGCCAAAGAGGCACAGCTGTGTCCTCCTCTGCACCTGAGGCCCCCTCAGAGTGTCTCATGCCGTCCATGCTCAAGGTCATGCAAGGGTCAAGACTGTGTGTGCAGACTCAATCAAGACTCAGCAAAAAGAGCTCTTAATTATGCCTTGCTTACTTTTCAAGTCAACAACAGGGAGACTGCAGGCGTGCAGCGTTGTATCGGTGGCTTCACAGCGCGGCTGAGTTAACGACACCGGCTCTGGCTTCAGAACGGAGTGCAACCTCCATTTGGCCCACTGACATTTAGGCAACTGTAGGCAAATTAATGCTTCTCAGTAAACCTCAGTAAGTGACCTTACTTCACTCAAGAGTGGAAATCACATCTCACTCATGAGATCGTTTCTAGGATGCACTCATTTTTTAAAAATGCAGATTTCTCCTGAAACAAACATAAAAAACATTGATCGTCAACTGTAATTGAAAAATAAAATTAAAAATACGCAGATTCCCGAGTGTATTCCGGACTCACTGAACCAAAACCATGGAGATGTTGAAACCAGGAAATCTACATGCTCACTTCCACCCACCAGTCAATTCTTACACATACACGTGTCTGACCTACCCTGCAAAACTCTGTGCAGTGATTCTCACCCCACAGCGCGGGGTGCAACTGGAAGCCGAATATGTGTGGAGCTTTGCCTACCCACGTTTTGAAACACAAACGACTATTCCCATTCCTTGGACCAATGGGTATCCCATCCTCTGCACTGGTTTGTTTGAAACCCGAGGTTCTGGATTTTTTTCCCCTGATAAAGATGACACTTTGGGGTAAAAACAAAGTAGCCACTAACTAGTGGACATTGAAGGCACAGAAATATCCTGACGACATTTCTGTGTGGCATCTAGTTTTAGGACGTACACAACTAGTGTTCAACCAAGTGTGTGTGTCATGTCCTCTATCATTAGCCCTCTCCCCACTCCCTTTCGTGTCTCAGGAACTGCCTGTAAGGTGGAGGCTTATCCGACCCGGGGTGCCCTCACTGGTCCAGGGCAGCAGGGAGGCCCGGCCGGGTGGTGCCCCCACCTGTGCTCGGGTCTGGGACTTGGCCCGTTAGACCAACATCAAGGAACTAAGCCACTTGATGATGGCTGGGGATGTTTCTGGAATTTGAGGGTGGGAGCAGGGGGACAGCATCTCAGGCAGCCTAAGTGCTCCTCTGGCTTTCCTAGACTCCTCTGCCCCTCATGGATCCTGATGCGGAGCCCCAGTTTAAAGAGGGTGTGATGAGATTGTCAGCAGAGGATCCTGACACCCGTTCCGGCTGGAGGAGACCTCGGAGTGAGCACGGAGCGCCTCTGCTTTACAGAGGCAGCGGCAGCACCCTAAGAAGCTGAAGGAAAGGCTTTGGGGCAGAGAGAAAAAAAACCGTGAGGAATGAATAGAGAAGGGAGACAGAGGCTGAGAAACTTAAATTTTCCACAGGGATTCTAAGTTTGCTTTCACATAAAGCCCAAACGAAACACTTCGTAAGCTGAGTGAAAAGAAATAATTACTACTTTGCAGTTTTGTTTTAAATAAAAGAGGCTCTGTAAACATGTGAAATTTATATCAAGTCAGTTTAAATAACTTTTAAACATGATTTAATCTGTCTACACCCATAAGAATATTTATTTTTTGCTTTATCTTTCCTTAATAAAAATTCAATGAAATGTGGTTTTACACACATACATACATATATAATTTTTGGAAATACAGTCTTGATTTTCAAACAGTTGTGGTTTTAAAAGATAAGAAAATGTGCAATCACAATAAAGCATTATTAGTTTAGTGTTACCGGATCAGATTGAAGCATCGTGTCTTATTAAACTATAAATGAGTATCCTTCACGCTACAGCAATACCAACAGTCCTCCGATGGAAAAATCCCCGTGACTTTTACCACTGCATCACGCAGGGCTGAGCGGCTGTCAGTTACCCTGACTGCGTTTGTTCCCCTGACTTGTTCTTCACGTTTAATGCGGGGAATCATCTTCTTTGACACTATGAAATATAGAAAGGTAGTGAAATCTATTAAGATGTTTCTTTTTGGTTTTCACCTTTAATAACATGCTTAGAAATGTCATTCCCAGCCCTCAAAACCAGAGCCTACTCTATTTAATTTCACAATGTCTTCCAGGCCTGTGTTCTTCCCTTCACTCCGTGCTGCATTCCACAAGCCTTCCTCTGAGACAGTATTTCATTGCAGTCTGAACCTACAAGCCCAGCTGCTTTGGAAAATACTGTTAACCCCATTCTCCCTCCGGCTGCAGCCCGTCTCGGAAGCGTCAGCGTGTTGCCCAGTCAATCTTCAGGCGTTTACTGAGCAGCTACTCTGTGCAAAACCCTGGGGCTGGGGGAGGGAAACATGGAATAATGGATTCAATCCCTATAGGGAGTGTCAACTTCAAGTGGGAAAACAAAACAAATACATAGGAAATATTTTAAAAAACACATCCATTGTGGGTTGAATTATGTAATGTCCTCCCCGCCAAGGTATTTTCAATTCCTAATCCCTGGTATCTGTGAATATGTCCTCATGTGGAAGTAGGGTTTTATTCAGTGTAATGAAACTGCGATAAGATCACAGCGGATTAGGATGGACCCTAAACCCAATGACTGGCGTCTTTACAAGAGAAAGAAGAGAGACTTGGACCTGGGTTACAGAGGAAACACCTGCAGGGAAGAAGGCCACGTAAAGACAAGGCAGGGAGCAGCGAGGCCGCCTCAAGCCAAGGAGGGCCAAGAGCCACCAGAAACTGCAAGAAGCAGGAAGGACTGTCCCCTAGAGCCCTCGGTGGGCATGACCCCGTCCACACTTTTATTTCAGACTCCTGCGTCCAGAACTGTGTAACAACGCATCGCTCCTGTGTTAAGGCACCTAATTTGTGTTACTTTGTTCGCGGTGGCCCAGGGCACAGATACAACATTCACATTGCTCCTATCTGACAACTGGCAAGTATTTTAAGTTTTTCTAAGGATGCGTCTAAGTGCTCCAGGCTGAGCCACTATTATAATTGAGAGCACTTCTGTATTAAGATGACAAGGCAGGTTCAAACTTCATAACCCTCCCTGCTCCAGAGCTCTTCCGAAAAAAAAAAAAACATAAAAATAGAAAATCACAAAGATGTACATGATCCAAAATACAAAATAAATAGCACCCTGAATCAGAAATGGAACAAATATCCACAACGGCTAGGGTGTTAAGATCTCAGCTTGCCGGTCTCAGGGCTAAAAGCAGCTGGAGGGATCCATGAGACCAGCGCTGCTCCCTGTGAGACGGGTCCCTGGGTCCCCCACACAGCAGGAGGCCAGGGCAGGTGGAAGGACCCCAATGCCATCCTGCACCCCAGTGTGGTGGGCAGAATAATGGCCTCCCAAAGATGTCCACATCCTAAGTCCTGGAGCCTCTGGGTATGTTACATTGCATGGCAAAGGACAATTAAAGAAAAAGAAGGAATTAGGATTGCTTATCACGTGACCTTAAAATATACAGATTGTCCTGAATTATCTGGGTGGACCCAGTGTAATTACAAGGGCCCTTAAACGTGGAAGAGAAAGGCAGAAGAGTTGGTGCCACAGTGATGCGACATGAGAAGGACTTGTCTGGCTGTTCTTGACTTTGAGTGTGGAGGGGGTGACAAGACAAGGAAAGAGGGCAGCCTTGAGTAGCTGGGAAAAGCAAGGAAACAAATTATCCCTGAGTCCTCCAGAAAAAAATGCAGTTGCGTCACCACCTTGGTTTGAGCTCGATGAGACTGTGTTGGCTGATCCGAGAACTGCAAAATACAAATATACCAGCACCTGTGAAAGGAGGCTGAACACCAACTGGGACCGGGACACCTGCTAGGCGGCGGTGCCAAGGAGGAAGCACTGACACCAGTACGGTGCCAGCAAAGCCACTGTCTGGCTCTGATGACAAACTGTCCGTAGCTCCAACAGTGTCCGAAGCTACAGCTCCATGTGACTATTATAATAGCTGGGTTTAGAAGTGGGGCCTGGAAGGACCTGGACGAGCCAACTGCAGAAACCACAGACAGATGGAGCGAGTGTTACAGAAGAAAGGGAATGAGAGGAAAACATAGACAAAAGAAAAATTTCCCATGCAGAACGTGATTCCAAATGCAGATTGTAAAACCAGGTGAAGAAATTCGCCCTGGCTCAGATGTTTGGAGCGTCATCCCATGCCCCCAAAGGCTGCGGGTTCCATCCACAGTCAGGGCGCGCACAGGAGGCTGCTGATGAATGTTCCTCTCTCACTTCACAATTTCCTCTGTTTCTCTTTCTCTCTCTCTCCAAAATCAATAAAAACATATCTTCAGGCGAGAATTTAAAAAGAAATTTTTAAAATAAATTTAATGCTAAGAAAGACAGCCAACAATACCAACTGTGAAAAGATTTTCTCTTCTGGTGACACCTCTATAGAGCCGTCAGAAAAAAACCTTAAAAATAAATAGTGAAATAATTCAAAGTGCTAACAACATTTCTTAAAAAAAAAAAAGATTCTTGTTTATGGACTGAACATCTATGCCCCCCTTAAATTTTATGCTGAATTTCTAATCTCCGAAGTTACAGTACTTGAGGCGATGGGGCCTTCAGGAGGTCAGTAGGCACGAGAGTGCAGCCCTCTTGGTGGAATTAGCTTAGAACAGGCAGGGGGCGCTCGCGTCCTCCCCGTTGGCTCTCCACTCTGTGAAGACACGACAAGAAGACAATTCAAGACACCAATCTGGTGGTACCTTGACCTTGGACTTCCCAAGCGCCAGAACTGTGAGAAATAAGTATGTGTGGTTTATGCGCCATCTGTGGTAATTTGCTATAGCAGCACAATGGACTACAACAATACAGAAGCGTAATCAAGAATAAAATCACGGGCACTAATATGAAACACGCAAGATAAATTCAAGTAAGGTCAGACTTGAAAAGTGACTCTCGACATAGAATCTATTGCAAACAGTGCAGTGTGGCACAGAGGGATGCGATCCCCCAACAGAAGTCAACCCCTAGGATAAACACGTATGCATGTGTGCTTATAGGAATGCACGTGTATATTCTCTATTTTTAATTTTACAAAAGCAAATAGGGCCCAAGACTGATCATTTTTTCTAATAACAAATACCTTCTTATGTCCTTCTAAAGAACATAGTGTTTACTCAAAAGGACACACTGGCTTTGGGAAGTTGTAGTCCTCATGGATCCTGAACTTGAAGTTCCTTACCTCTAACATGTGGCAAAGGAGAGCCTGGAATTTAAAAAACAGAAAGGCGGGAAAAGGCTCCTCCTCCCCGACTGTCTGCTATTTTCCCTTCCCTGAGACAGGAGCCTGTTGGACAGCGCCTTAACTGCTGACCAAATAGAAAGTGGGGTGGAGGGGGGATGAAGAAAGACTCAAAGCAACAGGGAAGCCAAAGGCAGGAAAAAACCCAGCATTCCAAAAGTCATGTCCAGCCGCACAGACAATGCAAGGACAGCAATTCATTCCCTTTTTTTCCAGACAGCTAATTAGGTCACGGCTGCTTCTCCTGAGAACTCCCTAAACAAGTTGTCTCGAGGAGAATTTTGCTCGTTGGGTTCTGCAGCCTAATAAGGCGGCAGTGCCATTAGCGCACCCGGAGTTCTCACATTTCTCGCAGAGGAAATCTTGGACACACTCAGATAAATGAATTTTCTAATTCTGGCTCTGCCACCAGCTAATTTGGTTTCTTTGGATTAATGATGGCACATCTAAAAATGTTAGGATTCAATTAGATGTTCCCTCGCATCTCTTTTAGTTCTGCGATTTTTATTATTCTGTTTCACTGTGATATTAAAATATTCTAAATTCCCAGTCCTCTCATGTATGATTTATCAGATTGGAAATTGAAAAAGAAGAATATAGCAGAATTTGCAAAATAAGCTGCAATTAAAATAAGGGATTGTTAATGTTCGCACCATAGCATATAATATATTCTCAGATAAGACCAGAGAAGTGCAAGTTTTCAATTGTTACTAATGATTGAGTACTACACACCTGCAAAAAATTTTCAAGAACTGCAGGAGTATATTTTAAGCTATATATTATAAGCCACATAAAGGAATAGGAAAGCAAGTTTTAGTTGGGTTAAGTTTTAAATATTGTTCCATTGTTTCTCCTTAATCAATACGAATCGAAAACAGATTCATCTAATTCACTTCAAGAACCTAGTAATGGATTCGGAAGGCCAATTCCAGGTCTCCCAGGCACTGAGTGGAAAATAAAGTATGAGCGGTCTTCCATCAACGAGATGAGGCCTGAAATAAAACTGCGGCTCACTAGAGACACACGTGAACTTCGGAGACCACATGGGCCAGGCACGGGACACACAGGGAAAATCAGAAGTTTTCTCCATGGGTTTAAGAACATGAGGAGTAGACAATAACTGAGACAGCTGAAACAAAAGTGGTGAGCACTGGTGAGCGGACTGTGGTTTTCAATACACCGTAATTACTGACTAACGGGCACGGGGGCTTTCTTATACCTGGAGTTAAAATCACATAGCTTTGTGTAAATTTATTATATTACATTCATAGCTGAATATATTTTCCAGTTTTTTGTTACATAAAAAAATTGCAAAAGAGTGACTTAAAATAATAATAATAGCTGGTGTTATTCAGGAATTCAGTATTGACTGGGGTCATCTTGCTCATCACTGAAACTTCTTGCCCAGGTCCTTTCCATGGCCATAGGTAGGAGGTAGCAGGGTCTGGGGTTGTCTTATAGGCTTCTCCGCTCATGTGTCTGGTGCCGGGTCTGAGAAAACTTTAAACAGCTGGCAACCAGAACGCCTGGGGCTCTGAGCACCCCTCTCTGTCTTTGTGTAGTCACTCCAAGTGGCCCGTCCACATGGCAGACGCGGCGGGGCAGACTTCTCACGTGATGGCCAACGGCACAAGAAAAAACCAACAGAGGCAGCACGGCCTCTTCTAACTTAGTCTTGAAAGTCATGCAGAATTATTTCCGCCAAATGCCATTCATGGAGGCAGTCCAGGTTCGCCCAGGTTCACAAAGGTCCGCCCAGGTTCAAGGTGACAGAGATTCCCCCTCTTGTGGGAGGACGGCAAATTCTGGAAGAACGTGTGGGATGGGAAAGAAATACTGTTGCAGCCATTTCTGGAAAATACATTCTGCCAAAAGCTGCTTGAGATAAGAAGACCTTAATGATTTTAATAAATAATTTCCAATTTATTGGGAGAAAATAAAGATTTGGGCATTGTATTAGTATTAGGATTTTTTTTTATGCCCTAATAAATTGCCCTAACATGGTGGCTCTCTGCAGTTTTGCAGTCCAGAAATCTTCTATGGGGCTCACAGGGCTAAAGCCGAGGTGTCACCGGAGCTGTGCTCCCTTCTGGAAGCTCTAGGGGAGCAACGGTTCTCCAGGTCAGACAGGCCGCTGTCAGAATGCAGGCTCTGGCAGCTTTGGGACTGAGGTCCCTGTGCCCCCGCCGGCTGCCAACTGAAGTGCTTTCCAGTCTGTAGGGCCACCTGCAGGCCTTGGCTCACGGCCCCGTCCCACCAGCCTTCAAAGCCAGCAACAGCTACCCACACTAACCCTCACACCTCATCTCTCCTCCCTTCCTTCTCTTCGTGTCCCTGACTGACTCCTGATAGAGAAAATCCTCTTTTAAGAGCTCGTGTGATTAGATTGAACCCAGCTTGGAAGTCCTGGGTGACCTCTCGATCTAAAGGCCTGTCACCAGAATCACTCTTGTAGAGTTCCTTTGCCCTGTAAGGTAACATGTTCTAAGGACGAGGACTGGGCATTTTGGGGAGCCATAATTCTGCTCACCACAGACAAAATGTGTTTGATTGAATGGGGACCATGGCAATGGAATTGAGCTGATGCTAAAATGCAATGATTCGGGGCCTTCCATGAAGTGACTCCATGTGCATTAAGCACATTTTTTTAAGCACATTTTTTTTAACCAAGTGATTTCCCTTGTCACACATGGCCAGAAGTATAAGATTGCAAAGTGCATGCCCTTAGGCCCATGCGTTTTCTCAACGGAGAGAAAGACCTTCTCACTAAAATTTAATTAACTCTATTTTATATGCAATTATAATAAAGGTTACTTGGTTTCTAACACCAAACAAACCCAGCAGTAACAAATTAGAAATGGAAAATACCAATCAACAATGACAGGTGACATCTGGCAAGAAAGAAAAAAATCAAAAAATTAAAACACATAAATATAGTATCTACTACACATACCTAACCACAAATAGCAATCTAGGGTTGTCTGAATCAGTACAGACATTGCTATCCTGATGAATATCACCCTAAGTCCTTGAGAAATGACTAAATTATATTCAAAACATTCTTCTTGTCAGTTTACAATTTATTATAGAAAATTTTACATCACCAGAAAAGGGCAATACTTTTTTTAAACAAGCCCTGCCATGGACATGTTGGCAAATGTGGCTGCCCGCACCACGCTGCTGAGAAGGAAATGGACCGAGAGACCACACTCCCCTGGACGCAAGCGTTTGCGCTGCGGGGCTTGTGGCCCTGGCTGGGCAGGTCGGCGCCTATCCCCTGGGCGGGCCTTTGGGCGTGGAGAGAAGAAGGGAGAAAAGAATAAAGCAGTCCCTGGGGAGAGGCCACTCGGGGAAACATGGGCCTGGGCCTTCCCTGCTTCCAGGTTCCAAGTCCAACTCCCTCCAGAGAGGCAAACGTGTTTCGAATCCTGCCTTTGAGACCCCTGCAGCCCGCCCAGGCCTTTCGCTGACTTACTTCTCCTGGCCTAACGCAGGCCAGGAAATTTCTCGTCCTGTGGCCAGACAATTCATTGCTGGGACAAAAGGGCACAATCTCAGTCGTCTGAAACACAATCCAGCTATCAAAAGGATCGATCAAAAGGATGGCTGTCAAGCTTTGTATTTTGCGTGGTTTGCGAAAGTGCTTTTCAATAAACTATCCGACCTTGATTAGAGGAATATGGTTTCCCACCTCAATAGCTGACTTTTTATAAAACAGATGTCTGTGATTTTATTTCAAATATGACCCAATAATGGAGTTTGATTAAAAAAAAAGTTAAAATACAGTGTTTTGCAAATCAAGTGCTTATGATAGGTTTTAATATATAGATAGTATACAGATCTATAAAGTATAGATTTCAAAAGAATAGATTTTGAAGAAAGTCTCTATCACTTTTTTCTTTACCCAAAAATCTATATTTTTAGAAAAAATAAATCACATTAGCATTATAGACATTAGGATTTATTCCTGGAAAAAGTCATTAGTAAGGTAAGAATGTCAGGATTTTGAAGTTCAAGACAGGAATTTTCATCAGCCAGGACCAAGGCAGGAGCACAGAGCCCGCGCCAGGCCACTCAGTGGAGGAAACCTAACACAAGGCATCCGCACAGCAGTGCTGGGAGCTGTGAAGAGGCTCACGGGGGACAGAGGCTGGGCAGAGTGTAGCAACAGTGGCCAGGCTCATACCCCAGGACTCGGGAGACACGGCAGAGGCCAGAGCCACCAGGCAGGGGCTAGAGTCCTAAAGCAGACACGAGCGCAGCTGAGACACGCGCAAAGTGGCTGTTTCCGGTGCCCGGCCTTCGCTGGTCAGGGAGCCTGGGCAAGGTCAGATTCAGGAGTGGAATCCCTGCCAACTGAGCAGACCCCAGAGGAGCTGGCAAAGGCTCTGAGTGTAAACAGGCGACTAACCATCACAACAATTGTGCAGATTTTTACACCTTAAAAAGAGCATTAGAATACATGGAATGACAGAGGCAACTGCTTCCAGCACAGGACAGAATTCCAGGTAAAAATCACATCGCTATCCCCAAAGATCACACTACGTTACACAAATGCTGAACTAAAATACACATGATAACCCAGAAGGCAAATAGAAAAGTCAGCAGATTTTACCTCACCTCCTGGCATTTAGGAACAAAGGTAGCGCTAATAATCTGCCCTGTGAGCAAATAAAATAATACTATCATTATTATCACATTACTGTTCATGATTATTGTATGGTAGAAAACATGATGATGGCCTTCCAGCGGCTACTCTGCCCATCTTTCATTGTTTCGCAGCCTTGTGACTTGGGTGACTGCGTCCCCAGCCGTACCTGGAGAGTTGAGTCATGATATGTTTAAGCTATTCAGGGAAATCTCAATCTGATACAGGGGTTCAGAGGCAGCCAGCAACCCAGGCATAAGCTAATCCGCATATGACATTCCTTGGCTACAGAGTTTGTGCAGGAATGGTCCATTCGGAATTTTATTCAATGATTATGAAAGTGAAACTTTATCTCCTTCTTCTTAGAGGTGAGTGAGCAAATAAATACGATGCCTCATTTCCTTTCTGTAGCTACTCCGTGACCATGAGGGAACGCAGCGGGGAAATAACGGCTGACCCCTGTGGTACACAGATGTCAAAAACAAGTAGATCACAGAAAAAATAAGACAGCCTTAATCCAACCATGCCTGAATCCCACGTACTTCTGAATATTTCAGGTACGTAAGTCACTAATCCCCTAGATTTCCTCAGCCAGTTACAGCGTGTCTATGGTTGTTGTCAGGACCAAAACCAAAATTCTATGGACATTGTTACATGCTTTACATGGGTCATTTCACTTTACTCTGCCCAAATCCAGGGAAGCAGGTTTTATTACTTCTTTTGTTTTCTATTGGAGATAATGAGAAAGGGAGGCAGCTTGTCCCAATTCCCTCAGTATACGGTGAACAGTTTGAGTCAGGTCTATCCAACTTCAGAGTCACTTGGCACCTAACTGTGGTGCCCTGTGCTCCCTCTATCCACCTTACTGCAGTGAAACATTTTAAAAATGTATATACAGCTCTGTCGACCTTCAACTTTGAAAGAATGTTTTAAATAATTACTTTATAAAACCAAAAACAGAAACATGAGAACAGGTTAGAGAATCTTCAAATGTACACAATCAAACCAAGTTAAACTAGAGATATAATCCAACTTAGCAGTTGTCACCAAAACAGATCAGCCAAGGACATCAGGTATCCGTGAGCCTTCCTGACCCATACGGGTTGAAATGTCAAATCTTAATACTTTTTAAAAAAGGTGTAAATACTGGAGAAAAGTGTTGGTTGTAACTCGACAATGTGAATGTCACAAAATTTAGGGTTCTCTCAAGACTGTAATTCTTTTGTTTGGACTGATGGTTTTCTAAATATATTTCAATATGGGTACTTGAAAGTCATTCCTACATAAAATATTTTTGGCAAAAGTACAAAATGTATTATTTATATACACACATACAAACACAAACTCACATAATTCTCTCTATATACGTAAGTATATAGACTATGTACACACATAATTCATACATTTATATATGGCTATGTAAAATTATATGTAAATATGTTTATATGTAAATATCAATACATATTTACATGTTTTATATATGATAAAACTTTATCCTAATCTCCTAGATATGTATAAATTATATTATTCTTAGGGTATTCTTCCCCACGATCAAGTAAGTATATGATCTATGTCCTCAGGTTTCATACGGTCCCCCCACAAAAGCCTGTGCTGCCTGCCACCCGTGATACAGAGTCTCTTACAAAACTAAGTGCAAGATAATTCAACCGAATGAGCTAGATCTGTTCACATTCCCCAGACACCCTGCCCCTCTCTCCCTGACAGTGAAGCTCTCTGGGGCCCCCGAGGGTTCGAATACGCGGAGGCTGCAGTTCGCTCCCTCACTGCCACAGCACTGTGGGCCCCGCACTAATTCCTCTTGCTGCTGGGGACTGGCCAATGTGCTGGGGAAGACCTGCTCTGTGGTGCCCTTCCTTTTAGCAAATGTGCATTTTCCCCTGGAGAAAGGTCCCTGCCTCAGAACCCAATTAGTAGTTGTTCTTGGCCGAATTTAATATTTTTCTTTTGACCCTTTGTGGACAATTTGACTCCAGTGTCCATTTTCCCTAAATAGAAACCACAAAGTCTACGCTGAAGCTTTGAAAAAGAGAAAAAGGTTGCTTTTGGTAACACAGCTCTAAAAACAAAGGCTGCTAAGATAGTATTATTGTATATTGATATTTTTTCTGTTTAAAGAAGCAGTAACGGGTAAAGCCATTAAAGCCACTAAATACCATTTAAGCAAGTGTGTGTCCAGTAGGCCATTGCTGCCCGTTCGGATGTGTCACAGTCTGGTCCCTCCCCACTGGCCTGCTCCAGGACAGACATCACACCCTGAGGGACCGGGCCTTCCTCGCGTGAGAGACTTGAAGGCCCTCCCCAAAGGCATTCACTTATGGGAAAAACTTCTGTTTAGCAAACCTATCACTTGCACAGAAGTGACTCTTCAAAGATTTTTGATACCGAACAAAGTTTTGATAAAATGTCCAGGGCCGAGTGTCAGAAGAGGCCTGGAACATGTAACTACCAAAACCGCAAGCCAGCTCAGGCCCCAGGGAGAGGCTGGTACTGGGGAGGGAGCCCGGACCTTGAAGTCAAGCAGATCTGGTTTGATACCTGGGTCTGCCACCTATTTGCTGTGCAACATGAGCTACATCTTAACTGGCCTCTCTATGCTGCGGTTTTCTCAGTTGTAAAACCAGACTGATACTTACTCAGGGGGTTAACAAACTGCTAAGATAATAAACTCTTCTAAATTATCAGCAAATTGTGCTCGTCATCATTAAACCTTCAACCACCCTCCTCCAAACACACACCTCACTTCAGAGCCCTCCCAACTGCAAGCCAAGAGCTATATTCTGCAGGCACTCAGCCTCATTTTCTTAATCTCTTCCTGTGGTCAGCAAAACCCTGAAAAGGGCTCCCAGTGTCCCACATCCTCACCCTGGCTCCTATGAATCCGATGACTTGCCCCTCTCAACATCAGCCTCATCCGACACAGCAAGAGGCTATGTCGTACTATATGGCCCAGCTGGTCTTAAAATAGGGATATTACCTGGGGGCAACCACAGGGGCCCTTGAAGGCAAGCAGCTTCCCCAACTGGCTGGGGAAAGGCGTGTCAGACAGAGAGTTTGGAAGTGTGAGAAGGACTTGACATGCTGTTGCTGGTTTGAAGGCAGCGGGGGCCATGACGAGAAGAAATGCCCCATCTGAAGAGCCGAGAGACCCCCAGCAGGCAGTCCTATGACTGACTGCCAGGGGCTGAATCGTGCCCAAACCCCAGTGACCTTGGAGGTGGGTTCTTCCACGTGGGAGACTCCAGGAAGGCAGGCAGCCCTGCTTACACTTTGATTTCATCTTTGCAAGACTGAAGCATGAACCCAGCTGCACCATGCCAAGCTTCTGGCCTGAAAAACTGTGGGATAAGAAATCTGTGTGGCTTTAAGCCTCTATATTCTTGGCAATATGTTACATAGCAATAAACAACTGCTTCCACAGAGACGGGGAGAGAGACAAAGACAGAGACAGAGACTGGGTGACTGGAGAAGAATCAGCCATCAACAACCGGTGAATCTGGATAAAGGTATGAGAAACTCTGTATCATTCTCGCAACTTCTATGTAATTTGTAATTACAGCAAAAAACGTTACAAATCACTGAAGCACAGAGTAAAATAAAACCCTTTGGCATCTGTGTAACTGCCGGTAGATAATGCAAATTCGTAAACTCTTCACTGAATTTTATACAATGATTGTGAAAGCGAAGCTTTAGCAATCTCCTCTTAGAGGTGAACAAGGAAACATGTTGCCTCAGTTCCTTGGGCAACTGTATTCAGGAGCCTTGGGTCGTCTGCTACTGGCGGTCCGTCCTCAGTGAAAAAACAAACATCCAGTGACTTTGATAATAAATTCCTGTTTTAATTTTGGCATGATCTTTTTTTTTTTAAGATGATCTCTGCCAGAATCTAATTGCAGGAGGTTCACGAATATTATGGGGCCATGAATCAGAGGACATAGCACTGTACTAAAGCTGAATATTATTGTGTCCAAAAAAGCATGATAATTTCCTTGGCGATGTCTAAAAACAACTGTGTGGTGAAGAGAGATATTTTACAGTAACACTAAGGAACTTTTCAGATACCACCTTGTTGAATTTACAATGCAAAGCCTCAAAAATAACTATAGGCACAATAACATCAATACCGATTCCATCCATCCCTCAGTGGCTTTCAGCTGTCCTTCTAAACAAAGTAAAACAAATGTGGATAAGCAGACTCTAGTCCTTATTGATTTATCTGCTCCAACCTACTAAGAAGTACATTTCAGAGTCTAGAAATAAGTCAAACATTGCTCAAGTTATGTTTAAAAATATCCTTCAGGTCCATTTTTTAAATTTCCTCCGTCAGTTCTCTCAGTTCTGCATTTTTCATTACATTTCTTGGATTAATGTTCATTCCCATACCTTCCATCAATAGCACCCTAAGATATTTTGACATTGATTATCAACATCGGTTACCGTCTGATGCCATCTGCTGTGCACCGTGGGACTTCGGCTGCCCTTTCCTTTTCTTTTCTTTTCCTAAGCTCATTTGAATTCCTGTATCTCCTGATATGTAGGAACATTATGATACTACAAAGCATTTGCAAAAAGAAGAAAATCAGACTGCATTTGCGTTTCACCAATCTTCTGTCCCTGGGAAACCACCTTCCTTGCTCATAATAACTCATCAGTGGTTAAAGCATGAAAACCATGGGTCTGAACCACTATTAACTTTTTTTAGGGCTGAAGAACAAGGTATGCAGAGAAAGCGTCAGCTTTTCTCCCAAAAGAGCACTTTCACTTTTGGACAGATATGGTAATTTCTTAGAAAATTCTCCCCTGCGTGGGTATGAATTTGCACCTCTGTAATTTATAATCATTGGTCTTCGGCCTTTACATCCTTGTGGGTTAAAGATCATCTCTCTCCCGGGCGACCGCTCCTCTAACACATGAAAACACCCTGCCCCCCCACCAGTCCCCAACTCCTCTCTCTTCCTGGTTTTCCAGAGTTGTCATAAGGCCCACCTGTGAGCACGTCACTGCTGGTCACACTCCCGGGGCCCGGCACCTTTGGCGGGCACCCCTGGCAGAGGGCAGCCTGCACAGCCCACACCCGTCACCTCTCGCTGACGTGTTATACACTAGAATGGACTGCGACTGTGAGAAAGCCACACTGTGTGTTACAACTAATAGGTCAGAAGTCTTCACGGCTCTTAAATCCCAGAACAGCCCAAGACAATGGTAATTTCTGGTAGCAAAGTAAGTCAGGGTATAAAATTTTACAAAGAATGAATGACGTGCCATTCTAAATAAACACCATTGGCTGGAAATACAAAGCTGCACACTTTCACATTAAATATTGCCTTGCGATACTATATTTCTATATACTTTATTTAAACACATTAAGATATTTTATTTAGAAGAACGAGAGTATCTTCATGTTTACTGCTCTCATGCCTGAAATTTGAGTGAGAAAACAATGTCTCATGTTGGTCCAAGAACCTTTTTATATTTTATTCATCTAAGGACGAAGAGCCACAATTCTAGTACCTATGTATAAAATGCAGCAGCGATGTTCACGAAATAGAACTGGAATTTTTTAACTTAGTATGAGCTGCTTTTGCACCTTGGAAAAAATAAAGAATTCTGTTCCAGGCGTCACTGTCCTTCCTCACACTCAAACTTAGAATGTTCAAAATAAGGCCTAGGGCTGCCCTTGAATCTGTATTTAAAACTGTGATATCATAGAGAAATATGAAAATAAAAGTCTCTACCAAATACAAATGTTTTTCTACTATAAAGCTGAAATTATCATTCTAGCTAATTGTGTTTATAAGCTCCATTCATTTTTCAGAGGTTACTGCTTTTTTCCTAATGTCTCTCCGGAGTTGTGACCAGCTGTTTTGTACCTTAAATGTTTGATTAAAAAACAACAACAACAACAAAAAAAACAACACCTGAAAATAAATGACTTCCGTGGGGAAATATGTGACACCATTTGCCAAAAAAGGAACTGGGGCATAAGTAGGTATACGTAAATAACTTTGCTACTCTATTTTTAAAAAATAACACTGTAAGGTTACGGATTTCAAATATTTCACAAATCTAACTTTTATGAAAGTCTGACTCTTTAACAGGAATGCTAGAGTCGCTGTTTTATTTTAATCCAATGTGAATGCTATGGTTGACCCACTCTTTTTTCCCCTTTCGATCCAGTCCTCAGATCTAAAACTACATACGATGAATGAATTAAATCTGCAATACTTAATATGTACTTTCAAAAAATACGTTTTGGAGAACTATAAAATGTCCTGCTTTGAACTTACACAGAACCCCTTGCTCCCTGACACCAAGATCCTACCCACTCCCTCTACATCCCTTCTCTAAATCAACAATTCCAAAAACAACATAAAGGCAAAATTGCAAAGATAAATAAACCTGTGATATGCGGGCCTAGAATTTCACGGCTTATTCCTATTGTGATAGGCAGAGTCTCAAATAGATGTTGAGTGTGAACCTGTGGCCAGTAACTTCGCCTTGTAAACACACAGATTCTAGGATCTGTGAACCGTGTCAGGGAATACACGGGACAGATGCTAATGGCAGTTTCTTCTGGGGCCTGGAATTTAAGTGAAGAGAGACAAACTTGCTCCTTTGCACTTTTTAATGTATATTACATATTTAAAATAAACACAAGAACAAAAGTAGAATAACTGATTTTGCTACCGACAGCCACGTAATAGTGAAAGGTGTGCCTGTGAGTAAAAACCCTGCCACTGTCCCCAAGTTTAAGACTCCATGGGTGACACCAAGTGCTTTCTCAAATGTCATCCCTCGAGTTCCTTGTGACAACTCTCTACCGTTAGTAGGATGTTCTCACTTTCCTTCTGCAGATCAGTACAATGGGGCTCAGACCGAGTCAGTTAACAGGCCTGAATGATTTCATATGGAGATGTGATAGCAAGGAGTAAGACCCAGGCCTGCCAAAGCCAAATGCACGGTTGTTTCTTCTAAATCCTGCCTCTGCAACAAAATAATCAACCTTGCTGGAAACCTTTCATCCAAGAAAAGACTCAGTGAGCACCCAAAATGCACCAGGAAACAAAATGAAATCAATGTGTATTTCAAAATCTTTTTAGAGAAGCACCATAGATAAAAATGGAATAAACCCAGATAATTATTTCTAAAGTCTAACGGTGACAAAGCAAGTTTTACAACCTGTGTGTTTGGGAAAGGCACTCACAGCTGCCAACATGAGTACTTTTGTACCTTCAGTGATTTATGATTATGATTATTATTTGCCTCTTATCTTCTTACTTCAGGCTAGAAATGTTTTCAATTGGTTCACTAGTTTTTCCAACTCATGCCTGTCTTCCTGGGCAGCACTTGCCCTGCTCTTCGATATTCTGTCAGACTTTCCATCACACAAAGATTCATTATGTCTTCACTGCGTAATTATTCACTGTCCAATTTGTGTTGTCGGCGACTGTCTGACATACCTGTAATACGTGTATTGTTTCACCTGGATAACAGATCTCAGTCACTGCACATTCTGATTAGGGTATCACTCAAGTTCATCATACACTGAACAGATCTTGAGCGCCAACTTGCATTTTGCATGGGGGCATGGTTAATAAAATGCCATAAAGCCTCGGACTTCAGAAAAACAAGGCAAGCAATAACGTAGAAGATTAAGCACTTACTTAAAAAGCACTAATGTAGCAGCTGCCAAAGGACTTATCATAATAATGCATTGACTATACATCAATGACACACTTTTTTGACACTTCATCACAAACCAAAAAAGGCAAGTGTAAAGGACAAGTTGTCGTGTGTATCCTCAGCGCCAGGCACTGTGAACAGAACACAAGAAACAAAAGCAGACAACCCAATAGAACATCATCCCTGTCTTCAACAAATGCACCGCCAAATTGGGGCCAAACACACACAAAAAGAGTATTTCTATAAAACAGGGCCATTGCTCTGATGGGGATAAATAAGGCTGCCGTGGACATGGAGTGAGGAGTGGCCCAAGAAAGCTTCCTGGGAGAGCTGATACTCGAACGGAAACTGTAAGAGTGAGTGAGGATAGACAAACAGCAGCGGTCATTCCACAGGCAAGATGAATTTCCTCTACGAAGGTTCTAGACATTTTTGCTTCCGATATCAAGTTAAGAATGCCTATTTCCTCACACTCAAACATACACACAGAGATACACACAAGTACATATACAAACCAAAACTGGGTACTTCCGAAAAATTAAAGTTGTCATGGGAAAATGCTATCTCGTTAAGGGTTTTAACATGCAAATACAGAACTCTGAACTTTATTGATTGCATTACCTTAGGAGAGTTAGAGGAAAACTAAGGCTGTAACCACTAGGAAAGCAGATTATAACTGTATGGAGGCTGGCAGCCAAGGAGCAAGAGATCTGAGAATGTTCTTTCCAAATCCAACGTCTTACACAAGTCTGATGGGCTTAAACTTACCCATCAAAGAGTAGCGAAGTGGATCCAATAATGAGCTTTCCCTAAAAAAATGAAAGATTTTCATAGCAAGCTAAATATCAGAACATCACATTTTATAACCTTTAAAAAGTTTATTTCAGGCTGAAGTGTTTTATATACATATATATTCTAATATAACTGTGCTATTTGAAAAATTAGATTTCCACAAAGCCATATTCAATAATAAGACACTGTTTTATAATGATGGAGTGATACACATCATTTCATAATAGAGGATTTGAATATTATTAATTCACTTGATTATCACTTTAATCTTCCTGAAATTCTTTAGTCATACTCCGTGAATTAAAAAATCAGACTTTATCAGTATAATCAATTCTAGGTCTACATAGATTATTACAATCAGTGAGTTCAAGTTCATTGTGCAAGTGCTGACTCTACTACAAATAGTTTAATATTACTAAAAACTCAGAGGGTAAGGATATGAATTGGTAATACATTAGGCTGGAAAGGTAGATGAAGGCCTGATCCTGGAGAGCCCTGTATATACTGGTATGGAACCAGACTCTATCCACGAGGCAAAGTGGGACCAAAACAAAGCGGGCCGGAGTGGGATAAGATTTCAGATTGGTGTGTTAGAATGACTGACTTCCTATCAACCTGGAGAATGGGCTAGAAAGAGTAAGAAAGTCCAAGAGAAAGACAGACTATTTCATCCATGACAGTAGCACTTAGAATAGAAGAGAGGATAACTCAAGAGATCAAAGGTGAAAAATTGAGGGGATTAAGGAAGGAATCAAAGAGAAAGATCAAGAGGGCCACCATGTTTCTGCTTGACCTCCTAGGGCAATGAAAATGCCATCCGCCAGACAGTCCTTTCATAAGGCTGTTGACATTACATCCAGGTCTTAAAGGCGAGGAGGGACAAAGCATGTGGAAATGAGGAAGATGGCAGAGAGATGAAGAGAACAGTCCCTAGAAGGTGTGATACAATGGAAGAAAAGCACTTTTTGATGACTTTGATGTGTAGCTAGATTTGAGAACCATCCAGAAGCCTCTTAACTCAATGACTTTGGACAAGACACTAAAATCCAAACTCTCAGAACACTCCACTGTGAAAGGAAGGGTTCTCAAGATGCTCTCTCACCGCACCCCCCCTCACCAGCGCGCACCCTGTACGCTGCCGCCTGACTGCTCCTAAGTCTTTTCTCACTTGGGAAGTCAAAATTGGCAGCCCATCAAGACAGCTACAAGGATGAATTCCATTGAACTCAATTACGAAGAACTATGAAACTAAATGTGGGGACTGTACTATGCAAGGGAGAAACAGCAGCATTCAGACAAACAGAAAATATACGGTTCCTAAAACTTACAGAGACATAAGAACTTAGAAGATGAACACAGTCTCCCGTGAAGAAATGCTCTTACAATTAGTCATGTGAAATTGCCAAGGTACATTTTCAGCAGGAGCCCACAGCTGCCCCATCGCAGCTCCAGGGAATGTTATTTTTACTCTTACGGTTACAGCAAGATTCTAATTACCGAAACTGCCGATGTCACCTTAATTACAGTTTTATTTAATGATCACGTTGGGCACTGCTGTATGATGGGGAATTTTTTTAAGTAAAATATGGCCGAGACGTGGAGGAGGAGGACTTTGCTCCCACTTTATTGTTATGCAGCTCACTGCGGGGCATAATCTTAAGAAAAGTTGACAAAAAGCTCCAATTTACAGGGAATGTTAAAATTTAAATTTGTTATTAGAAAGGTGAAAAACAGTGCATTTTAAAAATGCAAGTTTATACTTTTCCAGCAAGGAATTATTGGAAATAATAATCATTGATACCTCATATTTCTCAGTACACAGAACTCTGTTAGAACTCAACCAAATTACGTGGGGAAGGTCTTACCGGTGCTAACGGTTTGCACGTTCCCTGACTGCCCACTGTCCGACTGTTCCAGGCAAGCTCCAGGGGCCTGCAATTTAGTAGTGGGAGTGAGTGACAAAGACATACATTAACTGCACATAAACAGCTGGGTGCTAAGCAATCTCTGAAATGATGTGAGCGACTAGTGATTGTAGCTGGTGTAGTTAATCAAAAATAGATTTTCTATTGTAACAGGAATAGTGAAAAGCTCAATGTGGAACCCACCTTAGAAAGTATCTCCTTCATCTCCTTTGCTCTACAGGCCAGGAGAGAGGCTCGCAGCGGTCAGGCCTTCCCTTCCCAAACCGCTCAGGAAGCCGGTGCCAGAGCTGACACGGCGACCTAGGGGCTCTGAGCCTCAGTGCTGCCCAGGGCCCAGTTCTGATCAGGCTTCAGAAGAAGCAAATGGAGAGAAAGTGTGTGGGTGCGTGTGTGTGTATGTGTGTGCCAGAGATGGTAGAGACAGGGAAATCCTTTTGCAAATACTGTCTCCAACACGTCCAGAGACAGAGGCTTGAATGCAGGTCACGATTTGTTATGTAAGCAGGAGAGTGACGCAGAGGAGGGAGAAAACAGACACTTAGGATGGTAAGGGAAGTGGACCAGGAACAGTTTATGGAGAACCACATCCAGAGAACTTAATTTCAAGAAATAATTGGAAGCCATTTCAAAATTTCCCCCAAAAAACTAATCAAAACATATTTTGTTGATAAATCTTCCTTCTGCAAGTAGGGCGGATTAAAGACGGGAGCAGCAAGGAAGCCAGAAACGGGGCTGTCACTGTTGACTGGGAATCAACTAAATGTCTGACTGCGAAACGGGAGGGAAGCAGGAAGCATATGGGCACCCGGATGGTGGAATAAATGAGCACGGCTTGGGGATTTTACTCAATATTCAAGGACAAAGAAGAATTTTTTTTTTAAATCTAGAAATACAAGTTTGTGAGTCAAATAAAACTCTGATAGTGAAAATTTGGATTTTGGAAGAAGAAACTAAACTCCATCTTCATTGTAGTTTATTTTAGATGGCAGTAGGTCTCCCAGGCGGGAATATCATGTGAAGAAAGAGAAACAAAAATCCAGTTATAACATTAATGGCCAGGGTCCAGAAATGTGAGAAATAACCATATACTGAAAAATAAAATTCTCTTCAAAAGCCTGAATTCCTCTATCCATTAAAAATATAGATGGTCAAAGCTTAACTTGTCAAATAGAGAAGAAGTATTTAGGTCAAAAATATAATTTATTTTACACTGGTAGCTTTTAAAAATTGGAAAATAAAACAAGCCTTTCCTACACTAATCTGATCCAAAGGAATCATCCTCAAGATGATCAGATATCGCCCGTAGCTCCATGAGGCTAATGTTCTCTTTATGGGACATAAAGCTGCCTTAGCATCAGGCTTATTACAGAAGGCAGCTTGAAGAGACATATTTGCCCTGCTTAAGCTTTTAAAAACTTATAAAAATAGCAAGCGCATCTCATCTGGCTCTACTGAAATAACATCCCTGAGAAGAAAAAGCATTTCCACGAGTCTGAAAAACAAATGTCTCCCCAGAGACCTGGCCTCTCTTGGCAGAGACTTTTTGTCAAAGCTCTTGGGGAGTTTTATGTAGAACCAGATGGGGCAAATTTTCTCTTTTATCGTCTCAGCCTCTAATTGATGGGTATCCAGAGAGAGCCTGTCTCATAAAGTGCGTGAAGCCGTCTTTATCCACACTCCCTTAAGTTCCTTTCAAGAGGTTTATTTTCCGGAAGTCTACCCCATTGACAAGAGTAGAATCAATGCAGTTAAAATGAACAAATCACTTTGCAAATCACCACCTCTACTTTCTGCAATGAGCTACCTCTTAAAACCCAAGAAGGTGTTTACCGCAGTCTACTTCTCTCCATGGAATTCAAATTGCTGCAAATTTGTGAAAGTTTAGATAAAAGTTGGAGATAAATCTGGCTATTAGGGTCAATGAGTGAAATTACCCTTAAAGTCCAACCTTTGTCACCAAATCCTACCTTCAAGGACAAACGCTGTCTACTTCAATGTCCTTCCTCCCTAATGCTGGTCAGAGTGGCCTGATTGGTAATGTACTTCCCCTCATCCTCATTGTTCAACTCAACCTGTAAAGGAGATGTAAATAGGAAACCGCCACGTGAACGTGGAAACATGGAGACAGGGAAAATGCGGTCTGTGGCCAGCTCTTCTCCATGGCACCTGCCACTGCAGCACCTGCTGAAGGTGCCGTATGGCACTCGGCCCCTGCAGCGAAGACTAAATGAAGGTGTTGCAAAAGCAAGGGTGGAAGGGAGTTGGAGGATAAATATCTCATCTTCACGGTTCCTCGGCTGGGTAATTCTGAGGTCTGGCCCTGACTCCCAGTGGTTACTGACATGGCTCAGCCTTGGTGGCAAATCACTCCATAAACTCAGCCTGTATCAGCTTCCTTTCCTTCCCTGTCTCATTTCCTCGCACCCCATCCAGGCTTCCTGGAATTACCTTCCAAATAAACATTTGCATTTAAAGTCTGATTTGGTCAACTGGAATAGATTATTACAGCGTAAATGCACGGAAGCTTAGTTGATGAATAGATCTGGGAATACAGAGCCTGCGGCATCTCTAATAACTCCTCTGGCAGTGGAATCCTAAATAGGCAAGAAGCAATCCAGAATGTAATCGCAGATGAATGTGTGTGCTGGCCAATTAACTTTCTCCATTATCCAAAGAATCCAAAGAGCATTCTTGGGAGCATAGTTTTGAATTTCCTCTGTCCATTCCTCCCTCTTGTCCAGGTGTCACAGGTAATCCAAAGCGGGCTGTGAGTGTGTTTTCACACAAATCAAAGCCAAACCAAGTGTTTTGCATGATAGCATCTTCTTACAAGAGATATTTTCTTTGTGACACAGTGTCAACTTCAGACGTGATCCTCAAATCATCTCATCTTCCTGGAACTTGTCTTACTCACCAACTTTCATAGTAACTCAATGCTAAATAAGATCATTTGAAATTTGAAAACTTATGTTAGCTGCCATTTTATATTTGCATAAACAAGCCAAAATGTACGTAAACATCTAGGCTATACCCTTTACAAATATCAAAGCAAATATGTTCCAAGTACAGAAACTTCTTCAGAAGTTAACATGAAACTAGAAATATATATAAACCAGTCTTCCTTAGAGAGGTGAGTTTTTGGAGCGTAGTTTCCCATCGCCATCTGCGGATTTACCATTTATCACAAAAATGAGACTGCTTTCTAGCTGCTGGTCAACAGAACAGACCACAGAGTAATTTCCGTCCTAATGCCTGCTTACGTGCTTGTCCTCAACAACGAACTTGGAGGCTCACAGCTACTTCTTCTTCCAACTCTTCTCCCCTCTGGCTAAACTTTACAATCAAAGTAAAATGTATCTGCTTAATTTAATACCTGCTTTGCTCAATTCACTTATCAAACTTTGGCTGATTTCTTTCCAAGTAGCAGATAGGGTGTAAATATTTTCTATTTCACATGTAGTATGTGGCCTGGGGTAACTTGCATCGGAGATGGCGGTAAGCTACGTGAAATGATGGACCGTTTTCCTTCACAGTGCCTTCCTCCAGGTATACTACCTTGCAGATTAGTAACAGGTTTTCCTTGATTTATTTTTGAAGGTTACTCCACATTCCTTTACACAGTGCTTTTCTATGAATTATGCATGCTGTTAAGGTCCGACACCCAGCAAAGGCTGTAGACTGTAATTTCTCCTCTTGTAATTTACATTATGCCACCAGAAACGACTTAAGCTTCTAAATTTTTCATTCAGAAGATAGAGCTTGATACTCAAATGGGAGATTTTGGAGATCTGCCTAATAAGATTGTAGTTTAGAACTATTAATTTTGTTTCAGAATTGGTTATTTCCATATGTTTTAGTTATAAACCTGATATGTAAACCAAATATAAACATGTAAAACCTGCACTGACCGCCAAATGTAAAATATCTAAAACATGAGCATTGTAGGCATACCTCGGAGACACCGCGGGTTCGGTTCCAGACCCCCGTGATAGGACAAGTATAGAAGTAAAGTGAGTTGTAATCTTTTTGCTGGTGGAGTTTCTTGCCTTCAATTTGTAAAAAATTTAGCATCTCTGAAGTGCAATAAAGCAAAGCACAGTAAGACGAGGTATGCCTGTACTTACTTCTTTTCTATCTAAAGCAATAAGGTGAGCTGAGAATCAAAAAACGAGATATGGCTGGAAAAACGAAAAGGGATGAAAAGAACGTGAATGCTAGAGGTGTTAGTTGTTATCATCATAAGCTGTCCTGTTTCAGCAGTCGCATCTAGATACTGTTTTGTTTAACTTTTATCTCCTTTATTGCTTCAGTGCATTTTGTTTTAGGTTATTTCCCATGTTCTCACCGTGCGTGTAATTTTCTCCTTTAGTTCATAAAATCATAGCCTAAAAGAACAGGAAGACCTTGGAGAACCCCAACTTTTGACAGGTAGCCTTAGCACCGCTCCGTCCCCAGCCCATCCCCGAAACTCTCAGGATGGGATACAATGTCTCTGTAATCGGGGAGTCTGGCGTGTGTCCCTTTGAGACTTCCCCAGGGTAATTCCATCCTGGGCACTGCCTCACACTGTCCTGCTCATCTGTTCCACCAGCAACTGCTTGCAGGGCAACCGCTTCCTACAAGCACCACCTGGCTACACCTTGCCTCAGCTGCCCTATTCATGTTTCGCTTTCCTCCTGAGCTCCAGCCATCTGGGATGTCTTTAAAGACCAGCTTACTCCTCAGATTCCCACAACATCCTGTGTGTGGAAATACAGGGCCGGTTCATGTTCCAGTGGGCAGCCTTTGACAGGGGGGGTGAGAGGCGGCAGACATTTCTGCACTTGCCCCTTAGATGGAAGTTCTGTGGCACATGCTAAATGCTCCCCATAAAGCGGTGGCCACCTCAGAGAGAGACCTTTTACTGGTCCATCCTCTTTCCTTGTTTAACAGCCCCGTCCGTTTCGCCCTTCCCTGAGGTCACTTCCCAAAACAAACAGCTTGCACACACAGCAGGGTGGAGGAAATAGAACCTGAGAAGTCAATTCTCTTATTTTACAGATGGAAGAACTGAATGGCGCTGGTGTTCCTGTTTAGGTGGGCCTACCAGAAAGAACTAGAAAGTCCTGTGGAAAGAAGGAAGAGTCCCACAGTTTCCACTGTAGAGATTTGGGTTGGTTGTGCTTTTGATGTTTTATCACTTCTCTGAGAAAGAGTGTGGTTTAAAGTGAGCTCTGCATTCTGTGATAAAGCAAGTAGAGAACTGGATATAATTCCAAGTACATCAGTCTTTAGCCATTACAGGAATAATTTTGCATCGATCTATAAAAAAGCTGAATCTTTCCACACTTCAGCTGGCAGTAGAGGGTGTTAGGAGCTGTATGGTACCATATGTGACTCATTGACTCCATGAAGCCTATTTCCACAGCGTTTCAAGCATGTGTGTGTACATGTGTGTTGAGGGGGGATGATTCCTTTTTGGGATGGAATTCACTTCCCCATCCCAAAAAGAAAGTGAATTCCAGTAAAAACTGAACTTAACTAGAAACAGGAAAAGCTTTTGTAAACCTTGCCTAATAACTAATATCACAAAATGATTTCACCTACATGTTTTATGCCTTATTTTCTAACACCTGTGGTATAATAATAATAAGGTTCTTAGAGAAAGATATATTTTTCTTTCCTCACACTTATTTTTCCCTCAGTCATGAATATTGCTTCAAAATTCATATTTATATTTTATTCTATAAAGTTATTTTTCCAAATACTTTTTCAACCCACCCATAATGAAAATGTTTTAAAATAAACACAACAAAAAACATTATGTTCAAATCCATAAGCTAGTGCCACTAAGGTAATATTCTATTATTTTGCTTTTTTTTTCATACTTATATACATAAATTTTTAAAATATACACAGTATCTCTGAAAGAATCATTATTTTTGTCATTCACTTTTATGAAGACAAAGATAAAGTTTTAGAACAAAGAGTAATTTTACTTCAATAAATTATACATAAATTATGCATTCCAATAAATTTAAATGTTCTCTTTTTTAAAGTTTTTCATGGAAAATATTCCACTTTTTACATGTTCTTTAAATCAGAATTAAAGGATTTGAATTGCAATTTTAAAGTTACAGGAAAATATAATCATTTAAGCCTTTAATTTCTTGTTTTTTTTTAATTGATAAAAATAATTTTCTTTTAAAGCAGCAATTTTCAATCCAAGTGCCACAAGAATTTTTGAAGCCTGTAATACCTGGCCGTGTGTGTAGTTAGGGGCACTGACCTCTTTTCCCTTAGATTGTCAAATAAAAAAATGACAACAGCCAACACAATAGTTATCGAGTGTGAATGAATTGAAATTACACATAATATTTGTTAGGTCAGCAAAAATAAAAAAATAAATTTTTTAGTGTGCTGCAGAATTTTAGGAATTAGTTTATGTGTGCCACAAGATGAAAATCAACACTGTCTTGGAGGACTTCACAATTTTTAACTCAAATGAGTCTTCGGAGGCATTGCCCATAAGGTTACGGAGTGTTCTTTCTCTGTTGTATAATCATTAAATAAGTATGTGGAATTTTGACTGAGTCTCCACCAACAAAAAAGCTGGGAATCACTACTGACTCTTGGGAGACAAATGAGACTGGCTGTAGGCGGCTTTATGCAGATGGGATTAAAACATGCCTTTCTCATTTTCCTGGCTAGAGAAGTTCCCTTTAAGTCTAGTTAGAGGTGTCAGAATGACTCATATATATTTTATAGGAGCCAAAGAAGCCAAGTTGATGTAGAAGTCAATTATACAGACACACACAAATGTGTGTGGATATGTATCCCTTCTTACTCACAAAGGCTATTTATGAAGTTTACTTCCATAACAAGACAAAGTTGAGTTCCTCTGTTATAAAGTGAGTCCTGTCATTTTTAACAAACATTATAATGTTGCTCTAACACTTCTGTTAAAGGTACAGGCTTGGTACATCCATACGGTGGATACTACCGAGTTATAAAAAAGGAAGGGGCCTTGATTCACGCAACAATGTGAATCAATCTTGCATGCATTTTGTTTGCTAAGTGAGAGAAACCAAACCCCAAAGGCCTCATATTGTGTGATGACGTCCTTATGACACACTGGAAAACGCAAACTCTAGGGAAGGTGAACAGATTCCAACCTGTGGCTGCCAGGGGTTGGTTGTGGAAGGAGGGGTTGCCTACAAAGTGCCTGTGCAGGGGGCTTCAGGGTGTGGAGCTGTTCTGCATGCTGCCTTGACGATAGATTCACAGCCCTGTGCGCGTCTACAACACGAGGAATGATCTGAACCACGTGCGGTTCCACAACCGCTCCACTGATGTACATAACTAATGCACAAAGGACTGCACCTATCTAATGTGTACAACTTGATGAGCTTGAACCAGGAAAATGCTCATGACACCATCACCACAATCAAGGTAGCAGACGTGTCCCACACCTCCCAAGCCTAAAGAAATCAGCCTAGGTATTGGGGGAATCCCCCATGGAGTGCAGATGGTGACAAATGACTCAAACTACACATGGTAAGCAGAGTCCTGAAACGGCACCTAGACGTAGCCCTAGTCCCCGGGGCTGTGAATATGATGAGATCTCACGCCCATGACCATATTGTTGTATGCCAAGGGGGATTTTTCAGATATAATTAAAATTACTTTCAGTAAACCCAAAGAGAGATTTTCCAGATGGTTCTAAAGAGCAGTTTAAAAGCAGAGAATTTTCTCCAGTGGGCAGCAGAAGTTAGGTTCTCAGCAGAAGGAGTCACTGCTGACACTTAAGTCTGAGGGAGCTACGTGAAAGGACCAGAAAGTAACTGCCAGGGGCTGAGAATGACCCTGGCCGACCTTCAGCAAGGCAATGAAGATTTTACTCTTCCAGCTGCAAGGAACTGGCATCTTCCAAAAACAGGAATAACCCTGAGACGTGGATTTTCCCCCAGTCTCCAGCTGAGAGCCTGACATAGCCGCCATCTTGATGTCTGCCCTGTGAGACCCTAAGCACAGAGCCCGCTGGCATCCACCTAGACTTGTAATCTATCCAACTGTGAGCGAGGAAATGAACCCTCTTTTCAGTCTCTAGGCTGTGGTGAATTAACACAGCAAGGGAAGACCAATACAATGCATTACAAATGTGTGGCATACCCTCAGAGGGCACAGCGGGGAAAAAGATGAGCTGACCTACATCACTTTGGAAAACAGTGTTCTGACTGGACATTGAAGATTAAAGACAAAAAGAACTGCACATAAACATTGTTCTCTAATGGATAATTCTGTTTCTCACAGGAGTGCAGGCCAGCCACTCTGAAACTACTCTATATGCATACTAGGATCAAACAAGAAAATAATTCGTACGCCACGTGAGCCAGGTGTCTTACTATCTCAGAAACAAGTTATTCACCAAAAAGCAAGGGGGAAGCCTGGAAAGTGGACTCAAGCATAGATATAAATATAAGCTCATGTTACAGACAGACACAGAAGTAAAAACAGATGTGCATGCACACGTGTGTTATAAAGTATTTGCTAGCTCTGTTCGCTGGGTGAGCAGAGAATCAGTGATGCCTCGGTGGCAGCAATGAACACACCCAGTACATGAACTTAGTTTCTAAATCCATTCTCCAGGAGAAGGAACGAGGGCTCCTTGGACAAATGGCTGATTTGGAACTGAGGCAGGAAACATACACAATGAGCCTGGAAATATGATAGTGCCAGAAAATAAGAAAATGCTCAAATTCAACAAGAATTAAAAAAAAAAAATGGAGGAATGTTACAAGGAACAGGAGTCAACTGAAAAAAAATCTCACAGTGGCCAAAATGGGAACACTTCAGCAGGAAGATAGATGTAGATATTATCGGACTAAAATCTGAATCATAAAATAAATATCCATGAGACTATACTGATATTAATAAATGATTGAATACACAAATAAAAGAAACAATCTACCTCATGGAAGAATTCTGGATAATACATGGAGAAGAAATGAAAACGGAAGACACCATTAGGACACTATAGTAATAATTGCTAAAGGTAAAAATCCACAGAAAAGGCAAAAATTAGTGGGTAGAACTTTTAGCAAAAACACAGTGCATGCATGACTTCTGAGCATCTTCAATAAAATATTTATTAGTTGTTGGAGTGGTTTTAACCTAAATGCCCGAAATCTTTGATGCTCTTCCCTGCAGGAGGTAAACTCTGATCATGCTCCCTGTGACAGTAGGCTGGACTTGGTGAACTGCTTCTAACAGATTATAGAAAGGAAAACAAAATAGTAAGTGTAGCTAAGAAAACTGGCAGGTACCACTTGAAACAGATAATTGAGGTGATGTTATTTGTTTCTCTCACAATGATATCAAAGACCCTGGCTCCAGTTTTCACAGAGACCTATCCTATAATGAAAATAAAATAAGGAAGAATATTTTGGGTATCCCACTTTTGAGCTACTTATTGTGGTGGTTAGTTGTATATGTCAACTTGACAGGGCTAAGGGAGGCCCAGGTAGCTGGTAAAACATTATTTCTGGCTGAGACTATGAGGGTGTTTCATTTGATTCAGCAGACTGAGCAAAGAGGCCCACCCTCATCAAGGCGAGCGGGCATCATCCAATCTGTTAAGGGCCTGATGGAACAAAAAGGCAGAAGAAGGGCAAATCCTCTCTCCTCTTGACCTGAGATGTCTGTCTTTTCCTGCTCTTGGACATCACAGCTCCTAGTTCTTGGGCCTTTGAACCGCGGGACTTACGCCACAGACACCCCTGGTTCTCAGGCTTTCGGACTGAATTATACCACTGGCTTTGCTGGGTCTCCAGTTTTCAGACTGTGGGATTTCTCAGCCTTCACAATCATGTGAGCCAATTCCTATAATAAGTCTCCTCTTATATCCGACTGCTTCTGTTCTTCTAGAGAACCCAGTCAGATACACTTATTTTTACCTACCTCCTTGCATGGTCTTCACTTTCCTTCATCCAGATAAATTTGGATCCTAGCAAAAGAGATCCACAGCTTGAGGCTGTGAAATCACAGGCATCTTGCAATTACTGTGGAAACATATGCATACGGGCATATTTTTTCTGAAGAAAAATTTTATTCCATCTCAATCTGGGCATCAAACCTCTCAAAACGTTAAAAATCAGTAGTATTGAAGATGGCCATTTTTTGCTTTATTTGTCTCTGTAGACAACCTAGTGTTTTTGTAAAGAAAATACTTGATGCTTATGTGGAATAAATGACTAAATAAATGAAAGTGGTAAAGCAGTTAAATTACTCAGCCCTTTACTGAAAATAATGATTCTATCTGGATTTGAGAAATAAACGATTCTCCAGATTTGTGCTTTCAGTTAAGCCAAAACAACAGGAGCTACCACCAACTACAGGCAAGTAATTTATAATTGAATATAGAACTTTCTTATGTATAGTTTTAGCCTCATAAATGGAGTAGCCACGTGTCTGGTTTACCCTCGTCTGGTCTGGCATTTGCCCTGGACTTCTTATATTTTAATAAGGCATTATTTGAATATTTGCACCGCCATAGGCTAAGCTGGGTTTAGTAGAACGGCACCATGTCCTTTCAGCTTCTGCCAGAGCCTCAATGAGTTGTCTGAGTCACAGGTGCAGGAAAATGGTGCCTATTGAAATACGTGGTTAAATCTGCAAGACAACTGGCTATAACCTCTCTCTCCTTTCCCAGCACTCTACAGACACGAGGTAATTAACACCTCTTTCTCAAGGACAGCATGCAGGGCACCATGACAAAATTAAGTGCTCTGTGGCAGGAGCATCTCGGGACAGAGAGGAGGGCAGGGTGCCCTGCACCTGCCGGTCACTCGGTGTACGAGCTAGCTGTGCGGTGGTTTGCTCCACAGCCTGTGGGGAGCAAAAAGCCACTGGGCAGACGGGGGGCTGTCGGGAGCACGGAAAATTAGGGTAGGCCAGAGACTTTTTCATGTCCTGGCACACACAGACTAATTTCTAAAATTCTGCAACACACAAACAATATCTTATAATTTTTGCTGATGTGACCAAAAGTATAGGTATAATTTTGACACATTTACACCAGATGGCTACTCTTGTGTTGGCTGTTTCATTTTTTTAATCTAACAATCTAAAGGAAAAGAGGTCAGTGTCCCTGACTACGTAGTCAGGTGTTGGCATGTTTTAAAAATCCTTGTGGCACGCCAGGTTCCCTCTGCCGCACCCCGGGCGAAAATCGCCGGGCTAGGCAATGAGAAATTGGAAATACGAAATGGCTATGCAAAGACTTAATAGCCTGGTGCTCTCGCTACAGAGATTTTTGTCCTTTATTGTGTGTGTAAATCTATGTTATTTCATTTATGTATTTTACTGCTTTTTGTTTTGCTTATAAATATATTTGACAAAGAAAAGTATTTTATATGCAGGCAAGGAGGCAGTGTCTCTGACAATATTTGAGCTGAAATATTTATATGTCTCAGTGTGAAATGAACAGACTTGAGAACATTCTCCATTTAGCAGAATTTGCCCTGATTTTACCTGATGACTAGGCGCTTATTTTTTTCTCAGATTTAAAAATATGATGGTTTATGGAAAAGAGTCACTTGCACATGCAAATACCTTCATATTTATTAACCATAAAATGCAGTTTTGAAAAACGCAGGCACTTTGGTTTTTAAAAATTAAGGCAACTTTTAAAAACAAGAAATCAGAAAATACCAGCTAGAGATAAAGCCAAGAATCAGACTAAAATACATAAACATGATCCCACTTCCCCCTTTTAATGTTCAGGTAATCAATATAAAGTTTTTCTTTGCTTATTATAATGTATTATTATAAATGTATTATTTTTTAATTTTATACAAATTGTCTCATTTAAGGAAATGGTTTGGAATAGAACTATAGATCCACAAATAAAATGACCCAAATATGTTTGTAAATAAATAACATTAAAAATTAGACAAGCTTAACTATGTCAAACTTTTACTTTACTCTCAAAAGTTTGGGTGATCAGTTATGAAGAGAATAGTTACTCTACAAGATGAACACAATAGAGGTTATTAAATGTGTGACTTACTTGTTTACTCCCACAAAATAAAGGGAAGACCAAAATCAACTGACAGATGAAAGCTAAAATGGCATGTAAGATTTAGTTTTATTCTTCCATAATTGGGTTTCACAACATCCCAAGTCACTCAGAACATGGAAGGTCAGGACTTGAGCCGAGTCTACGGAGAAGCATTTAGTGAGAATTTACCATCGAAAGAGCAACATACCACGACGTAAAAGAAACATGAACATTGTTTTTGATCTGCTTCATCTATTTAGAAAAGACGGGGGAAACAATTAAATAATTGTTAAGAAACAGAAGTTCTGAAGAGGTCCAAAAGATCAAAATTTAAATCACAGAACCCAGAACAATGACATACAGAATAATACAGTGCTAACTGGAAAGGCCTTTGAGGAAGGTTACTGTTTGGAAATTTCTGAACCACATTTGGTTAAAGAAGGAGCCAGATGTCCACTCCAGAGAGCTGGGCTGGAGCTTGTGGTTCGGTGGGTAACTGTGGATGCAAAAAGCAAGACGAGCACATCTGCAGGGACCTAAGGGTCCCTAACAACCAGAAGATAGGAGCTGCAATCACTAAGTGGAATGCTACATTTTAAAGGTAGTGTTAGATAAAATGGGAGTATTTCAGCTTTTAAACAGAAAAGTGAGAAGGGATAAAATTTGCCTACACTTAGGAGCTTCCACTCGGCAGCCGTGCGTTCAACAAGCCTTCACCGAATCCAACCTAGTGTGTACCGCGTGCCGGGGACTGCTCCGTGCGGTGCGAGCAACAATCACCAAACCCAAACCCCCGTCCTGGTGGAGAGCTCGTAGAGAAAACAAACAATGCTTTACATAAATCTTAGATAACAACACAATGTACACATATAATGAAGAAAAACAAGGCGAAGTATGGGGATCTGCACAGTGGGGTATAACTTCGCTAGGGAATAATAAAGCTAATGCTTACATACTTCACTTTATATATGTAATAACATTTTACCCTCACTATAATTGCACAAGGTAGGTGTGCTATTATTTCCCTCATTTTACACATGCAGAAAGAGACGCACAAGGTGCCTTAGAAACCTGTCCAAGGGCATAAAACTAGAAAGTGACAGTTATTTCAAAGTCAGACTGTGTGGCTTGAGTCCATCTTGCTAATCATCATGTTAATACTGCTCCGTGACTTTGAGGAGGTGACTTTGAGCTGAGACCTCAATTAAGCAAGGGAGTCAGCCATGTGACGATCTGAGGAAAGCCTACTCCAGAGGGAACAGCAGGTGCCGAAGGCCCATCAAGGGTATGCCTGGCATGCTCAAGAACAGCAAAATTGCCTGCTGTGGCTGAAGCTCAGGTAGCAAGAAGGAAAATGGAGTCAGATCATTGATACTGTGGTCTGTTGAAAGAAGAGTAGCTAGTTGAGGTCTAACTGTAAAATCAGAACAACCAACCGGTATAACACCATGCAGGTGACACAGGATGCTGGCCTGGACTAAGGTATTGATGACGGCCAAGGTCTTACTGACTGTCAACTCAGCTAGACTACAGTCTTCAGTTTCCAATCAAGCATGAATCTATTCCTGTAGATATGATTAAAGTCCCCAACCTGTTCACTTTAAATAAAGGGGATTAACCTAGATAAACTGGGTGGGCCAAATTTAATCGGTTTAAGGGCAGTAAAAGCTTCCCTGAAGAAAAATAACACCCCCAGCTTCAATCCTCCCTAATGGCTGGCCCTACACAGTTCCAACTTGCCTGTTCAGTCCTCACAGTAACATAAACCAATCCTTGCAATAAATCTCTCAATACACAGCTCCCATTACGTGGTAAAGGGACAGACAGTGGTCGGATTCAGAGTACACGCTGAAGGAGGCATTAAATATTGGAGATAGTATGGGAGAAAGAGAGAAGCATTCTCTCTGTCAAAAATAGCACCCTTCAATTCTGCTCTCACTGTGAGTTAGGAAACCACGGAGTGATCACCTTGCCTCAACCTCCTCTGGCATTGTTTTTACGTACTCTCATGTCTTTGGGCAAGAATATCAACAAGAACATAGCTGGCTGCTCTCTGCCTATTTGCATGAGCTGTTCAACGCTCCTAAGTTTGTTCAAAATACCTAAGTCTGTAAGTTCCTATGACATTCAGAGTTCTTCCCTCAGAGTAGAGACCTCTCAGATATAACAGAAAACCAAATAAATGTCCCCAAATGGCAGAACGGTTCAATAAGACTTGGTCCATCCACACAATGGAAAATTATCAAACTGTTAAAAAATGATGTTTGACAGAAAAAAATAAAAAGGCAAAACAACTATAGTATTTTACCACTCAGGCTGATTCAATGTATTTCAGACAGTAATTCAAACTTGTATGTAAATAAAGTTGAATTTAAATCCTAGGTTAAACACATGTTACCAGCATACCCTTGTCCATTTGTCGAAACTCCCTGAGCCTCCATCCTCACTTCTTCAGATCAATATTGTGAAAATGCTCCACTGCCAACAACCGGTATAGAGGAAATCCAGTTACCCTTTGCAACAGCTAGGGTACCATTGCGCATTTGATACAGTTTTTGTGCAGACACATGTATGAAAATACACACTATAGTATATGTAATATATTTAATATACATACACACACAGAGAGAGAACAAGGTGTATATGTATTATTAATTCAACTAAAAACACACAGTCTTTTTCATTTTACACTGAATACCAGATGTGAATCTCTGGCTGGATATGTGAGTTCATTTCATTTAGGCAATTAATATTTACCAAGTGCCTTTATGGTCCAGAAACAAAATGCTAAGTATAGGGGAAAGAGCAGTAAATATAAGGGTTTTTTTTTCTTTTCAATTGTTTCGTTTACTTGCCAAGCTTTCTACAATGAGTTTGAAATACTTTTTAAATACATAAAATTATTTTTAAGAACAATGTTACTTCCCAGCTATTAGAAAAAGAATGCAAAGTGGGTTCTCTCTAGCAGTGGGTGTACAGAAAGAAAATGCCAAAAAAAAAAAACTGCGTACAAGGCCCCTGGCTCCCCTCAGACAAGAAGTCACCCTGAGCCTACTCCCATTACACCCGGGATGATTTTCCTCTGCTCTACGTGCTAAAGACTCAAACTTCCTTCCACATCTCTTGGGTGAGTCCTGCTATTACTTCAGGGAGCTGTTATGATTGCATCTCCTTTTATAATAGCCTTCAGGGTCTCCTGTACAGATTTCTGCTGGCCTTAAGGCTTCCTGGAAATGTCTGCCAGCAGGATTTGCCTTTACAGAAGCTGCCTCAGCTGTGCTGGGAGAAAGTGTGCGTTTGGCTCAATTACCCCTTCCACCACCGTCTGTTTCCTGGCTGAAAGAAGAATTATAGGTGTTTGATCTGTCTGGCTCTCCTATCACAGACACCCTCCATGTCCCCAATTTCTGTCTCTGAGAAAGGAGCACAGTACTGGCCACCATGCTCATTTCCCTAAATGAAATACATCAGCAGTTATTAAGCAGGTGTAGAAATGCAAACACACCATTCTGACGTGAAAGTGTGGCATAAACTGTGCGACGTGACTATGAGCACGTCTCCCTCGGGCAGCTTCCTCTGGGTTACTGCTTCCATAGCTTACAAAAAGGATACTACCTGGACTGATTTCACGTAGCTATTAGAAAGAGCATCTAAAATGTTATTTTAAGCTACTGGAAAATTATCCTCCCAAAAAATGTCAGCTTAGCGCTTATCGATAGTAATTTGAAATACACAGAATGTCAGGGTGAACTATGGACTCCTGTCCTTATAGATAAAATATACTACATGAGTTCAAAAGCGTTTATTCAAATGCCTCCCCTGAGAGGTTAACGGGGCTGCTGCTGCTAGAACATCGGGTGCACTGGATGCGGAAACCCCAAGGAGTCTGTGGCTCTGCTGGAAGATTAAGGACTCTCAGCTCCCATGCCACTGCCAGCTCCCAGCGCCCTCATCAATCTCCCCGGCAGGCTGTGGGGGGATCGCTTTCTTGCTGCAGTTTTAGAAACAGGGGGAAGTAAGCTATTGTTGCCACAAACACTCATGCTTGACTACGAAAACATAAATACTTTAACTCTTAAGCTTTAGAAAGTAAAAAATCTGGCTAAATTCCAAGAAATACGGAAATTAGGTCACTGCATGCCCACAGGAATTGGTTCACAAATAAACAAGTCCAAGCGTACTCTCTAAGCCCCAGATACTGACGCTCCGTGGTGACATCACACAGACATGAAGGGACACTTCAGAGACCGACACAAAGATTATTCATCGATAAGTATCATTTCTTGTTGCTGATTCCACTGACGCTCTACTTCCGTCGCCTTCCCTTGTGTAGAGCATTCACGCCAGAATTAATTATCCCCCCCTGCGCTCTCGCAGCAGGCTGGCTGTGCGGCACTTGGTCTGTGCTGTCCCCAGCTTGTGCCAGCCAGTCTCGATCTGTCCTCTTCCCAACCCTAACCCACACCCCCTGGACACTGCCCCACGTAAGATCTGCCCCATGGGGAGGTCCATGGTAGGGGATTGTGCCCACTTCAAAAGCACAGTGTTTTCAGGATTACCTCGCATCCACTCTGATTTTATTTTCTAAACAAAATAATAATAAGTGTTCACAAAATATCAGCAAGGATTGAAGAACTGAACACCACCATCGACCAACTGGATGCAATTTACATTTATAGAACATAAGCAATAGCAGAATAAGCCTTCTTGTCAAGTATGCATAGTATATTCACCAAGACAGAACACACCTTGAGGAACCCAAAAGAACTGAAATCATAAAAAGCATAAAGAAATGAGTCTAGGAATTAACAGAAATATAATAGGAGAAGACACACACGTTTGGAAATCGAAACACACAAACAATCCATGCAAGAAAGGGTAAATCTCCAAAGAAATTAGGAAATATTTCAAACTGGATAAAAATGAAAATATAGCATACCTATATTTTTGGTACACAGCTAAAGCAGTCCTTGGAGGGAAATTTTTGCCATTAACTGTTTACATTAGGAAAAGAAGATATCAAACCAATAATCCGAGAAGTTAGAAAGCACAAAATAAAGCCAGGATAAAAAGTCCCACAACCCTATAGCTGTCACTGTCTTGGCACATACGCAAACTCTGCTCAAAGAACACCTCCAAGGCCAGGCTTTCTGTAAAGGGAGGAGGTGTCTGACTCTTCCAGCTGAAGTGGTGATCGGCACGGCGTTTGCAGAGCTCCAGTGTGAGGGAGGCATTCCCCCAGGCACAGGAGGGTGACAAAGGCATGCTTCCTGCTCTCACGTGTTTTCAAACCCAGGTGCGGCCGGAAGTTAAAAGCTAACACGGAAGTTTAAAATATGGTGGGAATTGTTAAACTAACATAGAGGGTAGAGTGTTGAGGTCAGGCGAGTCCATGCTGACTAGTTTTCTTGAAACTTGTTACTCATACTATATTTTATGAATTTTTCTTTTAATAAAACTGTGTAGTTAAAGATTATAACTTGTCCAGCTACATTCACCTCTAGTGCTGTTTCAACCACGAGAGAATGAGGAGAGGCTGGGTGGCCATTGTGGGCCCTGTTAAATCAGTGGAAACTGAGACCTAGAGGTCTTTCGCATTTTCAAGATTCATTAATGTTTTCAAGGACAGAGACGATCAGAGGTTCGGACAAAACAGAGACATGTGTGGGGCGCCGAGGAAGGGCAGCCTCCCGCCCTGCCAGGTCCTCCCTTCTCCTGTAGGACATTCCTTCTCTGGTCTAGAAAGTCTCCGAGGTGAGTGGAATTACCTCACTGCGGGCAGGGGGGAGGTTTAGTTACAGAGCGATTCCACTTTACCCTGCTGTCTCCCTGATCTTTCCCAGGAAGCCGTACCTCACAAATTCCCCCGTTCTGGGAGTATCTACTACATGCAGCGCTTGACCACCGACATCCTTGACTGTTAAAAACAGTCAGTAGATTCAGACAGGGTAGTAATTACGTCCCAGAACATAGCTTACTTCATTTCACTCCTGTAGTGAGCATGCAAGGCAGGCTTTGTTAGACCCGTTTTCAAGATGAGAAAACTAAAGTGCCAGTAACTTAGGTGATTTGCCACATAGTTTAACCCCAGGCAGGGCTGGGGACCCCAAGGCTGGCAGATTGTGTCTGTCACATCAGTTTTATTATGCCTGCACAGGTCTCCCTCGTCCGGCAGATGGCTCCACTGGCTCTGGAGCGGGCACTGAGGCAGGTCTCCTACAGAACAGGCCCCTGGCTGGCCGCTGTGAGGCCTCAGGACAGGAGTGCACAGAAGCGTCACAGGAATTTGCTATGGGCTCTCTCGGAACCATCTGGTATCTGTGCCAACGCAATGGTTTCAGGCCCTGTGGGCCTCGAGGAGTTAATGCCTGCACACCCCACCCCCACTGAAGGTGAACAGGGGGAAAACCTGCATTAATGTCCTCTGCCCTTGCAATGCATTTTATAAATTTAAAGGAGATTCGTTATAATAGTTGTTCATTATGGTACAAGATTCGGGCTACTAGCTTTAATTTTACTTGGTAGGTCTTGACGTGAATTTTGGAATCATATTCATTCCAAAGATACAAGTAATAGAGAAAAGGTCATATGTCCTCTAGAAAAAAAAATAATGCAAGGTTGGGGCTCATTTTGTGATATTGGCCTTTAAACAGTCTCAGAGCTACTCACTCTGGAGCGCTCGGTGGGACTTTTTTTCCCTTTTGATGTGGACCATTTCATTCTGTGCTCTTTTTTCCAACTCAGTGTATTTTATAATGATATCCATCATGTCTGTTTGTCAGTTTATGGCAGCTTAAAAAAATTGCCTCAAGGCCAGTAATGAGAAGAAATCTTTCCCACTTCCTCTAGATTGTTTTATTTGCTTCACAGTTTTCTGCACCAAATAATAAAAAATAATGCTTTTGAAACTGTCCTTTATCTTGCCTCTTTTTCCTCTCCTTCTTCTCCTCTATGGCTTGTTTCTATTTCCTTACCTATGTTTGTTCTAGTGTGCTTTGTTCATAATTAACAAGATATAAAAGAGAATATAGTCTCAAAATGGAAAGTCTTCCAAAGGCCATATTTCAGCTAGCCTTAATCCAACATAAAGGAAACTGGCTGGAGAGATCGATGTAAACGCAGATGGGGATGTAGACGTAGATATAGATGTATAGCTACCTATCCATCCTTAACAAACAGTCCAAACTTTAAGAACTATTCATTGAAATAGGGAAATCAATATCTGCCAGGGATGAGGGCGAATGCTTAGCTGAGTTCTCAAGAAACTGCTAGCTAACTTTAATATGGAAAGGAACTTTTAGTTTCCTTGGTTCAATTATATTAGCCCCTGGAAGTAGAACGTGTCTTGGAAAGATCAATTGTTTCTGCTATTATTAGAAATATGTTTAGAAGATATTCCTGGGTGGCATGTCTTTTATTCAATATATTTTTTATCTTAAATCCCTGCCAATCTAAAATGTCAAGTTGTGCGGTAATTCCATGCTTGGGTCACCATTTAGCAGCGCTCGGCAGTTCACAAAACATGATTTCCAGTGCCATTCCCTCACACAGAAGCTTTAAGCTACCTTCTGGAGTCAGTAGGCAGATAATACATTATTCCAAGACCAATATTTTCTAATAAATATTCCTGTATTTTCCCTTTTCTGAGAATTGTCTGTAGTTAGCATGCTTCATCAACTATCAATTCTTGATTACCCAGCATTTAACAGGGGATACCTGGAAAATCAGTCTTTTGTAACTAAAAATGGTAAATAAATAAAATTTATTTTTATTTTCTTTAGACCTCAAGCTGTGTTTGCTTGAAGGAACGAAGGAATGAGTAGATCGATGGATGGATGCATAAACAGATGGACAGATAAATGGATAGGTAGATGAAATAGGTTTGACTACTGTTCTGGGAAGAACTCTGCTCTTAAACTAAATTGCAAAGCAAACTGGTACATGAGAGCTCTACCCCCTACTAACACTTCTCTGTTCTGGTCCTTGAAAGGGGTCATTGGAATCATCTGTCACCCTCGTGCAGCGCACCAGCCCAGGCGAAACTTTCCCTCTCCTTAGAGCCAATGCTGATTTGCTTACATTCTCCCTGGGATCAGGGAAGAAACCTTAGAGACACACATGTTTCTAGATGCCCACTGAACTATCTGCACAACTTTGAAGAACAATAAACAGAGAGTAGTTATGTAACTGTCAGGTAAAAAGCCATGGTGCAAGGCAAATAAAATCATTTTTTAAAAATAGTTAAAAAGAAAGTGGATACAGTTGAAAAATTTGAGTTGCGAGTCCATACACAATCTGGTTTCCTACTGAGATACAAACTGCCACCGCTGCCAAGGCAGAACAACTGTCCTGTGTAAAAATATCGATAAAAGCCCAGATGTCTGGAGAAGAATATCCCCCGGAGATACAACGACTTTTGTATGGATCTAGATCAATTGGTTTCTACAGAGAAAAAGAGAAGAATCTATGCCTGCTTAGAAGGACTCTTCCAAGAAAAGCAAGAGAGAACTAACATATAAAATATATTATTATATTGTTGGTACAATTTATTATTGTGCCTGGCGTCAATGAGAATATATAAATATTTCTGTTTTTGTCAGTTCTGGCTGATATAATGAACTAGCATAGACTGGGATGCTTTAACAACAAACACTTATTTCTCACAGTGCTGGAGACTGGGAAGTCCAAGATCAAGTGGCTGGCCTATCCAACGTCTCCTAAGAGCCTGTATCCTGGTTTGCAGATGGCTGTCTCACTGAATCCTGACACGCTCTCTGCCTTCTTCTTATGAGGCATTAATCCCACTCATGGGGGCCCTACCTACATGACTTAATTACCTTCCAAGGGGTCCATTAGGGTTCAACATATAAATTTGGGATGGGGGGGACACAAAAGGACCACTACTAACACTATACAATATGATACAATACAATATGATACTACACGAACTGATATATAAAGCTTTTTACCCTCAGCTCTCAAACATTATGGGGAAAAAGTGGCTGCTTAGTAACTCATATCCACTTATCATTTTTAAATACTTCTTTGCCTTCTCATCCTTTTCCTCTGTTATCTTTCATCTCTATTACCCACACACATGCACAAAAATTACTATTCATATATTTTGTCTTGTTCAGTAAAAAAAAGATGTGCTTAGCCAAAGGGAAGGGGTGTGTGTGTGTGTGTGTGTGTGTGTTTCAGTCAGTAGTTTATTAAAAGGAATTGTTTAATGAGAAAGCTTTGACAGTTGGGTGTGGGATTTCCTTGAGCACAAACCAGACTCTTATGGAGAGCCTCATCAGTCACTGTTACCAGGGAAAGGTGATAACAAGCTAGGAACAGACTACACACTGCCCACAGCAGCAGGACATAATAAGGCCCTCTGTTGGATGCTTTTGCTTACACTGAAAAAAAAAAAAAAGTTTTTAGGCAATTTGTGACTTTAGAAGACCAGATATTCATTAGCAATCTACCATGCTTTGGGCTGAATCTCCTCTTGGATACAGGTCTTTTAGGTGCTGGCGATATAGTGATTACATTTGGGTAACCAGCCCTTGCCCCTCCCGGCCCTACAGTCACATTAAACCTGCTCTACTCTTCACAAAACCACTTCTGCTGAGAAGCTCCTAATCTCGCTCGCCCCAGAAGACTGATAGGTGTAGACAGGAAATGTCTCCATCGTGGGAATGTTGGTACCACTGGATTACAAAAAGTGAAGCAGATCACTTTCCTGAATTTCTGTCTTTATACCTTGAGGCTCCAGAAAAGATTTGTAAACTCTGCTCGCTCGTACCAAAATGAAGAATCCTTCGCTTGTGCATTATCTCGTGGGATCAGTGTATTTGCAATAGCACTCGTAAAATTTTAGCTAGGCGGCACCTCCTGAAGGTATTTATATTTTAGAATGTCTCTAGATAAACACAGCAATATTCCATTGGGATAAAAATAATAGCTATCTTTGAGAATCTATTTTATATCAGACAATGTTGCTTCGGACTACATGCTACAGACTGAATATTCATGTCCCCCCGCTAACTGTCATGTTGAAACCCTAATTCCCAATGTAATGGTATTTGATGGTGGAGCCTCTGGGGGGTAATCAGGATTAGATTAGGTTACAAGGGTGGCCCTCAGGATGGGATTACGAACCTTATTAAAAGATGAAGAGACACAGAACCTACCCTATCTTGGCCCCTCCCCTCTTCTCTCTAATCCAGCCAGTCTACAGTAATCTGTCATATCCGCTTGAATGAAGACTCTGTTCTAAGCAGTTTAATTCTCACAACGGGATGCGGGCTGTCTCTAGAGAAAGGGTATAATCTTGAGTGGTGCAGCACCTTTTTAGGGGAGGGCAGGGCTTGGAGAGAGACGGAGCTGGGAGTTGCCAGCAGCCAATACTCTCAGAAGGGGGAAGTCATGAATCTTCTGTCGGTGAAGGGGTGATCTTGGTGGCACACCAGCATCACCTGCATATGGGCCATAAATTGGGAAAATTTACCGAACCAAAGAGATTTAAAACAGGTGTTCCTCAAGAAATACTGATAGATCTGAATCCACAGGAACAGAGATGCTTAACCAGGCAAGCTCATCAGGGAGAGGAAACCTTAGGTGCACATACAGATTAGAAGAATTTAAATCAAAGAATTAAAAAAGCCAGTGTGGCTGAAGCAGAAAGCAAAGTGGGTGCTTGGTGCGGAATGGGACCACATTATGTAGAGCTTTGGGGCAAAAGTAAGGACGCCACTTTTATTCAAAGAACAATGGAAAGTTCTTGACCATTGTAAGTCCAGGACTGCCAACAGGACTCTGTTTCAAAAGATTCCTCTGATCCCGGGATGGAGACTGAAGGAGAGGTTGAAGACATTCAGGCAAACAGGCAGAAGGCCACTGCTGCCCTCCAGGCCACAGAGGCGACATTTGCTTCCGCGTGGTGGCGGGGGTGACAGCGGAGACAGAAAGAAGTGCACAGTTTCAGATGACATTGAAAATGAACACACAGGGCACTCGGTGATCGGACCTAAGGATAAAGGAGAAAGTGCTGTTGAGAATGACTCCTCAGACCCTAATTTGTGCAACTGGGTGGGTGGACATGCCTTTTGCTGAGATAGGGCATTGGAAAAGGTGACCTTTGCTTAAATAGTGAAGATTGGGGGTTACATTGTGGGCGGGTTGATTTACTTTCCTTGTGAGATAACTGGGCAACTGGAGTTGTAGTTCTGAGTTGCACAGAAGGTCTAGGTTTCAGGTACAGATTTGACCATTCTGTATGCAGTTCACAATCATGGCCATGTGCATGCATGAGACCCCTGAGAAAGAGTACGCAGAGTGAGAGGAAAAGAGGCCCAGGTAAGAGCCATGAGGAATATTGAGAGACTTACGCAGAAGGCTGAGAGTGTAAAGGATATAAAGATACAAGGGCAAAATGGCAGGACAAAACCAAGGCTAACCTGTCTTCAGGAGAGAGTGGACATCAGTGTCAAACACTGCTGAAAAGTCAAGTAAAATGGAACTGAAAATGCCCACTGGCCTCTGCAACACTGATGTCGTTGGAAACCTCACTGCTTTGATGAGCGTGGAAGACAAGGTGGCCTGGGTTAACTAGTGAATGGGTCTGGAGAAAATGAAAACCTTAGTTCAGACTGCTCATTCACGGGGAGTGGATTGAAACAGGGCAAGGCTCTAGCAAGAGAGTGGAATGAGGAGTAGTTCTGCTTATTCTGTTTCATGTGCGAATCTGAGCACATTTAGAAGCTGGGGGAGAATCTGATTGATGAGAGAGGTTGACTGAATGAGCAAGGACAGGCTTAATATGTAGGCTAAGACATCTCACTGTACAAATAGAGGGACTGGCATTGGGTGGGTAAACGGGTGGTTCCTTTAGCCTAACAGGAGAAAAAGAGGGCAGGGAAGCACAAATGAAAGGAAGTTTGAACACCTGGGGTCCAGATGTGAGTGAGTACCCATCGGATTTTCCTTGAGGAGGGGAGTGGAGGTGAGGTTGACACTATAAATGTTCATTTAACTTGAATGCATTGCACTGGATTGGACTGAGGAGGGAAACGGACCCAAATAAAATAAAATAAGAAAAATAAACAGGAACATTAAAAGTGTGAAGAAGCATCCAGAAAAGAACCAAATTAACTGACCATAGAAAGGTACAAGGAAAGAATGATCAACCCTAACTGTTTTGCCAGCACCTGCTCGAAGCTCCTCGGCGCCATGTTTAAGAAGCAGAGGCCTGCTGTCTCATGGCTCACGCCGGGAGTAAGACCAAAACCTTAGATCATCTCCCCAACTGTTGCAACTTCTGCTAAAAACTAAATCAGCATTTCTTACAGTAGCTAGTTTTGAAAGACATACAATAAATTGTTCTCCAGGGCCTGTTTAAGAATTTGGAAAAAATATAAGGCAATTTAAAAAGCAATAAGCTACTTTACTCAGCAGTCTGGCCATCTAAAACTGCATCCTGCTCCAGCTTTCAACTCTGTCTCCAGCATCTTTGATTTTTATCACTAAGAAATAACACTGCAATTCTTCTCTCCAAATGAATATGTTACTGGCAGTGTCCAAATGGGAGGAGAGCAAATCAGAAAATACATATAAGCTTCTTCGTATTCTTCTGGGTGCCCAATTAACATAATTTTCACAATTAAGAGCATTTACCTTTATCCAAGAACTTAACACAAGAAAACATGCAATGAGATTAGGCTCTTAGTGAGCAATAAAATTTTCAAAATGCACCAATACTTATAATCCAAGTATAACTATTATCATTAAAAATTTAATATTTTCTTTATTTTGGCATTATGTCATTTCATTTTATGACTACAATCATATTTCTCAGTAATAACTCTCCATTTCCAATTAAATATTGATTCACAATTTTAGATTATTTGTTATATATTTGTGCATCCTGAAAAGTTGAATATAGTGATTACTATTTTCAGATTTCTATAGAACTTTTAAAAAATTTTAAAGATCCTTGGGAATCATTTTATTTTCTTCCAGAGTAAGTGTGAATGTTTAAATAAAATATCTAAGATGCATTCACTAAGCACTGTGTTGTAAATATTTTGGTTCACAGAAAAAAATTGCAGATTATAACGTTAAACAAAAAACAAGCAGGATAAATGTAATGGACTGAACACACAGAAACATTTGGACCCCTTCCCAAATTTCATTAAATGAATGTGAAGCTATTTTTAGACACTGAGACACAAGAACTGAGTGAATGGGAGGAGGAAACAAGAAAACCCTATTTTAGAAGCTAGGAAACAGAAGAACAAGTGTTCGCCAACTTGGATTCCAGTCGCAGTGCCCAGATATTGAAAAAAGGCAGGAAAAATGTAGGAAGGAAGAGGGAAGGAAAGAATACAGGGCGGGGCAAAAATAGGCTTTCAGTTGTGAGTACATGAAACACGGAGTTTATTCTTGTATTATTATTTATTAATCATTGTATTATTTTCCACATGAATGCCTAGAACACCACTTTTGCCCCACTCTGTACTGTCTCAGGGTTGGGGGACAAGAAGGGTAAACCCCAAGGCTGGGGACATAGGGAGCAGAGATGTGCACCTACAAAATAAGACTACAACTCGATGACTTGGAGTATCAAATGCTTAGCCCTACATTTCAGTTATTAATTTTTTTTTTAGTTAAATTAGCTTCTGGAGGCCTAACCACCAATTTTTAGCATCTGTTTCCATAGGGAAATGTGTTTCACATGAAAGCAATCTATTAATGATCCTATACTTTGTTTTTTTTTTAAGATTTTATTTATTTATTTATTTTATTTATTTTTAAACAGAGGAGGGAGAAAGAGAGGGAGAGAAACAGCAATGTGTGGTTGCCTCTCACATGGCCCTCATGGGGACCTGGCCCGCAACCCAGGCATGTGCCCTGACTGGGAATCGAACTGGGACCGCTTGGTTCCCAGCCCGCGCTCAATCCACTGCGCTACACCAGCCAGGCCAATGATCCTATACTTTGAAAACTCACACTTGCAACATCACAAAGCCCAGTCATTCATCAGTCAGACTGCAGATGTTCACTCCTACAAATAAGCAGTTTTTTAAGAAATCAGGGTTAAATCAGACTGGTAAAGGTGGCTCATAAGTCTCCAACATATCTCTCCCTGCTTAGTGCCTTCTCCTTACCAGTGTTCTAATACATTGCTTTGCTTTCTTCACTCCTGGCTTATCTCTTGTGTAGGGTATAAGCACAGTGATGGCCAAGGACTGAGACTCAGGCTCCTCCACATGCTATCCCCCTCACAGGCTATCTCTACACTTAGTGTTTAATTTCCAATCAGATTCATTTCACCAGTTCATGTCACGTGGTGGTGTAGCAAACCCAGAGTTCTTGCAGTCTCTCCTCAAGTGCCCGGGCACATCGCATGCCTAAGACAGTTCACTTCTCAGTGGTCCAACGTGCACTCTAACCTCATAAACGTGGGCTGCCTCAACACCAGAACTTGTCCCTGCTGTAAACCAAGATATCTGGGGCCCACCCGAAATCACATTGCAGAGACTCCATAAGAGTTCTTTTACGGCCCAGAAAAAACCATCAGAGCCAAATAAGCCATAGCAGAAGGCAACGGTAAGTTTGGAAATCCCAGCCATTAGGCAGTGCCATACAGGAGCTATCTGAAGAAGGAAGTTAGAATCACTGTGATTTTCTAGGGCAGGCTGTAGGGGTCCACGGGGCTCCGAGAACCCAGACAGACTCGGAGGAGAGTACTGAGTATGCAAAGCATTTGAGAGTCGATTGTTGCAATCTGGGCAAGAAGAGCCTTTGAGAATCTGGACATGTGGAAAGCCCCCTGGGGATTCAGGGCCACTATCAATGAGATATGGTTCTGGGCAGACCTCCTGTTTCAGAAGTTCTGCACGAACATGGTGAGGCAATAGAAATCATCCCGTAAATTCCCACTTCATCTGTCCTCATGCGTTTGGTGTTTAGTGCTCAGCAAGTTGCCTCATCTGTGCTTTGCTCACTGCTTCATCTGCTCTCAGTCCTATTCGTTTTATTTTACCCACTGGGTCCTCAGCGCTAGTTTTTGCTTGGCACTGATCACAGTTGCCAGCTCTCAACTGAACGTGGCGCTGTGGAGAGGGAAAGGAGAGTGACCGAGCAGGAACTTTATCGGGTGAAGGTGCCAAGAGCAGCAGAGGACAAGAAGCCTGGCAATAACACTCTTTGAGAAATTCATCAATGACTTCTGAAGAGATCTGTAGATTTACAGCCTCCTGGTTACTTTAAAAGAATACACCACGTATCTAAAAATCAAAATCCATGCTTTACAGCATGAACCTTTCACTGAATCAAAAGTGAAAGGCACTATAAGCATAGAAAAGACAGGCTAGATAGAGTTGCTTGCCAACAATGATGACCCAGATGAAGGAAATCTTTGTAAATGGTCCTCGGGACCTGAAATGGTTGCGAAATGATTCAGTATCTTACTTATTGGATGGAGGAAAGGCAGGTTATGGCACTGGGTGCTTTCTGATTTGAGTTTATATGATTTATAAAAATAGATAGTTCCAATGATGAAGCATCAACTTGATTATTTAGGTCTGAGTTAGGAGCAATTGAGGAGATTGTGAGATATTCCTTCCACATACATTTAGAATAGTTTCTGAGGATATAACTTAAAGCCCAATCTTGAGTATGGTGGGGATAAAAAATATTATTTGAAGTTGAGTTGCAACTAAAAGTTTTATCTGCAATATATATTTTTTCACTCAGAGCCAATTTCGAATCAGAGACAATGAGTCCCAGATAACATTGCATAAAAAATGATAGCCCCTTTCCAAATTTTTTCAACTACTCTTCACTCATCCTTCACCACCTCCCCTGTTTTCTCACCCTGTCCGTGCATGAATTTACTGAGATAGTGATGTCTAATTGACTAGAAATGTCTCCGGATCGCTTGGAAACAAAGCGGCTCAGACACTGCTGGAACACAGTCACAAATCACCTGGGTAGCACGGGATCAATGCCACTGCTGAAGTGCACACTTCTGCTGACTTTCAGGCGAGGAAGAGACGGATTCCTGCTGGTCCAGTAGGGAGGCTCCAGGCACTTCCTCTGGGCCTTGACCACCTGGGGGGAAATCAATAGATAGACTTAAGCATCCAAAAATGTTAATTTTTGAATTAATTTATGAATGGTTAAAGAAACCAGACACAGTCTGTTACAGGGAGAGAAAATCGATGGAAAACATTAAAATTATCTTCAGTATTTGAAGGACTGCCAAGTTGAGAAGGATACATATTAATCTTGAGGTCCTCTGCAGAGAAGAGCCAGCATGCACCGGGGGAGGAATGTAAGGAGGCAAACTTAAATTCCACAAAATAAATTCTTTTCTAACAACTTAGAATTCGAAAAAATTGTGCTAAAAAGTCAATTTTTTCCTTTAAAAATCAAAATAGAGCAAAGAGACCAGTATAAAAAGCATAAACAATTACCCCACCTAGACAATTCCTGGAAAACATAGTGTTGAACATATTTCTATATACATGTTAACTGTAAATGTTAAAGACAAATACCCCCTTAAAATATAGAAACGTACTGCATGGTGGTTGTTTTCCTCCCAAAGAAACGAGTGAGTCCTGCAGAAGAGAAACTCAGCCAAAAGTTATTTGTTTAAGCATTGATCAATTATGAAATAATTGCAGAATAATAAGAGAAAAACTGAATTCAGATGATAACAAATATGTCATCAACCGCTTTGATGACAAATTCAGTATAAATACATTAAGCAATAGGGAAGGGCGCAAAGAGAGAGCCTGACACATTTTGATGTCCCTGCTGGCACACACATTCTTCAGCACTCTCAAAAGACCTATTTTTCCATAACTAGGTTAAGTGTCATCGACAGGTGTATTTCAGAAGTATGGTAAAGGCATCGAGATTTACAAAAAACATAGTGGATCTTATTCCTTATGTCACAGTGGAGCTGTGATATATTCCAAGGGCAGACACACACTCTAATCATTTGAAACAAAGGGACAGAATCATTCATCCAACTAATCAATATGAATTCCCTGTCCCAGAAAAGAAGTATAAATCAGCAGCTGCTCCACGGTCAGTTTTCTCATCTACCCCTCCTCTAAACTAAAAGAAGGGAAGACGTGGGACATATGTCAGCAGGAAAATGACCTGGACTTTTATGTCGCCAGACATAGCCAATGGGCAGCAAATTCTCCACGGCAGCTCTGCTTAGATCGATGTTGCTGATGGTAAGGAAGGGAAGTTTGTGGGGCTTGGGTGTTTATCACTTGTTTTGCCTGATCACTGTTTGGGGTATTGCAGAAGATGCCGTTGTCTGTTAGGAAGAGAAGAAAAATCATGCCCAGTGTGCCTCTGCCATCTGGCAAGATGCACATTCGCTTTAAGTATTTGGCTTGTATATTGTTCTGTTTCAAGTTGCTCAGTTGCTGTATTTTTCATGAACACCAAATACATATCAGACACAGTACTAAGCTGCTTCTCTCTTCCCAGTATAACTTCCCCCCACTCACAGGGTAAGCAAATGACTTCATGACTTGATAATGAAAACTTTGCCTGCTGAAGAGCATGGTGTGGCTTGGCTCTCAGCCTCCCTCTTCTTCCCTCTGTGTGCACACTCATCCATCATGCATCCTTAGCAGTCTGTCTACTCCTCAGTCACAGCACTGACCCATGGAATATATTTGAAGTTATAATAATTTCCTATAATAATTTCTAGCTCACTCACCAGGCCAAGGACTTTGCACACACAGGAACGGCTTTCTTTCGCCCTTCTGATGGACCCTGAGATATGCTGCCATATCACCCTGGAAGGGAAAGCTTATTGCCCCAGCTGCTGGGGATGCTGTCAACCTTCAGTGACTGCCTCAGATACAGAGCTGCCTTGGCTAAGGTCATGCCCCTTCCTGGGGTGGCCTGTATCTAATGACTGATCGATGCAGGAGTTGAACATCCTGGCTCTCCAGGCCTAACTTGGGACAATCCTGAATGGCCACTCTAGCCCCAAAGCCCCCCATGGGTCCAAGCAAGAGTATTGTTGGACCAGGACTACAGCTCAGATTCTCTAATTCCTCTTTTTCCCTCCCTTCAACAAGTGTTGGTCCCAATGTCGATCTTAATTAAGCGTCCTGCTTACTAAACTCTATCTCAGAGTTGACTTCCCAAAAAAACTCCCAGAGCTCTTCCCAGAGCTGTTCCCAGAGCTGTTCCCTGGTGAAGGATGGCGAACAGCTCTTGGGCGGGGAGCCCTGATCTGCACTGCTTGTAGACTGCTGTGGTGTAAATACTCTCAGCATAGCGGATATCAAGCTGCTGATGACTTATCAACCAACTCACTGAATTTTTGAAAAATTTAACTACTGTTTCTCACAAATGAGCCAGCTTAAGCACCTCACTGTCTTTAACCTATGGTAGATACACAATACATTTTTGCTGAGTTGAAGAATTAGTAATTGTCAAGCTCTTCATTTTTTATGTTTCATTAATACTTATGGCAACCCTGTGATTGTATATTTTCCATTTTACAGATGAAGAAACAGAATTTCTGAAATAAGTCATTCCACAAAACATCAAGACTTGCTTTCACTACCAAAAATGAGCAAAGACATAAAGTTTTTGATATATGCTAGCATCCATTTACTTATTCAACCATCTATTAATTCAAATAATTATTAAAGAGTATTTCTCTTTTTAGCTGAGCCTTGAAAGATGACTAGGATTTAGCCTGTGTGATAGTGACGGCAAGCATCCCAAAGTCACAGTACTAAGAAACTGGTGGGAGGGGGAGGGGCTGTAGAAAGCAAGCCACTGTTAAAACTGAAATATAGGATACAGATGAGGAATTGGAGGGGGGGTGAGGCTAGGGAAAGACAGAGAGAATAGCCAGGCATAGACCCCTGGCCTTTCCACCATGAGGTTGTTGTCTTAGATCAACATCTAAGCATGGGATTGTACTGGATTAACCATTTAACCTTATGTGAGTATGCAGGTGGTTGATCACTTCGCTGTTATTTTATGTATACAGGAAATGCTTATGACCAAAACTAACAACCCCAGAATGTAAGAAATTACAACGTTAGGGAAAGGATGGGAGCAAAAAGACCAAAGCACGTATTTGACGTAACACATGCATTCCTTCAAATTGAAACTTATGACGTAAGCTTGTCATCAAGCAACTTAGTAAGTATTAATCGGCCTTTTATAATAAAATAAATAATAGATGTGAAAACTGACTGTGGGAATGGGGAGTTGGTTGAGTAGAGGGGAGCAAACAGGGGAAATTGGGACAACCCTAATAGCATAAACAATACAAGTATTTAAAAGAACAACAATAAAGTCATAAGGTTGATAATGAAGAAAACAAATAAAAAAAGAGCAAAAATATCAGAATGCATCAAGGGATATTGTTTTATGAAGACTTCATTTCATGTGTTCATGCTTCCCGGCACACACACGCAAACACAATGAAATGTGTGGAGAGGCACGAGGACATTCGCCACGGGAAGACCACGTTTCGATTGCCATCGCTGCTCCCAGAGTGAAACCTTCTCTGTGTGGGTACATGGGGTCCTCGTATTTAGCTTGAAAGATTGTTTTGAAGATTAAATCAACTCACAGTGATCCTGGAACTGAGTCGTTACTCAGTAAATGGTGATGAGGTTTTATGGAAGTCATCCATTATGTAAGAAGAAATGGCCTTTTATGTTCCAAAATTTTTAGCACATAAAAGATGCCGTGCTGAAGAGAAAGGAGAACACTAGGAGCAACTGTACTCAGGAGGTTTTCTTATTGAGCATTAAGGACATCACAGGGTTGGCAAGGAGGCAATGCAGTGGAGTTAGGGACACAGCGCAGGGTGTTGCCCATACAAATAAAGTGGTAATGCTCGCCATTTAAGTGACCTCTCCCTGCTTTTCCTGAGTTTGCTCCTCCCCACTACCCCCCTCTTAGCCTTCCCTCTCTTAAATAGTTAGACATTTGGGAGAAACTTTCCATTTGTACCTTTTGGCTTACAGAGAAAAAGAACAAAAGATGCAGACATCACCAGTGTGGGTTTTCAGGAAGTGTTCTGTGAAGGCTGTTTCCAAGTGCCAATAAGAACTCTGTCACTTAAATCAAACAAAGTTCTAACTTTCGGGAAACTGTCTTTTCTTGTTCAAAAGTTAACAAATCAAACACTAATCAGAGACAGAAAGAGAGAGAGAGAGAACTACTTAGGATCATAAGCATTTTTTAAATTTAGAAATTTAAAATACTTCTAAAAGTTTGAAGAAAATGTTAAATATTAGGGGGGAAAACAAGAAAAACCCTAAAATATAGTAAGCTTTAGAAAATATAGACGGCTTTGGTGTGGAGGGGGGAAAGAAATGCCTGATAGGCAAATAATCTCTAACAATAAATTGCAGTTAAAGAAATATTAAGTACAAAATTTGGTAAAATGTGCTTTAAGAGGGAAAAGTACATTTAAAAAATTGTAGGTATTTTCCTAATCATTAACTGACACTTGGTCTATCTTTCTGAAACTAAGGAAAAAATTTTATAGACGTTTCACAGCCATGTTACAAAACACCATTTACTCACCTAGGGACTGATTCCACACAGCTCTTTTTCAAAAAAAAAAAAAAAAAGAAATACAAATTGAAATAGTTGGTGAGGGATCAGCCCACCGGAGAAGAATTAAATGACCCTTGCCCTTATGTTTTCTCTGGGATCTCAAGGGGAGAGTGTTACTACATGTGGGGGCAGCTCTAATTACGAGAACTAATTGCAGGTGAATACAAGGCAGTTCCTATCTCAGATGATAAATCATACTGAGACAAGGACGCCCTGCATGAAACGCTCATGCTTCCATCTCCGTGACATTGCAAGGAAATGTCGAGTCCAAAAAATAAACCCAAGGAAAATCACATTTGACAAATACCTACCAACAGGAGCTGGGTAGTCCGTCTGCAGTGGAGTTTCAATCAGTAAACACATGGTAGATTAATACCCACATGTATACTTATTTGCTAACATTAAGTATAAGTCTCCAAGATCAGAGAGCAGGCTGTAGTGGGATGGGATAGGGAAAGCATCTTTCCTAAACGCTACACAGCTTGAGGGCATAGCCCAGACCTGAGACTTACTCGTAAAGTCCATATTCTATAATTCCTCGTGACTGATGCGTGCCCACTGTTAGTAATTTCTAATTCCATTAGTCTTTAAGGAATGTTAGAATCACCTGGAGAGCTTTAAAAATATTGATGCCAGGTTCTACTCGCAAAGATTATGAATCAATTGGTCTAGACGGTAGCCTGGGAATCAGGATGTTTTAGAGCTGCCTCGGTCATTCTCATCGCAGCCAAGGTTTGAGCACCACCACTTCATGGGCACTTAAGACGTAGCTGCTCCTCTTTCCCCTTAAATCTCACTGATTCCATTAACGTGCGTTGCCGTGGCTCTTCCTCACTCACTCGTTCCTTTGCAATTAGTTCTGAGGCTACGAGAGGTGTCTGGCAACTGCTCCCGACTACGAAGCAGTCTCTGATGTTTTGCCTTCTCTGCCATTCAGTGCTATGCAGTGCTATCACCCTTGAGCCAGTGTTCTTAGTCCTGGGAGGGCTTCCCTCCCAGAAAAAGTCACACTCTGCCTACTGCCATGGTCCTCGAGGCCCCATTAACTGTGCAAAACTTCCCATGAACTGTCAACATAGTCCCCAGGCCCTTGTACACAACACCCCATGGGCACTTTGTTCAGAAACAGTTTGAGTCCATGAAACAAGCTGGCATTCAGACATTTGAGAGAAATCCCATGATAGTCCCCAAATCCCCCCTCGCTATCCTCTGAACCTGTTTAAAAGCACAGCCTGTATTTCACCGTAAATTTGCTGTTTTGATGAGTCCCCAGTTAATTCCTGTCTCCTCAACTTCTCATTTCTCTTTATTCTTCCCACCTATTTTATGAGCATATATATCCCTTAAATTCCAATGTCAAGAGCAATTCTGCTTCTGTAAGTTAATCCTATAGAAATGCACATACTTTTGCATATTATATATTCAAAGATGTTCACATGCAATGCTATTGGCACTGGCAAAGAATTAGCAAAAACCTCAGTGTCTCTCAATAAGGCAAATGTCAATAAATCCAAGATGTCCCCATCCTATACAATAATATTAATACTAAATGGAAGAAGGTGTACCTATTTTTACATACATAGAAACTTTGTGATATATTTTAAATAAAAGGAAAGCAAGTTGTAGAATGATATATATAGTCTACTCCATCATGTAAAAGATGAGTTGTCTGTATAGAAACGAAGACACACATACACAAACACACACACAGATACACAAATGCATTAAAAATAGGGAAGAACTCTCCAAGCTGCTACTAACAGTGACTAGATGTAGAGAGGACTGCAGGGTTGAGAATGGGGTGGGACGAGATAACTTACCCTTCTACTTTAATCACTTCGATAATTCCTGCATTCCATACATATATTTATGGATTATTTTTGGAAATTCTTCTAAACTAAATGAGCACATTACCACAAGATATAATAATTAGGTCATTGGTAAACTGGCCATTGCAAGATAATCAGTGCAATGGTGGTGGTAAAGGTCAGTAGACAATGGGCGATGGGAAGATCTTCCCCAAGCTACTTTGTTGCACCATTTTATTACAATAAATCTATTATCACACAGTCAAAGGTGGACCCAGGTTTTATAGAATCTGAACCTTACATAGTCTGGGAATCTCTTTAAAAAAAAAAAACCAGAAAACGATTAATATAAAATTACATCGGAATAAGAAATACAAATATAAAAAAATCATATTTTATTATTTGCCTAACACACTTTCAATTATAATTTTCCAAATATTAGCATCTGGCTCTGGCATTTCATGCCTTTCTTCTCCTACTGCTTATGGTGCCCAGAGCTATAATATGCTGCTCTATGACCACAGAGTTTCCAGACCAGTGCTTTCACACCACGGTGCAAAGTAGGTCAGCACAGTGGGTAGTAAGAACATTCCTGCAAGACATTCCTATACTGGTATGATTACCAACAATTTAGAGATAGAAGTGGCTGCAAACTATTCAACATATGATATTAATCCTAATCATATGTATCTCTGAACCAATTACTCTTTGACTGGTTTCCCAAAATGCTCATGACCTTTCCAACACTCTGTGACAAGAAGAGAAGTATGACAGTGAGACCAGACTGTGTGTGTGTGTGTGTGTGTGTGTGTGTGTGTGAGAGAGAGAGAGATCAAAAATAATCTTGAGACTATTAAGATCATGATGGGGGAAACTATCAGGAATACAGGTGGAAGACTTTGAAATGAATAAAAATGATAACAGGACATTTTGTCTGGTGCACCCTTCCAGGTGCACTACTTATTGAGTGTGAAAATAACCCAGACGTACTGGTCGTATCACAAATCTTGTCTAGCAGTTTAGCCACTGGGATATTTCAAGACACCACATCCCCACCATGTCCTCTCTATTAATGTCTGATGGTATCACTCTGCTTCAAAACCTGTGACTGCTCTTAACTACTCCAGAATCGAGTCCTGATTCCAAAACCTGATGCTCAAGGCTTTCAAATTTCCCATCTTCCCATTTATGCACAGGTGTCCCCACGCCACCCACACCCATCTATCTACCTGAGAGATTATTCTCCAGACAAAATACCCTTCCATTTCCCACTGACTTTCCAGAATATTTGCCCCTTCTTCCTCTTTTCTTCAGTAAAAAGCTTATTTACCCTGTAAGATTCAACTCAAACCCTGCCGTATAGGTAAAAGAGCACATTCTATCTCATTGGAATTCATTGCTTCCTCTTCAGTCTCTCAAGGCATTTTGCACGGGACTCTATTGTTACACATAACATAACACACAGCACAGTCAGGCTTGGGGTTGTAACTGCACCCATGTGGGCTCCACAGGACCCAAGTGGGTCGTGATCTCTGGTCCGTGTGCATGGAGCAAGCGATCGATAAGTCTTTGTAGACTTGAATTAGGCTGGATAATTGCAAAATTATGTCACCGAAAGTCAGTCTTGTTAAAAGCCTGTGAAATGCCAAGGGTGGCCTTTACTAAAGGTTGTACAACAGAATGACTAAGAAGCAATTGTAGCCTGGTGTTAAAAGCCATTTCTTTGAGGGGGGGGCAGTTAAAGCATGACTGTCATACAAATATAAAATGAACATTTGTGAAAGAATTTTATTTAACTCATTAACCAGTAAGATCTTAAAATTTGTCCTAAGAATTCTGAGAATACATGCAATCAGGAATCCTGAAATGAATTTACAAATAGATATAAAACTGGTGAATAGCCACAAGATAGCAATCAATTATATAGCACCAGGTAAAGTTTATTTACATTTTTATGGACAGTGATCATGTGCATTGCTATCAGTTTTCTACAATGTACAGAGCTATAAAATAGCTCCGAGCCAGTGAAAAGACATGCATGACCTGGACGGGTGCACTAGAAAAGACATCCGTTTATCATTTTGCTCATTTCCAAGTCTTTCATGTGTCCTAACAGCCTCTCTTCTATGATCATAATTATTTTGAAGGTTACTTGTGCTCACAAAAAAGGGCAGGTCTCATTTAGATTGGTCTAGCAGCTCACTATAATTTAATTGTCTCTTTACTTGTCCATCACCTCAATTAGAATGTCCTCTTCCCAAGGAAAAACACCAAACTTTTTTATTTTAAATATTAATTCTTGCTTCAATAAATGAACATTTTTTGTTTTTGTGGTATTTTGGTAGAGTAAAGCCATCACAATGTGTCTTTTCCTTCAAGTGGAGTATTTGTGAACTGCAGAAACTAACGACATATTTCTTTTCCAAGTGTGTCTTTATCTTGGAAAATGAGTTCTTGGCACTGGGGAGCGATGACCTAGCTAGCGGTATCGTTACTATCGCTGTGAGAAGCACTAAAGAACATGCAACAGCTCTGATTTACCTTTGAAAGTCAGACACGCCACACAACTAAATCCAGCTTTACCAGCTGGCCTAAAGAATTCCAACCACGTTAACACCACTGTTTTTGAAATCTGTCGGCAGTTTCCTGTTTATAAAGAAAAGGATGATATAAAGACCCAATTAAGAGATACTCCTTGTGTTTCTATAAATGTTCAACACATAGATGGACTCTACATTTGAAAAAACATTGTTATGTTAGTTATAATAGAAAACATTGGAAAACGTTTAAATGCACAAAGGGATAACGTTTTTGGACGAGGTGATTCATTAACAACATGTACTGTCATGCATTTTTCAAATGATCATTTTTAAAACTATGTTTCCAAAAGGAAAAAAATATATAAACCATTAAAATGCAATAGAACATAACGATTTATACCTACTTAAAATATATAATCATTGGAACAAGCCTTGAACAATAATGATGCATACTGAAAAGGAATGGATTATAAGACTCATTTTCTATTTTTGACATTTCCTCTGTATTGTTTCATCAATGTGTTACACACTTTTTTAAAAAATAAAGGAAGAAATGGTGCTCTATAAAGTCTCCTCCATAGCCTGTAATTTAGGTCCTTGTAATAGAATAAAGGGTTTCATTATGCTTTGTTTTGAAACAGACGTCTGATGTCCTTCTCCTGGTGTGATTTTCATTATAGCTATTTTCAAAGTGCCTGAATTGGGATTAGTTACTTAGTAAGAGGCCTCTTGTTCTTTTAGTCACTAGCACAGTTTTTATATGGCCTGAAATGCAGAATTCATCACTTTGTTGAGTTTGTTAAGAGCTGGGTCACCCTGACCTTGAAAATCCCCAAAGATCAAGAGTTGCACTTTAATGATACCACCGCTTGAACAAGAGGCCTGGGATTCATCATGGCCTCTAACCCTATACCTGTCTCGGGGCACAGGACCTGAACAGATTGATGCAACTGGACATGGCTTGGTTTTAGGGGTCACGTTAATAGACTGAAGTCTTGCCCACTTGACTTATGCATGGAAATTGGCAGGTGCCAGGAAACAAGCTCTGGGGCAGTGTTGTGATCTTATTACAGTAAAATCAGCTTCATGGAAACTATTCCACTGGTTAAATAACATTATGGTGCAAAAGGAATATCCCCAAACACATTTATATTTTGTGAAACATATAGCTCCTGCTTCATATATCCGCAACACATTCTGAGAAGCAAAATCACATGATGCAATACATAACAGTTCATATTTATAAATTTCCTTGGTGGCTTTTAAATGCATATGTTCATTCCCTCACCTCCTCTCACATTCCAAATAAAAAGCTAAACTGAACTTACTGTCTGAGTGGAGGAGGCTACAATGCTAGCGTGTTCTTGAACCTGTTGTTTTTACTTCTACATACGCAATAAATATTGTATAAGTATCATATGCATAAAATATCATATTAATTGGGTCTGGAGACTCAGGCTTCAGAGGGTGTTGCATTCACCCCTCAGAGATGGACGGATGCTGTCAATCAAAATTTGGTTCGGGTATCGAGACTCAGGACACCGCACACTCACGGACAGATTGACTGCTCACATAACGAAGTCTCTGTACAGAGCTGGGCAGGCTCCCAAGCACCGCTAAGAACGCCTTGATAGAGCAGAGGAAATACAATGGCTTGGAGTTTTGCGTGGGTTAGACAGTGGAGGATACGGTGAGGGCTACCATGTGTGGGGCAGGGCTTGCATTATTTGAACTTCAAATTGTCGCCAAAGAAGGGAGATTCTGGGCTTTCTTATCACCCTTCCCAAACGTGGGCAAAAGGGGAAAGAAAGAAGAATGGTGAGAATTAAAAGCTGTTTGGCCATCGAACATCAGAAGTGGAGTCAAACATCACAAAAGCAGGAATTCAAAATAAGTATCTATTCCCTTACTGTTCTCCCATAAACCTTTTGTCCCCCAAACTTTTCCCTTTACAGATTCTTGCCCTCTCAGAATTGTAAGTTGAAATTTACAGCACAGTGTGGAGAGGAATAAGTAAACTGATAATTATAATTACAGAGAAAGAGCAAGAGTAAATCTATGTATCATTAACTAACGAGAGCAGGTGAGAAGAAGGCATGAGTAGGACAGGGAAGTCAAGCCGGGAACAAGGCAGTGAAGGAGAAGTGAAAAGCAGTAAGGAAGATAAGAAATTTATGACCAAGGAAATAGGATGTGCAAAGGCCCTGGAGGAAGAGAGCGCAACCCACTGAGAAAATAGCCAAGAGATCAGGCATGGCTATGTGTAAAAGAGAACTAAGAAATGAGGCTGGAGATTTCCATTCGGACCAGGTCAGGAACTGCCCTGAGAATACTATCCTAGAAAAGTGCGGCATTAGAGGATTTTAAATAGCAAAGCAACAAGATTACATCTGTATGTTAGAAAAGCCACCTGGCAAGCCAACTGAAGGATAGATAAGATAAAGGAAAGCAGACTAGAAATAAGGACGCTTATGAGAAGGTTTTGCACTAAACAAGAATGAGAGGAGAAAACTACCTACACGGGTCAACAGCAGGGAGGGTGCAGAAGTGAGAAGAGCAATTTTAAAGAGACAGCTGCTTCAGGACCTAGTGTTTGGTTGCAGGACTGTGAAGGGTGGCGGGGGTGCAGAGTAAGTAATTAAAGTGCAGAGACAGTTAGGAGTGACTCCCAGACTTCTGACTTGAATGAGTAGGCAGGTAAAAAAAAAGTTCTGAAGAAGTTGAGTGTGAGGTGTCTGTGTGACTTCCAGGCAATATGCAAAGAGCAAGAGAGGCCATGAGAGTGAAGGCGGTGACACCCAGCCACTCTGGGGGCAGACAGGGGGAGGCCCCTTCACCTTCTATAAGTACAGAAAGATAAAAGTCACACCTCATGATATCTCTAAAGATAAAAACACTGTCCCTTAGGATAGTGACATACTCAAGAGCCTCTGCATGAGGAAAAGAAAGTTTAGAGCACGTGAGGGAAAAAAAAGTTTAGAGCCAAGTATTTCCATAATATTTCATAAATGTTTATTTTAGGAAGAAGCTTATTACTTGTCTTTCCTGAAAAAAAAAATTCACATCCATTTAGTGATGTCAGCCTGGTAGAGTATAGAAAATCATGTCAGAAAAAGTCGGGAAATATAAGTTTGAGCTATGCACAATTATTAGTTGTTGCTCAATTGAAAAAGCAGCACAAGCGGAGTCACCAGTACAAACAGTATTAACGGGTATGCAGGCAAAAGCAGGCAACCTCCCCAGTCCAGAATCCCAAATCTCCTCTCCAAAGGCAAGTCCTGCCAGCCTCTTGTGCATTTTTCCAGAAATCTGAGTCACTTTGCTGTGAACATGGAGCTGGTTTCCCACCTAATCTTTCAAAAGGATTTACCAATCAAGAAGTCCATTTTCTAGTTTCAAGACGCTGAGTCCGGACTGTCTCTTAAGTAAATTAAGCAGCTGAGGAATGGATCAAAATAACCAATGGCTCTTAGAGCTGGTGGAGTCCGTTTTTACAAGCTGAGTGATTTATTATCTGCCTTCAGCTCCTGCAAAGTTTCAGTTTTTCCATCAGGCCCGTGGCTCCAGGTGGCCACGTCTTACCTTGGAACCAACCAGCAACAGCACTGCACGCAGACGAGGGACAGCCTCAGGCTGCAAGACGGATGCTTAGGCAGAGCTCATCTCTTCCTTAATTGGGGGGTAAGAATAGTTGCCAGGAGAGAAAATGCTTAGGAAGGTATCTTTATTTAGTAACTTCTATTTCAGAAACAAAAGATTCAAGGACATAAATCATGACTACAAAATACTTCAATCCTGAAACACCTTATTGTTATTCTATGATCCTTTTAAATATGAGATGCTTAAATAAAGCAAAAAAAAAAATTAGATAACTTTTTCTGATTATAAAATATATTGACATTTACAGTAGACAATATGGAAAATAGAATATTAAAATAATCAGTCTCCATTCAAAGATAACCATTATTAATATCTGTCTAGCTGTAATTCCGTTCTTATACATTACAGTTGTGCTTAAGATCTTTTTTTTTTTTTTTTTGAGGTTTTTTTCCCAATATGCTGAATTTCTTCCTTAGATTGAAATCAAAAGAGGTAACCGACTGCAGTGGGCTCTTTGTGTCTTGTCCCCAAGCAGGAGCCAGCTGTTCCGGCAGGTGTGGGGATGATGTACTTCCATGGCAGCAGGTGTTGAAACACCCCCTCCCTGTACCTTCTCTCTCCTCCGGCGCTGCCCTGAGCAACAGACACTATTCTAAAAACCCACTCTGTAGAAGGTAGAGATTAAGCACGAATGACTTGCACCTGTGAGAAAGATTTTTCTGCTTAAGAGTCTCTTTAAACAGTGGTTTAGATAGATTTGCCTGGGAGCACTGTGGGTTTGGTCTTAGCACTGGGGGAAAGCTCAAAGGCAGCTAGGGAAGATTATCTGTGCCTATTTGTTTACTGCAGGCCGGCTGGAGCTTCCCTTGAGTTCAGATTGTATGTTTTGGGTTTTTTTTTTTTCTAGGAGCTTAATTTTAAAAATAAAAGAGGGGAGGAACACAAAGAGCCTGGTAGAAATCTTCCAGCTGCAATTTTATACTCATCGAGTTAAAGCTACTTTTAAAATATAGTTTCTAATGGAAGCAGAGTATTTATCACTGCTTTGAAGGATACCAAATACTGTCCCGATATACACTGGTGCCGTTGATAACTCATGGAGTACAAGCCAACACAGGAAGGGCAAATTACATGGTTAGCCTAGAACACAGCATCGAATATTCCCGTCAAGTTATATTCTATGCTTAAAATCAGTAGATTTCTTTTTGCATCAAGAGACATTGCTGTATTGCTCTTTTAACAAAGTGACATTGATGTTACTGAACATCAGGCAAAATTAAAGGTATATGCCAGTAAGAATAGTAAATATTAAAGGGAAATTCTGCTAAAGACACTGCTCAGTGTAGCAAAATGAGCAACTAGGTATTTTCCATTGAAAAATAAGCATTGCAGAGTCTCAAAATGGAAAACATCTTTGGTTATCATATACTCTATTATTTTAAATATCCTAAGAGAGATGCCAAGAGTGTTGATTTTTACCACCACCTTCATAACTTAGTCTAGGTTGAAAAATCTTTAATGACAATCAACTTTTCTACAAATGTAAAATTAATGAGTCGTTTCGGCTGTTTTGGTTTTATTTTGCGTCTTGGCTCAAGTCTAAGGATCTAATGTGGTAACCTTCTGGTTTCAAAGGAAAAATGGAAGTCTAGAGAGTAACAGGATAGTCCAGCCAATTCATTGGAGAGTCATTTAATGCCTTCCTTAAGTAAACTAATTTAGGCATGCCATCTGGGCGATTACCCTGCTCCCTTAACCAGGAGACTGAATAGGGTGCCAGGTCTTGCCAGCCAGTCATCGCTGTCCACACACAAATCCTTTGACCGTGGGCACTTTAACCTCGGTCCTTCATGTGTTTCTTGGTATCTTTGAGAATGTATATTCTTCATTCCACCAATTAAGGAAGGCGAACAACTGAAATTTGACAGACTCACATTGTTGTCAACTACCTGCATTTGAGACCTGATTCAAATTTCAATGTACAATTATCATAATCCCTAAGGTTTTTTCTAATTTGGATCCTGTTAATCCACACCTTCCTTAATCCTGTGCATCCTCGCTTGCTCCTTCCAATTAATTTAACTACATTTTTTTTAAAAAGTTACATGGGAACCTTAAAAAACACAAACATTTAAAAAAGAAAATTCAAGCAATAGAAAACTGTATGTGATACAAGGTAGGTGTCACTTGCTGTCCCTCAGACCCTCCTACAGCAGCCACTGTCACCAGATTTGTATCTCCTTCCAGAAACGGTCCCAGACACGTGTGCACACAAGGGTGTTTATGTCAATGTGTGGCCTTTTCTCACAAAGCGGGAGCCTACAGTACAAACTGTCATACACACAGTTTCTCTTTTCCACATAGCACAGTTGGCACGCTGATGTTTGTGAAGAATACTGTTACATGTGTCTCTATTATTAGGTTCTTATAGGCATCCAAGGGAATTATTCAAGCTTGTCAAGGTCACTTTCAACTAAAAAGTCTTGAAAGTGTCACCTATGTCCTCATCTAGATGTTCAAGCACAAACCAAGGGGAGGGAGAGAGAGGCTATAGCACCCCGATGCTCCCCACCCCAGCAAACACTAATTAGCTCTCAACAGGCTACGAACTCACTCAACAGTATTGTTATCCTGCCCACATCATTTCATTTCAGCAGCCTGGGGGGGGCGGGGGTGGGGTAAGCCAGAAGCAACAAGAAACTCGGACATATGCAGAGCCATTTCCTCAGTTACCTTGAGTTGCCATTTTTATTGATTTTCCCCCTACTCCTTCAGACTTAAAGAGAAGAAAAACCCTTCAAAGCTTATACTTTCTTATATGCAACATGCTCTGAATAAATCCTTACTTAATGAGAATGTTGAAAACAGTAACAAAATAAAGGTTGTGATGAGACTAAAATCTATGAGCCAAAGTAGCAAGATTATCATGGACCCCAGATTCTCATTTCTTTCCAGGGGACTTCTGAAGTACTTTAAGTTCAAAGACATATCCTGGCATTGCATACCTGGGTGCCACAGAACAGGCCATTCCTGAGAGTCAGAACAGCACAGTGACCAGATGGGCCTCCGTGAGCATTTCTACCCATGTATCCTTGGGGGACGCTGCGACTTCTACATCTAGAGATCTAGCTTTCCTGCGTGAGAACTCCCTGCAACGACGAAGCATAATGAACACATTCAGTGGACCGTGGTACTTTTCACTGCTACATAAATTTTCAGGGAGTATATACCATATGTTTTCCATTTCTTAAAGCTCCTACTTCTGGTTCCTCTTGCAGGCATATTTCACTTGGCATATATGTCTGTGCTTTCCAGTAAGTGAATAACCCAATAAAAAGAATTGCCTTAACCCTCATCGAACTCCCATGCTTCACACCGAATCATACACACTATGGTACTGAGAAGTAACAATATTTAGTCTGGAGACAACTTCCCATGACACACGCATTCTTTTTTTGAAAGAAAGTATATCAGAACCACTTTGGGGAAGATATGAATACAAAATTAAGCCACATATGGTTTCAAAGCTGGAAACAGAGTTTATCAAAGATACATATTCAATCATTGGTGAAACTGAAAGGTTTCATTTATAAAACATAGAAAGAGGAAAACAAGTTAGTCATAATTTAATTGTGGATGTTCTGCATTTATAGGCTCCCATTTTTGTGAAATCTGTACACTTCAAACTTTTGTGAGGAGCCATTTCAAACCACGTTGTTCCCTTACGCCGACCTCACACCCCATCTCACCCTCGCGTCGCTGCACGTCTGCGGGACGCACCGGCTGCAGGACCTGCCTGCAGGAGGAAAGCACTCCTGTTGTTCCGGGTGCACGTAAAGCTTATTGGATTCCTTAAAGGAAAACAAATTGATAATTAAATATTATGATTATATCTGTAGTATCTGACTATTCTAATAACTATGGTTATTTGAGATTTCTAATAATGTGGATCCCTAGATGCAATGCAATATACATTTTATGTGTGTGTTCACTTTTGCTAACTGGATAATTAACATCTCTTCCTTTGATCTTTTCGTACCCTCCAAAAGGTAAGATCTATAACTTCAAACATTTGAAAACTTCTATTTTATAAAACCTCAAGGTTTTTATCCATTTATACCTGTATTAATCAACAATGCTATGATAATCATATTTTCCATTTAGTGAATATATACATATATCTGTAATATGATTATCATATTAAATGTCATATTTATGATATTTAATATAATATTTAATATGATAATCATATATAAACTAAAATATATAACAACCTTGCAAGGAAGATATTACCAAGGTGGGGAATCGACACCCAGGGAAGCTATGTAACAATACGCCTGCGTATTCACGTGGCATGTGGAAGCCAAACCTAACACAGGCAAGCTCTTATTACACAGCAAGGAGTGAAGTCAGGGCCATAGGCTTTTGCTGTTGCCGCCACAAGCCACAATAGAAGAACCGGGGAGAAATGCTCTATCCTTGGTTCTGGTATGGCGGTCCCAGTGAGGGAATATGATTAGCCTAATGGGGCATATGCCCACTCCAGAACCAATCAATCACTTTGGCCATATACATGTAATATTACTTTTGGCCAGACTTGTGGTCAGTGCACAGAAAACTGGTTGGAAGGCCCGCCCGCATTCTACAGAAGGAGAGACAGTGGTGAAGAAGTTCCCAATAGAAAGATGAGTGCTCTCACCACACCAGGAAGGGTGAGGGTGCTACATCAAGTACACACATTCCTCCCACACCTTCAGATTCCTTTAACGTGCCTCCCATTGAGAAGTGGGTGTAAGTCCCTGGACTTGAATCAATCCTGTGGTGGGAGTGATGTTATCCAGTTTCCAGTCCAAAGAAGTAAGAAACAGGCAGCTCTCCCATCTCTTAGAATGCTCACTCTTGGACACTGGCCAGAATGTCACAGGGAGTCTGTGGGAAAGCCCATGCAGAGAGCACGTGAAGCCCAGGCCCTTGCCCCCAGCTCACCTCGCAGTCATCAGCCAGGACCACACGGCCAGTCATCAGCCAGGATGACACGGCCAGTCATGTGAGTGAGCTGCCCTCCAGTTTCTGCTCCAGCCCCCCGTCAGCCTGCCCCAGCTGAGGCTGCAGAAACAAACCTTCCCTGATGAGCCCTGCCGAAAGTGCACATTTGTGGTCCGATTATTTTTGTTCTTTGAAGTCACAAAGTACTGAAGTAGCTGTCATGTAAAAATTGATAACTAGAACCAGTCACCAAGTGTTCATCTTTCCTTTGCATTGAACACACAAACTTTGCTCAGCACCTGTTTCATAGCCCTCTAAGCACATGCACTAGGCTAAGCATACTGTAGTTGTGCTATAAATATTCATGAAATAATTGAATTATACATTCAGAAGGCATTATCATCTCTTTGTAAATGGATAAATGGCACCAAGAACTTAAATGAATTGCACAAGTGGGTCTTAAGCTGAGCTGGAAATAAAAGATTTTCATATGAATGCTTTATCTATTAGGACCCTCAGAATAGTCTCTTTCCATTAAGTAAAATCCAACTCTTCTTTTTCTCCTGAATAAGATGATGGTCGCTGGGAACACTTTCTGAGCTTTAAAAATAAGCATGGTAAAGCATCTGCAAAGATGGGCTATAAACCATTAACAGTAGTTAATTTTGGAGTGTAAGACTTGGGGTTTGAGGAAGCAATTATTTTTACCTTCTGTGCCACTTTTATTTCTTACAATGAACATGCATTAATTTTATACTTTTAAATGACATTAAATTAGATCTAGTAAGGAAATCCACCAAAATGTTAGCCGCAAATGTCTTGCTTATAGGATTATGAGAGTTTTACATGACATTTAATATCTAAATGATATATTGATAGTGAAAATGTATTCCCCTACAGTTCTCAAAAAAATTAATTTCAAATTCTTGTCCATTAAGATCCCCAAAGTAATGTAACAAAAAAACTGTCACCGTACATTATCTGGATGTGCCACACAAAGTCAACGGTAATGTACCGCAAGCCCCAGTCCACACGTGGAAAGGAGGACCACACATCTGGCCACCTACTCCCACGGGCACCAGGAACCATCGTGGGACAGCTTTGCTCTCATAGGACATGGCACCAGTAAGAAAATTGCAAGTCTCTTCCTGATTAAACCATTTTACTCTTGAAACCTTTGTCTTGCCAGTGCATTCCTAGGAAAGAAGTTGGAAACACGGCCTTTCTCAGTGTTATGGTTAAGTGGGAAGATGGTAAAGAGCCCAACTGTGTCTAGCTTTGAGGCTCAAGCACTGCTTTGGGACACTAAATCTTTGGCACTTGTGAAGCCTTCATACTTACGTAAAAGCTAGAAGAATAGTTAATATGGTACCCCAGATTCTCTTCGGTTATAACTGAAAATTTCCTCTGGGCACAAAATTGCAGGGTACTCACACTTTGTTTCCTGAGTTTCTATTTCTCTAAGTAGGTTGAGTTATTTTCAGTGCACATGACAAGTTGTCAAAGACAATGCCTTTTATTCATTCATTTACATAGTCAACCTACAGCTAAAGAGTGGGTACTGTTTATCAGGCAATATACTGAAGAAATGTGGAGTTGAAAGATATATAAAGAATAATTATTACTCTTTTTAAAAGACTTTAGGTACTTGTTTTTAGAGAGAGGGGAAGGACGGGATAAAGAGAGGAAGAGAAACATAAGTGTGACACAGACACATTGACCGGCTACCTCTCTACGCACCCCAATGGGAGGACTGAGCCCACAACCCAGGCATGTGCCCTCACTGGGAATTGAACTGGTGACCTTTCACTTTTCAGAACAATGCCTGACCTACTAAGCCACACTGGACAGGGCAACAATTCTTACTTTTAACTAAATGTCCAAAAGAAGAATCTCTTACCTGTCATGGGCTATATTCAGGTGCCTACGCAGCTATAATCCCTGCTCTCTCTTTATCAAATTTACATGGACAGTAGAATGGTGGTTACCAGAGGCTCTGGAGCAGGGATGATGAGATGTTAAAGGATACAAACTTTCCATTAGAAGATTGTTAAATCCTGGAGGTACAGCACATTGACTATAGTTAATAATAATGTATGGTACACTTGAAATTCGGTGAGAGAGTAGATCTTAAGTGTTCTTACCATAAATGCAAAAAAAATGGTAACCATACGAAATGACAGATATGCTAATTAGTTTAATTGTGGTAATCATTTCACAATGTGTACATATATAAGATTATCATATTGTATCCTTTAAATATACAAATATATAACTTGTATCCATCAATCACACCTCAATATAGCTGGGGAAAAAATGGGCAATAGAATTAATGGACACCTTACCAAAGAAGATATACAAATGGAAAATAAGCATATGAAAAGATTCCCCATATTGTATGCCATCAGGGAAATGGAAATTAAAATGAGATACCACTACAGACCTGTTCGAATTACAAAACCCAGAACGCTAACACCCAATGCTAGCAATGATGTGGAGCAATGGAAAGTCTTATTCATTGTTGATGGAAGTGAAAAACGGTACAGCCACTCTGAAAGTCAGTCTGACAGTTTCTTATAAAACTAAACATATTTTTAACTTGTGATCCATCAATTGCACTCCTTGTTATTTACCCAAAGGAGCTGAAAATGTTGTCCACTCAAAATTCACCACAAAGATGTTTATGGCAGCTTTAACCATATTGCCAAAACTTCGAAGCAACCAAGATGTCTTTCAATAGGTGAATAGGTAAGCAAACTGTAGTATATCCAGAAAATGGAGTATTATTCAACACTAAAAAGAAAAAATGAGCTATCAAACTATGAAAAGGCATGGAGGAAACTTAAATGCATATTATTAACTGAAAGAAGACAATCTTTAGAGGCTATATACTGTAGGATTCCAAATAGATGACTTTGCCAGCGATTTGGGAGAGGGAAGGGTGAATTGGCAGAGCACAGAGGATCTTTATGGCAGCAGAACTATTCTGCATGATATTACAATGGTGGATATATGTCATACATTTGTCCAAGCCCCCGGAGTGTACAACACCAGAGTGAATCCTAGTATAAATTATGAACTTCATGTGATGATGATGTCAATGCAAGTTCATCAATTGTAACAAATGTACCATTTTGGCGCAGGATGTTGAAAGCAAGGGAGATGGGGGGCGCAGGATAGGGAGAATATGGGAATTCTCCGTACTTTCTGCTCAATTTTTCCATGAACCTAAAGCTGCTCTAAAAAACCATAAAGCTTATTTTTTTTAAAGGAGTAGAGGAAAAATGATGTTAAGAGTTATCATCTCTAGGCAATAAACATGTGGCTGCTTTTTTTTTGTACTTTTCTATATTTCCAAAATTAACCACTATTAAAATTCCTTGACTGCTTTAATTTTCTAATAATCAATGTACATTTACTGATGATATCTGAAGAGCTGCCCTTCTTTTAATTCTCAGCATTGCTATTTTAACTTAATCTTCAATAAACTCATGGCTGAACTACCACAGGACCCGAACGAGGTTCCCACCGTCACATCTGTGCTGGGATTAACCCTACAACATTACCACATATCGCTCTTCCTTCAGCGCCATTCCATCGTGCTACTTCCTACACTCTTTAAAGTCTTTGGTGCATCCCTTGTCCGCTTGTTAAATCCTTCCCATCCATCCAGAGCTGGTTCATGCTCCCTCCCCACATGCACATTTCTCCATTCACCTTCTTCAAATGCTCCGACCCACAGTGACTGCCTTCATTATTTCATTTCATGAAACAAAGGCCGAGGCTTTAGGAAACGGACTGTAAACCACTGGGCACCATACATTGGTTTTATGGTCTGTGGTCTATGGCAGCATCTCCTCAACCAGATGGTAACCCTGTACCATCGGGTACCATGCACTATGCCTGCCTTCTCTGCCATCAACTCCACTTTGATGGGCAAAATGACACCACAGATGGAACGTGCTTGAAAATACCTTAACAAAAGTACAGGTGGGGGATAGATTTTAAAAAAGATGAACACAGTAACACAACACTGATATTTGCTGAATACAGAGTCAATTACATAGGGATTAAAACTACAATTTCCCTAGTTTGAGTGATTTTTGAAATTTTTCATTATAAAAAGTTCTGAAAAGGAACTATGAAGAATTTAAGACTATTAGATTCCATTTCAGAAACTTTGAATTATCAGAGAGGCTTGCATTCAACATTGCTAAGTCATGTCCTAAAATCTTTTCCAAATTATTTACAGTCAAGTCCATTCCTCTTGAACACATACGCTTCATTTTTCATGTAAACCATTTCACTTATACAGAAGTTCCTATTCACTATTAAACCCCCTAGTATCAGTGGATTCTGTCATCTCTTCGGTGCTGGTTAAAGATTGACGGGCATCTAAGAGAGGGCAGAATCCGTTTAAATGAATCGCTCCCTCATTTCTTGAAGGGCCTCTTCAGAGTGAGGCAGGTCTCTGCAGACATGCTGGGGGGTCTGGGAAACGGGCGCGAGAGCCTGCCCTCCTGGCCACTGGCCCGGGCGATGGAGGCGCCGTGGGGTGCCTGCCCCTGTGAACGTGCGCGTGTGCCGCTGCGCACAGGATGGGACGTGTGGGGTCTGAGTCTGGGACCCTGTGCGGTGTGTCCCGTGTTTGCATCTCTAACTCAGGGTTCGCAGGTGATGGGGAGAGAGGAGAGACAACCCGGTGAAGGCCTGGGACGTGCATGCGGCGTGCCAAGGGAAATCCCGGCTCTCGGCGACAGCAGTCATTCCATACCCTGGACTCTTGTCCTCCCGCGGAGCCTCTCATTTCATTGGATTCTGCCGTCTCTTCAGTGCCGGTTAAAGATTATGTAAAATAATCTTTTCACTATGTAAAAAATGTGAAAATGAAGCAATCTAAACGTTAAATTGTACTGTGAAGTTCTTGACTGGTGACATCAGTGTCACTGTCCGAGGAAAGGTGGGTCGCCCTCTTGTTTTCCATCGTTTCATACACTGACCTCAGAGCCGGGTTAGAAAACGGCAGTGCTGTTGCATGGCTAATTCACTTATTTGTTTATGAATCACCTCAAGTAAATACAAACATCAAGGAAGTTGAGCCCTCACATTTAGAGCTTTAAAAAAAAGTAAACTGAGGTAGAAAGATGATTTTAATCATGGAAAAAAATGCTTTTTGAAAGATATTTTCATATTAAAATCACAGTGAAAAACAAACAAAATCCGGGTGCCCCTCCCCCCATGTGACCTTTTCAGCTGTGAGAACTGAAGCTTATGAAAGTGTTCCAGTCCCTATTCAGCAACTTGGAAAATGTAGGCTTACAAAGTCTCAGCGGAGGCCCCCAAGCCTCTGCTTCTGTCAATCCACAGCAGAAGCAAAGTAGAAAAATGCATGGAGTTACACACCATGTAATGTGTCCACATGTGCCTCCAAATAGGTGGGAATGTCTACCATACAAATGACTTCTCATCATCTCTGTTCCCGTCATGCTTTTCAAACACCCGGTAATACGGTCTCTAGCTTGGAATGCACCCTGGCAATGCTCGTTTTCCTCACTTATTAAATTGAGATAATAACGTATGTACCCCACAGAGCTGTGGTTATTAAGTGAGATAATGCATGTGAAACAGCCACACTGCCTGGTATAACAAACTCTTAATGTGGAAATAATAATAAAACTTTAAAAAGTAGTTATGGAATCACTTTCTTCTATTTATTTTCATCACGCAAGTTTTGGGCATCATTACAGACAGACACCGCGATACTGTAGCTGGAACACTTGCCCCCTCCCCCGCCCCCGTGCCCCTGAGCCACCCTCCCTTCTGGGCCCCCATCAACTCTCTAGAACAAGGACCTGGTAAGAGACGATTCCAGGGGCCTGCTGTGGTGCCCAGCCTAAGGAAAAGAACATAAATGACAAATACAGAATTATTTGTAAATGTGTGTGCTCATTTAGAAAGAGAAGAAAAATCACAAAAATTATCTATAAAAATCTGAAAAATACCACCATTATCACAAAATCCAGAGCATACATCCAGAACATATGTTCCTACTTTTTGTAACCTACATATTCTTTGATTACTTTCTTATATGGAAACAATTTTGTAATTGATTTTCTGTCAGAAGAACAGAATGTTAATTTAGTCTGATTAATTTTTGTTTTGATGGTGTTCATAAAATGTGCACCTTGACGTATTGATGTACTTTCTGTCTGCAGTACTGCTACAGAAGAGCGTCTAACAAATGCAAGTCCTGAAATACTCTATTTCGTACTGTTTCCATAAAAACGCAGTGTTATTTATAATTTTATATGTTGCATATATTCCCGTGAAAAATAAGATATTAGAGAAACATGCCCGAGGTCACCCTGCTGGCAGGTTGCTGAGCAGGGACTCCATTCCTGACAGCTGGCGTTCATTATTACTCACGCCGTTACCCACCGCTCCCTGCAACGGCTCCAGCCAGTCCAGACCTTTGATGTCCTGATCGGCTGTGAGGGGGAGAGGGAGAGAGGAAAACAGACTAGCATCTCCTGAACACTTGCTTCTGTTTGTCCATTTCCTTATCTCGTTTGCTCCTCAAAGAAATTCTGAAAGGTCAATGTCACTCCCCCAATTTACAAATGAAGGAATTGACACTGAGAAGTTCAAGATTACAACTCTAAAGGAAAGATAACTACATGGCTCCAAAGTCCATGTTTTTTCCACTACACAAATCTAATTCCTTGAAAATGTGTAAAATTAAAAAATGAGACTTTAAACTGACTTATTTTATGTATTTAATGAATACTCTTGCTGGCTCCATCCTTTCCTGGGTTGTAAACGATCTGAGGAAAGCACTTAGTATTTACTGCACCAGACACTCCTCTATGACGGTTGATCTGATGCGGAACTACAGTGGCTGACGGGAACTTGGCAAACCCGTGTTGGTGAGGAAGGGAAGAAAACACTGGAAACACTTACACAGTTACATATTTTGGTATTTAAAACACAGATGCATTTTTGTCTCATCTCTACAATGTTCAGTGAAACACCCCAAAAGAACTTCCAAATTACTCACAAATCATTTGCCACTTTTTATCTCTGAAAGTACTAGGACACTATTCAATACAATGCCCACAATGCTAATGAATCAAGAATCTCCTTGTGATGACATCCTTGTTTCTGTGGGGAATTTGGGGTTTGGTGTGATTTATAACGGTGGGGGAAAGGACTACCTTCTTGTTTTATATATATTTTTTAATTGTGGTAGGATACACATAATACAAAAGTTACCATTTCATCATTTTTAAGTGTACACTTCAGTGGTGCTAAGCACTTTCACATTGTCATGCAAACATCATCAATCTCTCCCAAAATGAAACTGTGTAACCATTAAACTTTAACTCCCCACTCTCCTCTCCCACCAGCCCTTCATACTCTACTTTCTGTTTCTATGGGTATGACTACTCTAAGTACATCATATGAGTGGAATCACACAATATTTGTCCCTTTGAGAGTGGCTTGTTTCACTCGGCACAATTTCTTCAAGGTTCATCCATGTTATAGCATGTGTCCAAACTTCATTCTCTATTAAGGCTGAATAATATTCCATTGTGTATATGTGTGTATATATATATATATATATATCACATTTTGTGAACTGTTTTTACCTTTTGGCTATTGTGAATAATCCTGCTGTACAAAGTCTGTCTGGGTAAAGTCCAGCCACTGTTAATATAACGAGAATGGTTTGTGTGACATTGATGTAACCTGGCAGCCAAGGAGAGTGGACTGGAATGCGCATGCGTGAACAATGATGACCTCACTTGTACTAGTCAGTGGGGGTGGTAGATGTCATTAAGTGAGCATGTGTACTGTGTGGACATCACATTCAAAATGAGTGAGCAAGGAGAGCAACAAATCCACATCACATTTTGTGTTAAGCTTAAACATTCCTTTGTGGAAACTGTTCAGGTGATTCAGAAGGCCGCATCTACACGCAACATCATGACAATGTGCCTGCTCACACATCACGTCTCACGCAAGTTTTCTGGTGAAACATCAAATCACCCAGGTGATTCAGCCTCTGCATAGCCTAGATTTGGCATGCTGTGACTTCTGGCTTTTCCCAAAACTAAAATCACCTTTGAAGGGGAAGAGATCTCAGACTGTTGATGAGATTCAGGAAATATGATAGGCCAGTTGATGGTGACTGGGAGAAGTGTGTGAGGTCCCAAGGTGCCTACTTTGAAGGTGACTGAGGCATCATTGTCCTATGTGCAATGTTTCTTGTATTTTATGTCTTCTTGAGTAAATGTCTCTATTTTACATAGTACATAGCGGATTGCCATCGGGACAGGCCTCATAAACACTGGTGTACAAATACCTGTTCTATAACTTCAGATGCAGAAGTAGCCCTGTTAGTTTAAAAATCAGCACAGGTGACCCTTAGAGCTCCACCCCCAGCAGGTGGGCCCGAGGAAGGAGCAAGGAGGCTCCATCTCTGAGGTTCTGCTTGTCAGAGGCACTACTCGTCAGAGGTAGATCCTCATGTAAAAGACTCTGGCCAGCATTACTCAGGGTTATCCCATCACGGTTGTCACGGTCCAGTCTGACAACAATAACCCATTTTATGTCATACGCCTTCACCCCAGGATCCAGGTAAAGTTCCCTCCAAATGCAGGGAAGTGACAGACTCTGTTTCCCTAGTGTCTCCAACTGACAGAAAGAGAGCCTCGTTCTACTGGCGCCAGTGGGGAGCTGGTCTGGGGCAACCACACTGAGCATGATCAGAGGTCATCTAGATTTGGGAGCTAAAAAAGGGCTAGACTTCATGGGTGAGTGTTCCTTTTAATTAAGGTAAGTATATACTCTTTTTCTGTCCCATTGATTAATCAAGGATCTTAGAATAATTAGATTCTATAACACTAATCATAATCTACAACTGACATGATTACTGTATGCAAATATATTAAAGATAGGCTTTATGCATGAGTGAACTGCTGGCTCTACATTTATTTCATATTTAAGCTTCATTAATTGATAGATTTATCATTTTTAGGCTTCTATTTATGATCAGTTTAGCATTACAGATCACCCATTTAGGAAACTGTAAGAAACATTTATTTATGCCCTTCTCATCTTTTATATTGTTGTTCAAGTACAGTTGTCTCCATTTGTACCCCACCATCGCCCCTCACCCCACCCATCCTTCCGTCCCGCCCTCAAGCCCACCGCCTCCTTTGGCTTTGTCCATGCTTGCTTATTTGTTTTGTTGATTAGGTTCCACTTATAGGTGAGATCATATGGTATTTGTCTTTCACCACCTGGCTTATTTCACTTAGCATAATGCTTGGGACATTCTAAAAATATTTGGTTCTTATCGCCATGGGAAACTAAACAAAGCATACTTTTTCACTGTATCCAGTCGGCATAAACTATAAAGGTGAGAAAATATTTCCCAATGAAGCTCATTTTACCTAATCTACTTTTCTTTTTCTTAAGAACAGTTTTGTTATATCATAGAAAGAATGTTTAACTTTTTTGCTTGTTTTTCATTTGTTTTTAAGTGTTTTTCCCCCCTGCAGGCCTAGTTAATAATGGGATTACCATATATTTGAAACAAGCATCCCCAATAAAGATAATAGCAGATGCCCACTTTGCTTATCACACTCTCCAGCATGAGTCCCTACTGGGATCAGTTACAAACTGCAAGCACAGAACAGGGTCCTTTCACTGGCAAAGCCATTTTGTTAAACAGGGAAGTCACAGTCTATGCCATACAATGAGAGAGAGAGAGAGAGAAAGGAGGCTGGGTTAGGATTCTTACCATCGCCTTTGCCAGAGCTCACTTCTGACTAGTCAGCAATGCCTGAGAGTTTGCTTCCACATCCCCGAGAAATGAAACAGGGTTCAATGGGGCAAACACTCTTAACTGGGTGCTAATTTTACTGAGCTTCAGGATAATGAATTTAGACCTCCACGTAGAGTCCCTTGATTGATCAAAGAAGAAAGGCCAGGAGGGAGCTGGTGAGTAGAAGTGTCCCTGTCCTGTGACAATCCTGACCCTGTATTCCCAAGATCAAGTGCCAACCTGTCCTGGGGTCCGGACAAGGGCCAGGGTGTGGGCAACATTAGGTTATCTCTTTTTAGGATTTCTTTAGGAATGTGGGGAGGCTACCCAGCAATACAGAATCACTCTGCATTTCACTGTATTTCGATGATCTGAAGACAGCTTTCTACATCCCAATAGCTCTGAAAGCAAGATATGTCTTATGATTGATCACTGCTCACCAGACAGCAGCTGTGGCCTAATTATTTCCTGAGCATGCATGAACTTTATTTTAACTCTAGTCTCCGGAAATTTTCAGGAGTGATATCTGATTTTCACAAATCTATGTTATGTCTACATAAGTAGAAAGGGGCTCTTTTAATAAATAAGAGATGATAGAGAAGGTATTGTGTCATGGTTTAATTGTCAGCATTTCTTCCCTCTCTGGAATACCCAATAATGGTACATCTTAAAAATGACATTTTACATTTGATGATAGTATAGTGATTGATAGTAAAGCTTAATTTATTTTTTTCATTCTCATGCTTTAAAAAGTATGGAAATTCTAATCTCTTCTTCCCACACCCAGAGGATCCTTTTGTGCATTTTCAGGATGCGCACATCCCTGTAACAGCCACTTTAGAAACAACTTGACAGGTGATTTCCTCTTGCTTAACAACAATAATACAAACATTGTTAAGAGCATTAAAGAAGGAAAAGGATTTGATCTTCTTAGAGACAGTTTCTTCCTGAATGCAAGCTTTTAGCAGAGCCGCCCTGCCTGCCTCCATGGCTGGATGACTCAGTGCACAGCTGAGGCATCACTGGAGACCTTGATTAGCCCACTGGCTAAGTGAACACAGCTGTTTCCTTCTAAAGTCTTCAAAAACAATCATCAAATTATTCTTCACTTCTCTCGGTTCCATGAAAATCTGAATAGCTGAAATGAAAGGAATATTAATGCAAAAGGAAATCATTTCTTCCTGAATTACTATTCAAATAAATTGTACTTTATTTTTCCAAAATGTACAAAACCCTCTCGCTCCTTGCTACTCAAAATATGACCTTGGAGCCCCACCCCAGACCGGCTGAAGCAGAATCTGCGCAACGGAACCCTACTCAGCCACGGGAAAAGACAAAACGCTGCCATTTGTGACAACATGGATGGATCTCGAGAATATGCTAGGCAAAGCAAGTCCGATGGAAAAAGTAAAGAACTGTATGATTTCACTCATATATGGTATATAAAACAGAAAACAACAAATGAACAAACAAGACAAACAAAAGCTCATAGACACACACAACAATACAGTGGTTTCCAGAGGGAAAGAGGGGTGGAGGGAGGTGGTAAAGGGTGAAGAGGTCCAGATATATGGTGACAGAAGGGGCCTTGAGCTGGGTGCTAAACGCACAATGCAATATACAGATGACGTATTCCAGAACTGTGCACTTGAAACCTACATAACCTTATTAGCCAGGGTCACCCCTATAGTGTAACAAAATACTTAGGAAAAAAAAGATTCCATGTGACACCCTCAGGTTTGAGGGGCACTGCTCTAATTCTCGTCTGTGTTTGGACCGAATGAGGAAGTGATTTTTTTTTTCTTGAAAGAAGTCATTGCATGCATTAATCTTGGGACTGGCATTCGTATTCTCTTTTGTAGGAAATTGAGTTTATTTTGATTGTGATGAGACTTTGTCTTCCTGACAAAGTCTGATGAAGTCTCTTAGCAGCTCAGCACTGATCTTCAAAGTCCCATTTGCAGTTCTCTCCTTTGAAAAGAAATCTTGAACCTTCTTGCTGAGAGACCCAGCTTTAAAAAGTCTGTCCAGGCAAGAGAAGAAAAGCTGCTGTTTCAAAGACGGATGAAGTGCTTTCATTCCCTTTTAAATCAGAAATTCCAAAGCATATCTAGTTTGTCCTATGGATTATTGTTTTTCCTGATCTGGAAGAAGAATGCATCGAGTTATACAGACTAATGGAAAAACATCCCAGCACAGGCAGCGTTTTCGCATCCTCTTGCCCTGCTTCCCCCCACAGCACACCGTTCCGCCCAGGCTGCATCAGCAGAGTGAGAAAAAATGTACTCGTTCAAGAAGTAGCCTCGGCGTGCCTTCCAGGAGCCTGGCATATTAGGACATGACCCTCAGTCCCACAACCAAGAAAGCGTTGGCATAAGAGTCATATCTTTTAAGATAGTGTTTCGTCCAATATCAAAACCCCACCTGTTTTAGACATTGATTTAGGACTTGGTGACTTCTTCCTGTTTAGTAGCAGTGATGCACAGTGTTAAGAACAGTGAAGGGGAAAGAAGCTGGACCTCTACATGGGCTGTTACTCTCTGAATGCAGACCCATCAGAACTGCCCGCCACCATGGCTGACCACCTCTGTGCGTGCCTCTCTGAAATGTCAGCTGAGACCTTGGTTACCGTTACTGAGGGAAAATTTCCATGCCATAAAATTCACCCATTTTCCGTATACAGTTCGGGGAGTTTTAGTAAATGTTTACAGTTGTATAATACTTCTACCACCCCCAAAAGTTCCCACATGCCCAATTTTTAGTCAATCCCTACATATCCATGACCAGCCCTAGGCAACAAACGCTCTGTTTTGTGTCTCCATAGTTTTGCCTTTTCTGGAAATTTCAAGTGAAATGAGGGAACATGCATAGTCTTGTGTGTATACTTTCACTTAGTGTTGTGCTTTTTGAAATCCACCCTTGTTGTTGTATATATCTGTGTTATGTTGTATGGATATGCCACATTTTGTCAATTGATTCAGCAACATAAGGGACATTTAGATAGTTTAAAGTTTTAAACTTTTATGAATAATGTGTCAGTCTCTGTGTAGACATACATCTTCTTTCTCTTGGGTAGATTCCTAGGAATGGAATAACTGGCTTATATTATAATTCTATGTTTAAGATTTTAGGAGGCTGTAAAATTAATATTTTTCTTCAAATTTGGGAAGATATCAGCCATTATTTATTCAAGTAAATTTTCCACTCATTACTCTCTCTCTCTCCTCTTTCTGGAATTCTCATATGCTTATACTGGGTGCTTGAAGGTGCCTCCAAGTCTCTGAGAATTTGTTCATTTTTCTTAATTCTTTTTTCCTTCCTTTATTCAGGCTGGGTAAATTCTATAATCTATCTTCATGTGTTCTTATTTCTACTTCTGCCATTTCATGTCTGATGTAGAATACGTTTAGTGAATTTTTCATTTTAGTTATTATATTTTCCAACTCCAGAATTTCCATTTTGTTCTTTTTAAAAATGTTTTCTTTTTTATTTAGATCATTTATTAGATGAGTCAATGTCCTCATACTTTAATTTTTAAAGCATGCTTTCCATTGGTCCTTTGACTTTATGTATAATAGCAACTTTAAAGTCTCTGTCTTCTAAATCCAGCATCTGGGATCCCTCAGAGACCATTTATACTAATTCTTTCTCCTGTGTATGAATCACAATTTCCTACTTATTTGTGTGATTCATAAACATTTTGTTGATAACTGTACATTTTAGAAAATATTTTATAGCAAAGCTGGAATATGATGCTCCTCGTGTGGTTCTCGCTGTTGCTGTTGTTGGTGTTTGGTTTTTATTTTTGTTTATGTACCAGGACTAACACTATAGTCCGTCTGACCTGTAGTGTGTGCACACTAAAGTCCCTGCTCATTTTTTAAGTCTGACCTCCTGATATCACCTTTGGGTCGGCACAGCTTAGGGGTCAGCCAGTGACTGGTTATGGCTGCCTGGAGTCAGTTAGGCTCTAACCTGTGCCAACAGATCTGCGTGTGGGTTGCAAAGTGCACTGAAAATCCAGATAGTTTATAAGTCTGCTGGTCTTTCTCATAGCCCCTCTGCACATGTGCAAGGCATCATGTTAAGCCAGGGACATGCCAAATGCTGGGGGCCTCATGGTGTCTCCCAAGCACATGTAGCCTTAATCGTGTGCCCAACTGCAAAGACTCCAGGGATATGTGGGAGTTTATCATTGTCCACTATGGCTCTTTCATTCCCAGATTTCCCTGTTCAATTTCTGGCTAGCCTGTCTCTCCATTGCTTTCCTCATGCAGGACTACAACATCAGACCAGTCCATTTGCTACTGTATCCAACAATTTCCAGGGAAATTAATTTTTTTTCCATGCCACACTCCAATTTAAGCCAATCATCTCTGATAGCAAAACTTCTGATTTTCGCGTCTTACCCGGCCCTAGCAGTACTACTATTCCAATGGCGCTGAAGAGGGAGGGGGATGAGAGCATCTTCAGGCTAATTTGCCACAGTCTCCCATTGTTCTCATGCAAAGGTCAATTCTTTATCTTTTATATTGTTAAATTGTTGTGTGCCTTTGTTTAATTTCCAGAGTCCTAAAATGGTTGTTTTGAATATTCTGTCCACTTTCATCACCGCTTTTTGAAGATAGGAATTGCCATGCTCCTTACTTTGCCATTTTTCAGACTGTTCTTCTTTGTTAATTTACCTTCAATTTTTTTTTTATTCTTCTCTATTTCTTGGCTTGGATAATTTCTATTTCTTGACCTCTGAAGTTCACAGACTCTTCTGACTTCTGAAATATGTTGGTGGTTCTACCCAGTAATTTTTTTTATTTTAGTATTGTCATTTTCAAACCTAAAAATACCATTTGCTTCTTTTCTATATTTTCAATTTTTCAATTGAGACTCCTCATTTGTTATGTCGTTGCCATTATATTATCCTTTAATTCATTCAACATAAATTTCTGAACATATTTATAATCATTGTTTTGAAGTTGCTGACTCCCAAATCCAATGTCTAGTCCTTACAGTCAGTTTTTATCACTCAAAAGCCCTTATCCCTCATGTATGCTTCACACATTCATTTCTTTGCATGTGTTATATTTTTTGGTTGAAAACTGAACATTTTAGATAATATATTTTAGAAGCCATGGATTCCTTTGGAGGTAACATATTGTAGGAGCTGTGGATTCTTTTTATTATTCCATAAATAACAATAATGTTGACTATTACTATTATTTACTTGCCTAGACTTCAACTGCAAAGGAAATATCTCTCAAGTAGTATGCTCTTTGTATTCTTATTTTTATTATGATTTCTTGGGGGTTGCCCTTACATCTGTATAGTTTAGCGGTCAGCTAGTGATTTGGGAAAGATTTGTGCTCAAGCGCCTTAAGCTGACAATACTCTCACCCTCATTTTTCTGTACCGGGGAAAACATTCAAAGTCACAACCAATTCTCCAATATCCTGTGGCAGTCTCTCCCCACTGGACTCTCTCCAGTCTTCCCTGAACATGCAGTTCCCAGACAGCTGGGGATGGGCAAAGGGCCCCCGCGGCCATGTTGTGTTTCTCTCATTTTCAGGGACTCCTTTTGAGGGTATGCACTTTAAGCAAATTCAATTCTCTGGAGGTTTTCTGCTTTTTAAATTCAGTATGTCCCACAAACATAGATAGTAATGTTGGAAGTTGGCAGTTCAGGAATCCAATGAACTTACAGAGATTCTGTGTTTTAGTTATGAAGTTGTTTTGAAATAGAGTTGCTGGTGTGTTTTGAGAAGGGCCTCTATTTCAGAATATTTATTATAAGAACAAGTGAAGCACTTCTCAAATTCATCCTAAGTTCCTGATGAACGTAAGTTTACATGGTGCTTGTAGCATTAACTAGTGTCTTCCAAATGCCTGCCTTTCATACTTCTGTACCTGAATAATAAAAGCAGAGCTTAGGGAACTAAGCTGTGGGAAATCTTGATGTGACAGTAGTCTTTATGTAAAGAGCTACTCGTTTTTATTTTGGAAATATGGTATATACATGTTGCTTCACATTTTAAGTAAGGGGTTATATGCAGGAGCTATAAATCTAAGTTTCCAGATTTCACAAATATAAAAACTTTCTAATAATATACAAATGAAGTAAATAAATCTTTACAAAACAAAAATTTAAATCTCCTCAAGGTATTGAGAAAAACACACAGTTGTCTTTATTTTTACAGAATTCGGAGATATTTTGATGTCATATGTCTGGCACAGTGTGCCATACATCTGGGTCTATCCATTCACTAATTTAAAAACAGACGTACTGGAAGCCCCCTGAGACAAAAGAATACCTATTGTTAACATCCTTTGATTAGCATCCACAAGTCCCAGATACTATCTAGCCCATCTATTTTAAAAATACAAACCACCTTCAACTGCCCATAGACTAGGGTCCCTGTGAAGAGATCACCTTCCCTTCAAAGCAGTTATTAGTGCCCTCAATTCTGGATTGGTTAGAAAAAAAAAATTCATTCCTCAAGCCTGCTGTATCTTTATAAACTGAAGAACTGCATGGCAGAGCAGGCATCTGTTGCCATAGCTCATTAACTGCTCTCTCTGTGGACACGTACAGGATGGAGAGAAAGGAAAAGGGAAACCTTGAAGAGAAATATCAATCAACTGTGTTTTCACTCCCCTGCATTTCATTCTCCTGTTAAATTTTACCTCGGAAGCAAAACCAGAACAAAAATGACTGCCACATTCCTGTCTCACTGATTTCTCCAGTTTAGATGCAAATGTAAGATAATCCTTTTCCTGGCTGGAGGCCTTCAAAGCAGCACTTTGAATCCAGTTCTTGACTCACCTACCTGCTCAAACCTCTCATTAGGAGAAGAAAATAAGAGGTGGCATTTCTTCCAATAATAACTACCCAGTGATTGCCCCTGGTCTCCCAGGCCAGCCACCTAAACTCTTGATGGACGTTCAAAGATTTTTTTTTTCTGTAGAGATAGCTACATTCCCAGTAACCGTCTAATTGAAAACTGCAGGGATGCTCCAAGATGCTGCGCTCTGCAATGCCTGCGCTGCCTCCACTGAGTTTTTATCAATCTGGAGGGCAGTTCTCACTAGGAGTTGAGTTTCACTAACCCTCATTTTAGAAACAGAAGAAAAGAAGCCAAGAGCCAAGAAACTATACAGACAACTCTACTGAAAACCATGTATCAGCTTAGTCCATGTCTGTTTCTTCATTGAAGCCTAATTTTCCCTTTGAACCAGAGAAAGCCAAGAACGGCTCTTGCTTACATGAGTCCATACAAATCTATGCCGGGCTTTTCTGTGCAGGGAGGTGACAAAGGGAGACTGGGCCAGCAGGTAAGAAATGTAGACAGGGAAGAGAATAGTGCGAGAGGGAAAACCTGAGAGACACCTGTAATAGGGTTTTAGATGCCTGGAGCCATGCAAAAGTCTGGGTTTCTTTCCAACAAAGGTTTTCTTACAGGAATTGGGCTCAGACAGGCATAAATTTAAATCATAGCTTAGTCAATCACTACATGTATTTCTTGATTAATTTCTCTAACTTTTTTGAACCTCCGTTTATAACTCTGTAAAATGAGGCCACGGCTAATGCCATTCCTCTTTGTTCCCCCAGAACCTGGCATGGAATCTGAAAATATTTGTCCATAATATTTTTGAGAAGAACGAGGAAAGGAAGAGCCAAGCACTCTGCTTCTGCTTAATAAACTTGGATGTTGGTATACTTTCTTTAAGTCTCTTCCAGACACTTCCAAGCACAGATTTCCTGTGAACTCTGTGTTGAAGATCCTTAAGTAAATCATGTGGAGAGTGTTTGGAAATTCTCATTTCAAAAGGAAATTGGGAGAATTGGGAGGGAGCAAGATGATGGAATAGGAAGCCCTAGACGCCCCCCCTACCCCAGAGACACAAATTTAACAACACAAAACAACAAAATACCTTATGAGAAATCCAGAAACCAGTTAAAATGTTCCTGCACCCCGGGCAAGAGAGAAGCCAACCACATCAAAACTCAGCAGCTAATTCATGACACTGTCCATTCTGTCTCCATCAGGGCCCTTGTGAGGCTAAGTACAAAGCGACATACAGAAGCCTGTGGTATTGGAAGATAGGTGAGTAAATCCCTTTTAAATAGGTATGGAATTGTTTAAAGCACAAAGAGTAATTATGAATCAATGTTAACAGATATTCAATATAATTGAGTATCACTCAGATATTGTGTGATATCATCAATTACACAATACACAAAAATTAATTCAAAATGAATTAAAGACAAACGTAAGACCTAAAACTATGAAAATTCTGTTAAAAAATAGAGGGAAAGCTCATGGCATTGGATTTGGTAATGATTTCTTGGGTATTAAACCAAGAACACAAGCAAAAATAGACAGGGATTAAGAAGTGTAAATTGGTAGTTATAAAACAGTCATGGGGATGTAAAGTCCAGCATAGGAAATATAGTCAATAATACTGTGATAACTATGTATGGTGCCAGGTGGGTACTGGAAATATTGGGGGGAATCACTGTATAAAGTATATGATTGTCTAACCACTATGCTCTACACCTGAAACTAATACAAAATAATACTGAATGTAAACTTTAATCGAAAAATAAAATTTAGAGCACTGTTGCTCATTAGCATGTAGGAAAAAAAAATACAAAACAGAACCCTACCAAACTTAGAAACTTCACATCAAAAGGAACAGAATAAAAAGGTATCCTATGGAATGGAAAGAAATAATTGCAAATCATATATCTGATAAGGGCTTAACATACACAATATGTAAGGTAATCCTACAGCTCAAGAACAAAAAAATTAATAACCCTATTAGAAAAACGGGCAAAGAACTGGAATACATGTTTCTCCAAAGATATACAAATTACCAATAAGCCATGAAAAGATGCTGAATGTTACTAATAATTAGGGAAATGTAAAAAAAAAACCCACAATGAGCTATCACCTCCCACCCACTGGAAGTGCCAATACCAAAAGAACAGAAAGGACGTGTTGGTGAGGATGTGGCAAAGTTGGAAACCTTGAACACTGCTGAATAGCCCACAATGTGGAGGAGTCTCAGAAAATTAAAAATAGAGTTATCATATGATCCAGTAATTCCACTTCTGTCTCCAAAGAACTCAAAGCAGGATCTTGAACAGATCTTTGCACATCCCATATTCACAATGCACAAGAGGATGAAGCAACCCAATGGATAAAAAGCATGGGGAGTATACACAATATTAAATATTATGCAACCTTAAAACATAAGAAAACCGTATCAGGCTGCAACATGGATGAACCTCAAGGACATTTATGCTAAGTGAAGTCAGTCAGGTGCAAAAGGACAAATACTGTATGATTCCACTTATGAAATACCTAAAACAGTAAAAAACCATAGAAACGAAAAATAGAAAGGGGGTTACCAAGAGCTAAGGGGAGGGAGAGGGGAAGTAGTGTTTAATGAATATAGAGCTTCGGTGTTGCAAAGTAAAAACGTACTAGAGATTTGCTGTGCCATAATGTAAATATACTTAACACTACTGAACTGTACACTTAAAAATGGTTAAAATGGGAATTTAATATTATGTTTCATAATAAAAATTGTTTTAAACTGAAAAAACCTAGATTTTAATTTGAACTGGTTTATTAGGTTGTTTTTCCTTGGGTAATATTTTTGGAAAATAAATTTTTTGGTTCAATAGAAAAAATATGCATTTAGATTCAATTTGCAGTTCTGCAAAACAAGCCAATCCAATTAAGATCCTATTCCTAACTGGGGCCAATCTGACTTGGATGGCGGATAGTTGGTCTAATTTAAGCCAGTCTATGGCTATTCTGTGGGTTTATTCTGCATTTTGAGCACAATGGGGCTAAAAACACTTTTGATCACCGTCCTAATTTCCTAAAAATGTCAGGGACATTTTATACTTTTTCTCTGAAGTGTTAAATATCAGACCTACCATTACCCAGATTGTGATAACAGACACAATAAAGCCAACTCCAAAGTTAACATTTAAGAATATCTCTCCAAAGGTCATGCTGAGCTGGAGAAGACCCAATGACCCTCTTCTTTGAGGGCTACTGATTTCTACAAAAGATGGCCCCAGTCCAGCTTTGCAACTTCCACTTCTCCATGATAGCAAACAATTCAGAGATGATTTCCTGCCTCAGAATCATTTAACACAAGCACAAGCCTCATGGGAAAAAAAAAAAATCCCTCCCCGTTCCTTCTTACCAAGAGATATTTCATGGTTCACCTGGCATGGCTTCCCTCACCACAGTAAGTCAATAAACCGACTTTGTTGAACAAAAGATTTGCCCCCGGTAGTCTTTAGCTATTGGAATTTTTCATCTCCCTTGCAGGAAAAGAATGTTTCCAACATATCCCAAACCAGCAGGCTTAGGTAGAAGGGTATGTTCTTCTCCCACAGTGAGGATAAAATCTGAGAGTTTTAAAGAGCTATTCCCATCTCCCGGCCTGGCTCACCATCCACCCGCGCACCAGCATCAGTACAATCGCTGGCAGCCGGGAAAGATGCTCTCTGTCCGTAAGCTCCTTTCTCGAACTCCAGCCAGTGTTTTCCAACCTTCCCCTGCAAACAGTTATGTGTCCTTGAGGTCCTTTAAATCTAGTATTTCCTTCGCAAAGTGTGGCATTTGCTACTCATCCCCCAGCTCGGGTCAAGGTAGATTTAATCATTCAAGGTCGTGCTGAAATGTCATCTCTTCGGAGATGCCGTCTTTGATCACCCTGGGTAGGCTCTTCACAGACCGTCGCTAAGCCAGCGTCTTACTTTTCTCTTCCCAGCACTTGTACAAGGAACATTGGGTGCTTAGCACTTTATGTATTTGATTCACTATTTTATCAAATTCTCATCTTAATTTTCATAGTTTAGAGCCTCATGGGTTTTTTAACTTTACAGTTGTGTCATAACCATGTCTCTTTTCTACAATATTTATTGTAAATATGTCATTTCTTGTTCATATCGTATTACCTGTTGCTCCAAAGAAAGATCAAAATAGAGTCATGCTACACCCTGATTCCAGTTTCTTTTCTTTTGGTGTTGGGGAGGTTTAAACATAAAATCAAAGCACTTTATTCCTGTAAGAAAATTTAGGGGTTATAAAACCAGTTTCTCCTTATTTTACAGAAATAGCACTGAAGGCTGACATGTGGAGGCAATTTGAAAATACCCCAATTTATGGGTAACTGAATGCCACGTAATACTTGATTAGAACAGGGAAGAGAGTGACAGAGTACATTTTGATTTTTATAAAAGTTTAGCCTTCTTGAATTAATATTTTTTATTTTTTTAAAGATTTTATTTATTTATTTTTAGAGAGAGGGGAAGGGAGGGAGAAAGAGAGGGAGAGAAATATCAATGTATGGTTGCCTCCCACAGGGCCCTCACTGGGGACCTGGCCTGCAACCCAGGCACGTGCCCCAATTGGGAATCGAACCAGGACCCTTTGATTCCCAGCCCGCGCTCAGTCCACTGAGCTACACCAGCCAGGGCTTGAATTAATATTTTTAAATGTATAATGTATACAGAGTTTACACAGGTATAAATTGAAGAACCATGAGTAGTCCACTCACCTTAATAAGTGGACAATACTATTGAAACTCTCACTGTGACACTCCTCAATCACGTCCTTCTCTTATTTTATCTTGTGGAAGAAGGGGCAAGGAACTACTCTGAATTTTCTCTTCATCATTTCTCTGTTTTTATTTGTAGTTTTATTACTTACGTCTTAACTTTACATGAATGATTTCACACTGTATGCATGCATTTCCCCACTGGTTATGAGATCCACTGTTTTCATGTTAATTCATATTGCTACATTAATTTTCACTGCTGTGTAATATTCAAGCGTCTAACAATGTCATACTCTATCCATCCTCCTGCCTTGATAAGTTACACGTAGCTATTTGGGCTGCAAGCTGAGATGACCTGAGTCAATATAACGTAACTATTTGCTCCAGGACAGCCTCCTGCAGAAAAACAAGACTGCAACCTCAGAAGTCAAGACAAGTCACGATTATCTTCAGAAAATCCTTGCAGTTCACTTTATCCAGGCAAATAGTTGGCACGTCTGGGAAACAAGTTTTTTGTAAGGGCAAGACTTTGTTCATCCTGACACATGATGAGCTTACCAGAAGAACAGCATTAAAAAAACAAACAAAAAACAAACAAACAAAAAAAAACCTCCATTAACTCAAAAGATGGCAGGATAAGAGAAAAAGATTGAGGAGCTGATGGGACAAATAGAAAACAACTAGCAAGATGGCAGATGTAAATCCAACGGTATCAATGATAATATTAAATGTAAATTCTCTAAACACTGCAAGTAAAAGACAGAAAGACAGAGCTTGTCAAACAGGATAAAAAGGCTCCGAGGATAAAAAGCAAGAACTATCTGTCATCCACAAAATAGCAACTTTGAATATATACACAGGTTAACAATAAAAGAATAGAAAAATATAGCGTGAAAATACCAATCAAAAGAGAGCTGGGTAAATTAAAGTGAGACTAAACTCTCTAGTTCCCTTCTGGTTTTGGAGCTTAGCTGCGGAAGCCACAAAGGAAGGAGTTGTTTCTGAGGATGACGGGGAGGGCAAGAACGGCCATGTACACTTACTCTGAGAAGAAGGAGGATGCAGGGGCCTCAGGTTGGGATGCCTCGACTGCACTGGGACGCTGTCAAGGACTCCGACTGCTGTGTCTCTCCTGCAGCACTGCCACGACCCCATCGTCACTCCAGATGGCTTCCTGTGTGAGCGTGAGGCCACCCTGGAAGGACGTTGCGGGCAGATGTCCTGTGAGATGCAACAGGGGACTGGGCATGAAGAGCATCAACAGCTGTATCGATCGGCCTCCGCGCAGGACCAGCGGCAGGGCTTCCGGGACAAGGAGGCAGCCATCGAAAAAGCCGCCCCTCAAACCCTTCAGTCCAAGGCTGCCTCGGAGGACGGCCCAGACGATGCTCGACCTGCAAGCAACGTGAGGCCTGGCTTCTGCATCCCGCCACGGAACCCCGTGGCCAAGGCCGCCAAGCTGGAGAAGCCCTGACGCACTGTGACCACGTCGGCGAAGCCGCTGCGCTCGTGGGACCTGACGTGCTTGCGCTTCACGCAGCTCGCACACACGTGGACCACGTGGGGTTCCATCCCACGCAGTGAGCACTACGCATGCGCCCTGGCCGGCGACGGCCTGAGTAACGCAGCACCCGGGCCCTGGTCGCTTTTCGGTGCAAGGGGGAGCCGATTTGGAAGATTTGGGAGGGTCCACGGGATCGTGCTGCAAGCAGTCCGCGGAGTGCTCCGGAGACCAAACCGACGGGACCGGATGCAGGTTAGAAAAAAATGGTGGAACCAGACTGTCTTGAGTACAAATCCTGGCTCACTGATAACTAGCTTGACTAAGTCACGTTAACCTCTTTCTTCGTCACTTTCTCCATCTTTAAAACGGGGGCAGGGGAGGGGGTGGATATAAATAGTCTCTTTTTCAAAGGGCTGTTCTGAAGATTGAGTGGGTAAATATGTGAAGTGGTTAGTACTGATTCCGGTTTTTAATAGTACATGGACTTAACATTTTACCCTTTAAAAAATTGTTCGCTGTTTTTAGTCGATGGTATTTGTTTAAGTAGCTTCCTTCTAATCCTACTCTCTCGAGTTATTTACAGTAGCTCTATAGTTTATTGAATAGTTTTTCAACATCTATTGATATCCTTTAGTTTGTTGTTTTAATGAACTAAGTTGATAAAGTTTCTATTTCTGAAGTCCTTGTTCTACTGAAATTAATCCCATTTGTTTATACCGTAATTTTATAAATGGATAGCTGGATTTAGACTTCTAATAGTTTATTTGAAATATTTGCTTCTGTATTTGTAATTGGATTCAACTTTTCTTTCCTCATGGGCTATATTTATGATATTTTATACAGTGAATTAAGGGTCTTTCATCTTTTTTTTTCCTGTGGACTGGAATTATTTACATAACACAGGAATCACATGATGTATGAATTTAGATGAAGCTCAGCAGTAAAACCATCTGAGCCTGCCACCGAATTTGGTTCTGGTTATTGATCTGTTCAAATTTTCCAGATCATTTTGGGTCAAATGGGATATTTTATGTTCTGATAACAAGTTACCTATTTCTCTCAGATATTCCAGATTTATTATCATGAGTTTTACAAGATGCCTTACTATAAATCTTTAAACTTTTCTGCAATTGAAGATTATATCTCATTAATACTGTTTATTCATTTTCTCTTTTTTACTCTCTCTCAACTAAGTTTGCCAGGGATTTCCCTTTTTATTTTACTATGCTTTTAAAACACAAAATATATTTTGTTTCAGATAACATAGAACATATAGTGCATTACAAAAAACGTAAGGAACAGTGTCTTAGATAAGACAAAAGTTCATTTCTCTCTCATGTGAAAGAGGTCCCGAGGTGTGTCGGCACCCTGGCATCCTCAGTGACCCAGGCTTAGAGTTCACTGTCCGATTCCCAGTGACGGCCTTCCATCCTCGTCAGCCTTAAATTCAGGAGAACCGCTGGGGATCTAAGGATCAGAATCAGGTTTCTGGTCAGCAGCAGGTAGAAGGGAAAGACAAAAGGATCATTTTACAATAATTCAGCCCCCTTTGTTAGGAACGTCCCAGAAGTTCCTGACCGTACTTTCGTTTTACGTATCATCTGCCAAAACTAAGTCTTAGAGTCACAGCCTGAGGCAAGGGGCGCTAGGAATGCAGCCTAAGTGATTAGCATGTGAAGGAAAAAAAAAGTTCTATTAGTAGATTCAAGGACAGAAATGGATATTGGGTGGGACCAGAAGTGTCTGCTACAATTTCGTTTATCCTCTCAAACATTTCTGCTTATCCTTCTACTGCAAATTTTCATAGCTTTCATCTGAATCGTTTTCTTCCTGATTTCTCTTGGTTTATTTGGATATTCATCTTTTCAGTTCTGAAGTCAAATGGTTTGTATATTTTTTGTCTTCGTAAAAAATAACAATAAAATACTTGGGAATGTCAATTTGAAATCCTGTATTCCATTGCCTTATTTGCTAGATCTTAACTCCTGGCCAGTGGGGTAAATGCTTATAGAGCTGTACAAAAACAGCTGGAATGAAGAGCATTAGATTTTAGGGTTTATGATCTTTGAACGTATATATTCCTTGAGCGAGGTGGTTGTTGGACGTATTAAATCTCTCTCCTTGAGCACATAGTTCCTCATATCATAATTCATTTAGCAAATTGCCTTTTGCCAGACATTTAGTGGTCTCCAGTTCTTCAAGATTATAAGCATTGCTCTATCTGCCATCCATAAGATACATTTTTGTCCACCTCTGTAATTGTTTCTGTAGGATTAATTTTTACAAGTGGAATTGCTGTGTCAAGGGGAATAAAAATGTAAAATTTGATACCTAGAACAAAATAAGTTATTAGTTTGGTTGATTTTTGCCCTCCAAAAAGTTTTTCAGAAAATGTAACATTGCGTTTTCTCATACATTTTTGGTAAGAGCATAACTTGCTAAAGCTGATTTAGACAGCAAACCGGTAGAATCAGCCTCAATTTAAATAGGTACAGTTACTGATGCAGCAAGTTCTCTTCCAGGAGTCTGTCTTACTGAATTGCTTTTAAAGGTACATAAATATACATTGTATGGGGTGGCTTGGACATGCAACCTAGAGACATTAAAGTTAAGCGAAAAAATTACTTTGAAGACACCTAAATACGTTATGATTCCATTTGTAAAATAAAACTATTTATGCATGAGTAAATGTATATTAGTGCTTAATATGCAAAGTAAGGAAATGAGAAGATACATATTGAACTATGGCCAGAAGTTACCCCTGAGGAGTGAAAGAGACCTGGCCCAGGAGAAGGGGAATGTGATGAAGAGAAAGGTCCATGTTTAAGTAAATACACTTTTTATATTATATGTGTCTTTTTCACTAAGGATATATTTTCATTTTACTATTGGAGGAAATAAGATACTTACTAATTAAAATTAAATTAGAATATTGGTACATACTTTTAAGTTATCTGTATCATCATTTAAATATTTAGCTCCTTATATTGCTTAGTTATTTATATGATTGCTTTATTTGTATTTCAGTTTCTCAAAAGCATCATCAAGGACCTAAGCTTTTTCTCTCTTGCTGTTCTGCTGGGACGTAGATTGTGGCCACTGTCCCCGTGTCAGGGAGACCCAGCAAGATCCAGTGAAAGAAGAAGGGCTCCTTTCATGAGGCTCCTCCAAAAAAACAAAGACATTCTTAAACCAGTTGCTGGCAAGGGGAATCAGTACCATAATAGGCTTAATGGAGACCTTCACATAACAAGGAAGGCTGGTCCCTGAGAGGAACTTGGGAGGTTTGCAAAAAGCAGAATGGAGGTGATGGATATTGCATAAGCAACCGGCACCTTCTGATAACATGGGGGAAGAGATCCCTCCTCCCTCATGATAACTGCTTTCCCCCTTCTGATTTTTTAAATTAATTATTCTAAAGTTTGGACCTCATAGTTAATCTTACAAATGAAGTTCCCCAAGAAAGAGTACTTGTCATGCTTCAGCCACTTTGAATTTTGATTTTGAGCAATTTATATTTAAAGCACATGTGTCTGTTATGGATCTAGGAGGATTCCTTCTGCTCTCTGTGTATCCACTGTTATTAAGTTTCGTAGGGAACTTAATGGATTACCGTATTTAATTTAAAAGAGTATAAGACCTGATAAATCATAAACAAATACACAGTTTTAAGAATGGACCCACGGGCCCTCACCACCTCCTCCCTCCCCCCCAAAATCATCCAAATCCAGTAATTGCTTAGCACTGGGCTGGGTGCAGAGTGAGTTTAGACCAAGGGAGCTAACCCAGTAGTCAAGGTTGGCCAAGTATTCCTTCCCCCACTATAGGGTGGGCTTCCCAGAATCAGGAAGGCTTGATACTAACAGAACTTTGCCTTGAATGAGGAGATCATTCTGGTTTTTTCCCCAGCCAAGCCATATAAGCCAAACAAGTGCGTATTATTTCAGCTAAAAAATTTAACAACTTGCTAAAGACCTAGTGTAGGCAAGTGTGAGACTATAGAACCCCTGGGAGACTCAAACATAAAGGGGATTTTTACCAACTGCAGGTGGTTCTTCATGGATATCACTTGGTACTAGAAGAAAGATGGAGGAGGGGGTGGTAGAGGGGCACAGATCCTTGCCCACACCCCCCTCCCTCAGGGAACAGGAGGTAATCGCAGGGACAACAAACTGCTCACCTAGCTCAGCTACTGTTAAGATGTTCTCATGAGCTTTGGTGTTTGGTGTTTTAAATATGACGTACCTGGGTGTAGTGTTCTCTGTGGCTCTTCAGCTTGGTGTCAGTTGAGGTTCTTGGCCAATGCAGTAACGTCTGTCATCAGATTTGGAAAACTATTGGCTCTTATTTCTTCAGATATAATTTCTGTACGTATTTCATCCTCTCCTTCTGGCTTTCCAATGGCTCATACATTAGACTTTTTGACAATGTCCCACATTTCTTTTTTGCTTGTTTCTGGGGTTTCTGTTGTTTTTCTTTGTTCTTCCTGCTTCAGGTACATTGACCTTTGCTTTGATATTTCTTTAACTTTACTAATTCTGCATCATTGTGTTAATTCTGCTGTTAAACCCATTTAATGAGTTCCTTATTTCAAATACTATATTTTGTTATTACTAGAAAATTCATTTGATTCTTTTTTGGAGATCATACTTCCTTGAGTGAAATATTCAATTTTACCTTAATTTATGCTATCTTGCATTTCATACATTACCCACTTTTTTGAAGCGCTTGCCTGGCAACTCTAGGTCTGTTTCTATTGATTATTTTGTCTATTATGAATACTTCTCTTCTTGTCATGTATGGTAAGGTAACTTTTTTATTGCATGCTGGACATTGTGAATGAGATTCTATATTGTGTTATTCTCCTCTGAAGAGCACTGACTTTTGTCCTAGATGGCAGTTAAAATACCAACAGATTAGTTTCTTTCCTGGTGAGACCCACGTTTAGGTTTCGTTAAGTTGGGTTTACTGCAGCTTTGTCCTAACACATATGTCTATCCACATGGCACTGACTTCATGCGATCTCAACTGAATGTCCCTGTTATTCATGTATTTTAAAACTAGAATTTAAAAATAGGACATTCTTTCCTTATTTCTAGCCTGTGTAAACAGTTCAATTTGCTGCTCACCGTGTACGCGAATTTGAAGCCTGTGTGATTGTGAAGGGGGGGTGGGGCTCAAGTGCTACGTCACAGCAGTTGTGCTTTCTCTGAGGTTCTGCGCAGAACGGGGCCCAAACACAGAGTTCCTTTTCCACTACACAGCCAGAACAACAGAGTTAGAGTCTTAGAAAACCTCAGGATTAAAGGGAAAAAGTTTGTTGCCCCCCCCAAAACACATACATTCACCTCTTGTTTAATTTCCCATCGTATCTGCCTTCACAGTGAGTGGACTAAATTGAACATTAACAAGAATGAATGTCAAATGCAGCAGTTGAATTAAAAATAACAGTTGCACAAGAATAAAATAAATAGTACTTTAATGAGCATCTCCTGTGAGAATAAACTCAACCTGAGTCCTAATGTTGAGGCTTTACAATTAAAATTAAACATATGTTGGTCGGTAGGGTTTGGGTACCTGAAGGTACAGGTGTCTGAAGAGTCTGAGATCAAGCATTCCCTGTCTCTGTGGCTGAAAATGTGCCACTGACCTTCCCCCCAGGACAGGTCCCGGAACACCCCCATGGCTTCCCCCCAGCTGCCTCCAGTGAAGGGACATGAGAGTGCGGACCTGGCCCTGAGCCATGCGGTGGCGGCATATAAATGTGAAGACTAGTCAGCTGGAAGCGTGGGACTTAGAGCGCCAGCTTTTCCAGAAGTAGCTTAGGGAAAATTAAATACTGATTTCCTCTTTCCTTCCTTATTTTGATATTTCTGAAAAGTGCATATCGAAAACTTGCTATCAATTTTGTTTCACTGAGGAATCAGACTGCTGAAGAAAATACAATAAATAACGTTTTTAAAAATGCAGAACAAGAAACAGGAAAGTCCTGGCGGTCTGTCTAGAACTAAAATTCATTTCACCCTATGGGTCTTACAAGTTTGGACGATTATTCTTGTTGACGTTTAAGTTAGCCAGCAGTTAGTTAAGTTGGGAAATAACAGGAAGGAGAATGATGCTGATATTTAACTTATTAGCAACCGTACGTTTGAGTGGGGCGAGCACATGTATCCCAATCAGCTTGGACGTCACTCAGTGAATGGGAGGCTCCGAGCATACACTGAATGACACAAGGTCGAAATCTGTCACCTGCTTTCACCAGATGATTCTTTGTATGAGATAAGAATCTGATTTGGCCCTTGTCACTCAAAAGTTCTAAACTATTGCGGGCAACCCATTTGACCATTGATCCCATGTACAGTTGAGTACAGGAGCTAAACATTTAATTTAGTGCATGAAATAAAGAAAATATTTGTGTTTTTGGTGGTGTCATTCAGTTGGTTCACATTAATTGACTGTCAACCACATTCCAGACAGTGGACTGTGAGTAAATGAGAAATACTGTGTAGTATGCAGCATGCAAAATGTTGCTTAATGAATGTGAATCAATAGCAACTTGCTTGCCTTTTCTGGTACATTATCTCATATCGTTTCCAAAATTTCCCTGTAAGGTATTTTTTAAGTCTGTAGATGATGAAATTGACTCTTGAAGCACTTAATGCACTTACTTGTCCCATGTCTCAAAACCTTGAGTGACCATGCAGGGCCCTTCCTGCCTGTGCTGTGCTCACGCTTGCCTCTGGCTCAGCGGGGTGCCGTCCCGTGCCTGTGAAGTGAGACAGGAGCTGGAGTCCTAAAGGGTAAAGCGAGGGTTTGTGAAGCATGTTGGATTCCAGGAGTAGAGGGAACAACAGAAAGACAAGTAATCGTGGCAGCAGAGTGCAGAGGACATGGCACCTAGGGAAGACGTGGAGGCCGAAAGGTGGCTCATTGAAGAGACTTGTGGAGATGGGGAGTGTGATATTGTGACTTATAGTAGGAAATACATATTTGGGCTTCAACCTGTTCCTGGCTCACAGCTTCTAAAGCCCTTGGAGTTTCCTGTGATAAAAGCAATAAAGGTGTCTCTTATTATATTAATGAGTGACATTGCAAAGCCCTTAGGTAACCAAAAGAAGAGTGCTGATTGGCAGGGGAGCCAACCATTTGGTCAGAGGGGCAGGTGCTAGAGGTCGTGTCAATCACCGATGACCAGTGATTTAATCAGTCGTGAATATGTAATGAAGCCTTCCTAAAAACTGAAAAGGTCAGGGTGCAGAGAGCTGCTGGGCTGGTGAACAAGTGGAGGAGCTGGGAGAGTGGCCCCCGGAATGGGAGTGAAGGCCTACACTTTCCCCATGCCTCGCCCTGTGCGTCTCCTCCATCTGGCTGTTCCTGCATTATGTCCTTTTGCAATAAACCAGCGATCTAGTAAATAAGACGTTTCTCTTCTGTGAGCCTCTCTAGCAAATGAAAGGAACCAGAGGAGAAGGTCTTAGGAACTGATTTATAGGCACTTCGTCAAAAGTACAGGTAATAACGTAGGCTAGCGACTGGCATGTGAAATTGGGCAATGGGGGCCAGTCTTGTAGGACTGAACTCGTAACCCGTGGAATCTGTGTTATCTCCGGGTACGTAGTGTCAGAACTGAGTTGAGTTGTAGGACATCCAAGTGGTGTTCTGAGAGTCGCCATTGTTGTGGAGAAACTGCACACACACTGGGACCGGTTGCAGAACTTACTTAGAAAGCTAAATCGCTTACCATGCTGGGGCAAAGGGGCCCGACTCAGAAAGTGGGCATCGTGAGGCTGCGAGGCTGTGTGAAAGGAAGTTATTAAGCCAAGTGGTGAGTGGAAAATGCAGCTCTTTAAGAAAGTTACGTGGTACTTCAACTTTATATCTGCTCACTGGTGGATCAGACCCCAAATCTGGCCCAAGTCAGCCTTCCTTTGCCTTGAAAATAATGGAATGTGGTGCCTTGTCGGGGTCTGTATTCTTCATGCGCCTTTATTTATTCCCTGTTCACCCCTGGGACAACCTGTCTCGCTCCTTGGCCTCCCACAGGCTCCCAGTAATACACACAGGCGAGTTCTAGCAACGTGGAGGCCCAAAACCTCCGTTCCAAAAGGAACAAAAGTGAAACCAGCGTGAAATCATTTTTTATTGGCTTGTTGGTGGATTTCTTTCGACTCTTCCTTGTCTTTTAGCAACTTCTTTCAACTTGACTTATAATTATGCAACTACAGTACCTGCTAGAATCAATCAGCCTTCCAAATCCAAACACGTTCATCTTTATCCAAATGTAATTTATCTGAAATGCCATGTTGGTGTGAGCATCATGAATTACTGCATAGGCTTTTATTTTCTTCTTAAATAATGAAACACCCTAATGGAAGCTATTCCCTCTAAATAAATTTTAATGAGCACTTATTTGTCCAAATTGTTCTTTCTCTGAATGGCAGAAATTTAATATGAACTTGAATTATCAGGGGCTTTTTGTTATAATGGGCCTTGGGAATAAATCATGCAAAGATGACTTATTTTCCTTTATCTTTCTAGGCTACAAATGCTGTAGTCACAACTTTCTCTTAAATGCAAAGTGAGTGTCAATGTAAATGTCACATCAGAAATCATGTCGGGGTATAAGATATTACTGGAGATTGAAGTGAACAAGTAAGAAACCCAATTGCTGTAGAAGGGCGTGTATCCAAGACTTTGCTACTACAAATGAAAATTCATGTGTCTGCTACAATTTTAATTCCATGCATTGAACTGCTTTTCTGAGGAAAGAATGCAATTGGGAAATATTACTCTGAATCCTGGCAGGCCGCAGAGCTTGGGCCTCGTGGTGCTCACCAAGAATTAGAGCCGGGCCAGATGCAGAACTTGGAAAAGTGCCTTCCGGAGAAGAACTCCAGCCTCAGCAAGAGTTACGAGCCATGGAGTCAGGAGCCAGGTTTGAGAGTGCTCCCTGAGACTCGGGAATGCACGCCGTTAATTGCTCCTCTAGACTCTCTCCATCTGAAGTACTGCCAAAGGGAGCCACTGCCCTTCCTGAGTTGTTTTTTATAATAGAAATGACACAATGAGGGGTCATTTAGTTCCGTTTTAAGAATTTATATTGCATACCTACTAGAAGCTTCTGGCTATTAAAAAACAACAAAAGAGAGATTCCATTTTTCAGGGAGCTCGTCTCTGGAATGAAAATCCCAGGTTCCTCTTCTTGAACCAAAACAGCATCAGCTCAGTGAGCACCTCTAGTGGGGCAGAAGGGCACCAGAGACCCTTCTGGGCCTAGTGGGGGAGCACGGGCACCAGGTGCGGAGAGCTGCACCGCCCACCCGCTGAGTAGCCTTGACCAGGCAGTGGCTGCTCTGCTTCCTTACCAGCAAAATGGACAACCATCTTGTAAGGCAGTTATGAGACCCACACAGGCATACCGGACATTCAAGGGATGTTCACTTGACCTCCTCTCCCCTGAGCAATCTGTAGCCACCTCTGCCCTCCATCCCATGATACAACCCCTACCTCTCCCGCTTGCCTAGCAGTTTCGTCCAGGACCAGCTCTGTCCACAGAAGTGATCAAATAGTTACAATATGAGATCTCAATAGTTACAAGATTTGGGAACTGGAATTAATTAATCCATGTAGAGAGAAGGTGAAAAAATATTAAATGTGATGAAGATTATTTTATAATCAATAATGGTAATGTGCTTTCTCATAATTTAGGTATCCTAATGATCATTCCTAATTAATAATTAAAAAGCATAAAAATAACAAGACATTTAAGGGTTATAAAGCACTTGTATTTATTTTGTAATTTGATTCTCAGAACAGTCTGCTATTATCAGCAGGCCAAGAAGTTTTACTACAAATTTTAAAGATGAAGAAACTGAGGCTCTGAGATTTTATACAACTTAACCCAGTCACATAGAGAGTCGTTGGAAAACACACTCCGATAAACCTTTGCTTCCGAAGCCTGTCTCCTGGCCCCATATCAAATTGCCTGAATAAGTGTCTGTAAAACAGGTCCAGCCTTGACTTCATTCCATGTAAGTATGCCTACTCAGCAGCTCCACTTGAAGGTCAAGTAGGTAACTCCAACTATGTTCAAAACTTTATTCGTGAACTCTCACCGCACACCTCCCACTCTTCCAAAGCTTCCTGCCTCCATGCAGGCACTGCCAGTTTACCAGGTGCTCACACCAGAAGCTTGAGGTTACCCCCACACCTCACCTTTACCCACCCAGGGGTCTGTCACCCATCTCTGCCTCCTAAATGACTTTTTTCCCCTGTCCTCACCCAAGGACATTTTTTCATTGCTTTTAGAAAGAAAAAAAGGGGTGGGGAGAGAGAGGGAGGGAAGTGGGGAGAGAGACAGATAGACATCCCTGTGAGAAACATTGACTGGTTGCCTTCTGTATGCACCCCAACCAGGGGTTGAACCCTCACCCTAGGTATGTGCCCTGACAGGGAATCAAACCTGTACACTTTTCAGAGTACAGGATGGTGCTCCAACCAACTAAGCCACACCAACCATGGCTCTTAAATGATTTCTGAATCTGACCCCGCCATCCTAGACAAGCCACCATCATCTCTTCCCTCTCTGCTGAGGCCTCCTAGAATTCATTCTTGCCTAGTAACCTGATTCCCTAGACAGCCACCAGAGTCATCTTTTAAAGCACAGGTGTAGGTCTGTCTCTTCCTTTCCTAAATCCTCCTTCCTCAGCCTTCTCAGAGCACAGTCAAGTCCGTCAAGACTTAGCCACTGCCTACTGCTCAGAGCGCATCTGTTGCCGCTCTCCACCTTCCCCCGACACCTACACAGCACTGTTTCAGTCCCAGGCAGCCAGGTCTCTGTCCACCTCTGGGCACTTCCACGGGACATTCTCTGGATGGTGTGTCCTTGCTGCTCACTAACCTGCTCCCCTTCTGCTGCGCCTCAAGAGTCCTTCTGAAGACTTTCTCTTCCCGGTGTCCTTTCCTCCAGTCTACTGGCTCCATGTGGCGGGCAGAATAATGGCCTACTTGCAGATGTTTCATCCTAGTCCCTCAAACCTATGAATATGTGACCTTATATATGGCAAAAGCAACTTTGCAGATGTGAATAAACTAAGGATCTTGAGAAGGGAAGATGATGCTGGATTATCCGGTGGTGCCAATGAAATCTAAGGATCCTTATCAAGCAAAGGAGAAGCAGGGGAGTCAGAGCAGAGGTAGGAGTGATGCAGTGACTGGCTGGGAGCCATACACCAAGGAATGGGGCACCCACTGGAAAAGATAAGGCTCTCCCTTAGAGCCTCCCGGGGGAACACAGCCCAGCCAGAAGACCCTGAGACCCACTTCCAACTGCTGACCTTCAGCACTATAGATTAGTTTTGTTTAAGCCAGCAAGTGTATTACAAATTGTGACACCGGCGGTAGGAAACAAATCTCCTTCTACTCCCAGGTCCTTTTAGGCTGCCTTGTCTTGTGTTTACATGACATTATGTACTTCTCTTAACCGGATCTCTTGCAGATACTTGGAATGTTTTGTTTAACGCTCATTATCCTGATGAGAGTGTGACATTCCTCACACAACCTGTCTAGACCACCACTGCATCCCCAGCTTCTAGCATAGGACTTGGCCCAAGAGGAATTCATTGATTCGAAGCAAAGGCTCACAGAGCATTGTTGTGGCAGGGGAAGCACCATGTATTAGGAAAATAATGAAAATAAATAGGCTATTTTCAAAGAAAGGGGCCAATTACAGGCAGCATGTGTTGATCAGGCAGAGAAGGCCTGTCTCCAGCACCAGCCCACCATCTCTCTAAGTTGGTGCAGGGCAAACGCTGCTTTGCAGGGCGTGCTACAACCCCTCCAGTGAGCTGCTGAGTCTGCATAGCAAGTGTCTGAGTGTTCAGGTGCCTCTCAGGGCAGAGGATCCTAGGGACCTGGCACCTGGGTGCCGCTGCTCAGAGAGGGAGTCTTCCACCGGGGCAGAAGAGCCTGGGGCAGTGCTTGGTAGCCCTGCTCTGGAGTGCAGCACACAGGACACAGGCAGGGTCTCCCTGTGGGAAAACAGGACTGTTTTCCAGTGCCCACCATTGCCTCAGATTTTACTCCCCGGTGGTAACACACACACATACACATACACACGCACACCAGCTTCTTTTAGGATGTACCAGACAAGACTCCCCTGTGAATAAAACTCTAGTGCAGTACCCAAGATAACGCATTCCTAGCTACACTTGTGTGACTTCCAGTACTGGCTCTTTCATTTCTAGGGAAGGGACCAGAATCAAGTCCCTAACTCACATTTTCCTCATCTGCAAAGTGAGTTTGTAATGCTCCTCTTACCACATTGTTCGAGGTGCCGAGGATTAAACAACACACAGCTTCGGTGCCTGGCACACACCATGTACTCAATGAAAGGTAAGGGTATTATTCTGTTCTGAAAGAGAGAAGGATGATACATTTAATTGGGCACTTTTATAAGCATTGCACTTTCTCAGGAGTATTCACAATCACCACCTCCTTGGATCTGCACCATGCCCCTTGAGGTGGATGGCAGCCTCCCAACCTTGCAGGTGAGGCATCTGGTCGATGGAGGTGGTGGGATTTGGCCAGAACCACACAGAGTGTAAATGGCAAAATGTCTGATCATTCTAGAGCCAGAGTGGCCTCGCCAAAGGGGGCTTGGCTGTGCTTTTACTGAGGGAAAGAACAATCAATACCTCTGCAGGGTTACTGCTGGAGAGAATCCTGATGTGAACACAAAGTTTCTGGGAAAGAGAAATTGGCAAAGCTCACCGTCAACAATCAGAAGGTGATGAACAGGAGAAAAGGGCTCCGAGGAAGCATTTTTTAAAATATCTTCTTTGAAACAGAGCTGATTTCCTCAGACAAAGAGCAAAATTCCTATAATTATCTATGCATGCACCCCTGCCATTTTCTATATTTGTAGACAGCACACTTTTTAAGTAAAGAAAAAAGACGGAGACACTGTTAGCAAGCCGAAAAATCTCTCCCCACTTGCTTCTCTGTTGCAGTCATCACCACATGTTATGATGAATTTTGGGAGTAGGTTAACAAATGTATCTGAAAAAAAAAAAATTGGAGAAGAAATGTTAACTGTTTCTTGGTGCTTGTTAGTGTGAAAATACAATCAATTGCTTCCTGATCCTTTGCTCCAGCAAGGAGTAGGAGCATGAACTCATGGGCAGATGTGCATGGACATCATTGCCCCCTGCTCCCCCCAATACCACGGGACAACCACCTCCTCTTTCCAAGGCCCATCTAGGTTCTATATCCCCAAAGAGGGGAAAGCTAGGCCTCGCCTTCTGTTTGCCTAACCTTTCTTGGAACTGTTGGGGTAGGGATGGAGGGGGTTGAGGGAAAAGATGGCAGGGTCCTAGATTTCATGTAACCATGTCTGCCCACTGGAAACTGGGCTAAGGACACACATGCATTCACATGTGTTGAACTCATTGTTTCCTTCCAGCACCCCCTCTAAAACTCCAGAATGGTAAATACCCTTCTTCCAAACCCTTAGACACATTCCTAGCTATATTTAAAATATATATTTAAGACACATCATAATTAAAATGCCAAAGGTTAAAGTTAAAGAGAATCTTAAAAGCAGCAAGAGAAAAGCAGTTTGTTATCTACAGGGGAGTTCCCATAAGACTGTCAGCTGATTTCTCAAAAGAAAAGTTGCAGGCTAGAAGGGATTAACATGAAATATTCAGTCATGAAAAGCAGGGACCTACAGCCAAGATTGCTTTCCCCAGCAAAGCTATCACTTAGAATCAAAGGGCAGATAAAGAGCTTCCCAGACAGGAAAAAAACTAACAGAGTTCATCATCACCAAACCATTATTATATGAAATGTTATAGGGACTTGTTTAAGAAAAAGAAGAAAATTAAAACAATGAACAATAAAAAGGCAATAAATACATACTTATGAACAATTGAATCTAAAAAACAAACTAAGCAAACTAGAAGAACAGAGACAGAATCATGGATACAGAGTGTGTTTTGTTGGTTGCCAAATGGGAGGGAGTGTGGGGGAATGGGTGAAGAGGTGAGGGGATTAAGAAGTACAAACAGGTAGTCACAGAATAGCTGTGAGGATGTAAAATGCGGTATAGGAAATGGAGTAGCGAGAGAGCCTATGTGTATGACCCATGGATGGACTCGTGGGGTTTGCCTGAGGGATTGGGTACTACTGGGTGGAAGTGGGCAAAGGGGGAAAATTGGGACAACTGTACTAGTGTAATCAATAAAATATTAAAAATATAAATCTTAAAACAGAAGGAAATATGTGAAATTTTAAAAGTTTGAGCTTTATTTTTTTCCTCTCCTGACAACTAGTAATACAGGTGACTTACTTCCTTTATTTATTTGTGTTTTTGATGCAGACCTATTTTTCCCCAAATTTTCTACATTAAGGATATACTATGGTCATAATGAGGGGAAAAAGCTACTACTTAAAAAAATTACAAATGATCCACACCAGCCTCTGAGTTGGAGCCAGGTGAGTCCAATAAAAACAGAGCCTCTCCCAGCTCCTCGGTGGCCTGCAGAACAGCTCCACTGTGACCCAGAGAATGGCGCTTTACAAGGCGCACGCCATCGGACGCTTAGTCATTAGACCGCAGAATCGTCAAGGACGTGGGTGTAAGTGGCCGCCTTTGCACAGAGCAGACTACGAAGCAGAGGCAGCCTCCTTTACCCCTCGTCTGGTTTCCCACCCGCCCAGAGCAAGGTGGCAGTCCTTCGACCACCTCCATCCTCCTCTGCAGGTTCAGAGGGCAGCGAAGCTACCCACCAGGGTTGGTAGCAGAGGAACGCGGACTGGGAGAAATCGTCCTGACCACGCTCCAGCGGGTCTGATGCAGAACGAGAGCCACACTGCAGACGAGGCAAATGAGGCCCCCGTCCCAGCTTGGCAACCCTTGTAGCCTTTGGGCAAGTTAGTTAGTCTCCCCGGGCCTCCCACTCCTCATCTACTAGGGGTTCTCTGCCTCGTTGAAGTTGTGCAGAGCACCGATTCCTCCTCAGAACAGGAACTGGAAATAAATTACAACTGTGACTCAGAAACACAAACAAATCATCTTAGCTCAGTAAACATGGAACGGGGAAAAAAGTGCGTTTGCCTTTATTTTTACTTACAATAAAAGACAACCAACACACACACACACACACACACGCCGCCGCTGCCACCCCCCCCAATACAATTGTACAGTTACTTTGATGTTTCCAAATAAAGCCAGAACGTCAGAATCTTCTAAGCCTCTCTTGTCCTTTCTGGCAACCACAAACCACACGCGGCTATTGAAAGGCAGCTAGTCCGAACTGAGATGCCCTGGAATGTAAAATACACCCCATTTCCAAAATCTAGTATGAAAAAAGTAACATGTCATTCACATTTTGCTTTGATTATATATTGAACTTACAATATATCGGACATCATCATTTAAATATATTATTGAAAATATTTCTGCCTGTTACTTTTCACTTACCTTTTACTGTGCCGTACTAAAAAATTTAAAATTGCTTATGTGTCTGGCATTGTACTTCTGGTAGATGGTGCTGATCTAGATTTTCTTTCTGAAGATTGGCTTTCTGTCGATCAGCTTTCTGTCTGCATGTCCTTTCATTCACCACCTGGCACGACAAGAGAACGACGTGAAGTGCGTCGCACTCGGGGAGGATGTGGCACTGAAGGCATCCCACCACCCTGGTCCTCGCTGGGTTGTGGTGGTTATGATCTGAGCCACTTTCTCCCCTTCCTTCCACCCCTTCCTCCTTCGCCCTCTTCCTCCTCACTAATTTCCTCTTCTATCTTTCTTGTAACATCATCTATGCCAAAGTGGCCTGCCATCGCTGAGCTCTAATAAGAGTGAGGTGTCGGTCAGATAATTAGCTACTGTTATACTTCACTCATCATTAGCAACCTGATTCACTGGGAAAGCTTCACTCCAGGAAAAATCATTACCTGCCAGTGTGATGTGACTCGAAGGCAGGTGTTGCCTGCCCGGAATGCTTCCAGTGTGCTTGAAGTAACAGCGCTCTGTTTTTCCTTTGCAGAGCAGATCAATGCCTTTGTTTGTGGCCGCCACAGGGCCCTACCCTCTTCCTCTCCCTGCTGGACATGCAGGACAACCGACTCCTTTCCCAGAACTTGAGTCTCGAGAGGAAGGCACACCTTAGGAACGGAGGTGCCGTCTAAGCCACTTGGATATCCGTCTCCAAAGGAGACTGACCAACAGCTCCTGCTACTGGATTCTCAGAGCTGCCTTGATACTGTGCCTGATTGATTTCCGATTTCTCTTTCAATCTGATGAGCTACCCAGTAGTGTTGAAATAACTTCCTTTTGCATTGAAGCTATACAGTCATTTTCCATTCACTGCAGCCACAGTCCTCTGTGTTATTATTTTGGTTTTGCAAAAGCTGAAATACTATAACAGTATGTAATGACCTTTATCCCTGGTTGCAAATAGTGGTGTCAACAGAAATAAGGTAGAATAAAGAGAGGAATTTTTGAAATATAGCCATCAGCTTTGTCTTTGTGAAAACTGCAGTGAACCTGGTCCTGGGCTAGCTCCATCGAGCGCAGAGCTGAGTCCCCTGGTGCCTTGCAGGCCTCACCTCCGTCCCAGGAGGCTGAGCTCCGGGGACTGGGCGTTAATGGGATGAATGGCCTGGACTTCCCCAACCTTTCAGTGCAGTGCATTCTTACTCAAGCTGTTTCTTATAAAGGAGAATATTGATATTATGTCTATACTTATACATCTCTGAATTATCTTTAATGTATGATCCTCAAAGAAGCACCTGTTTTTTGACATGTACACGAAACTTTAATTACTCTTGTCATTCAGGCACAAGACTGGTGGTCTTACCTGGTTAACTGAGGTGAAGGAGGGCTTGCTTTCCTTCCCAAAGGTGTCCACCTTTCCTCTTGTCCTGAGGTTTCAAAGACGTGGTCACGATCTCTCACTAATTCTAATTGTCACTCATACAGATCTGTCTAGCATTTTACGATGGGACAGAGAGAGTTAATGTAAACAACTAACATGAGTTTTGTAGCTCTGAGCGGTGAACTTGCTGTTAATACATACCTTGCATTTGCAAAATAAGTTATCAAGAAATTGGTGGTTTCTTCATGAACTCTGCGCTTGTAAGTTGTCTATTTGTTAGAAAGTATGGTGCCAGCCAGGGAGAAAGGTCTCAGGGATAAGTATAGCTGCCTCGGTATATGGAATCAAGTAATATTTATTTATACAAAATTGTGGATTGATTGCATACTAAGTTTCAGGCACTGAACTAGGGTTTTTCATTTATTATATTTCATCCATTTTTTACAGCAACCCTAAAAGTTAAGTATCATTACTCCAATTTTACAAATGAGAAGGTCAAAACCAAAAATAATTAATCTGACTAATGTCACCCAACTAAGAAATGGCAAATCAAGGTTTCAAACTTCCAACAAAACCTGATTTCAAACACTAGTTAATTTCACCACATCTTCCTGTTTCGTTGCTGTTGTTATTGCTGTTTGATATAATTAACTTTAGTTAATTTAAGAAAACACCTTAACTTTGGCCAAATATAACCCATTTCTTATGTTAGCCTTAAATAACATGTGAAACAAGAGTTAAAGAAACAGACTTCTCATCAAGGACAGTTGCCCTAAGCCGACAAGTGTAAGTTAGCTGCCACTTTTTCAAACTCCACCCAGTTCCCACTCGTCAAAGCGATGCTTTCTGATGTTAGGGAGCCATTGTCCTCTTTTGGGCACAGACACCACAGACTTGGCATATTCTCCCGGGTCCGGCTGCCTGAAGTTTCTAGATCCGGGGACACTGTCCCCTTAAGGCATCTGGGTCTTGCTGCCCTTCCTCACAGGCAGATCTGACAGAGCTTTGCCTCTAGGATCATTCTGCCGCTTTTCTCCCTGAGGCAAGCGGAAGTTGAAAGAAACTTACTGATGCTCCAGGTTACCACAACCCTACCATCCCGCGTTTCTAAACTTCTCAAGACTAGACCCATCCTTCTGAGTATATCCAACAGCTACATAACATCATCGTTCTCTGGCTCTCTGTCCGAGATAAGCCACGTCTCAAAGTGACTCACTCCTGCCATCAACCAAACACCTAAAATAAAGTACAAGATAAGGTTATTGTGATTATAACCTAATAAGTCATGCATGGGTTTATCACCTCCAGGGCCGGCCATTTTCTGGTTTCACCTGCTGTCCCAGAACCTCTTTCCACAGTCAGTCTGTGATGTTACAGATGAGACTGTCCTACAGGCGTGGCAACCCCTGCCCACCACGTCCACTCCCATTCCTGCAGTTCTGGGTCACGAAGGGGAGATGTCGGCAGAATTCATTTCTTTCTTTCCGTTTTCATATGGTGAAGATCTCCATTCTCAAGCCAGCAATAGCAAGTCAACCACATATTTCTTGAGTCTTGGATGCTTACAGAGAATGAGGGACAGAGAAGGAGGGAGACGTTGAGGGAGAGGCTGAATGAAAAATGGATTTCACGGAAAAGTTTGTGTATAATCATGCAGGGGAATGGCAAAGGCAAAAATATAAGGTTGAATCAAAGAGTAGGATAAATGATCTTTATCAGTGATAGGCTCTTTGCTTCTGAACCTCTTATGTTTTGGACAACAGAGAAATATTTTTCAAAGCTACAAAATAAATATTCTGCTCTGCCCCGTGGTATTCTTCTATGCCTATTCCCGTTCTGTGAATCCGATAAAATTGGAAATTTAAATCTGTGTCTAAAGGAAGCACTGAGCACCACTCAAATAGTTCAAGCATACAACATCTATCGTTCTGCAGCTCGATGTGCCATTTAAAATCATTCAGCAAAAAATTCCAAAAGCCAAGTGAATCCAGCCCTAAACATCTCTCAGTTTAATTGGAAAATAACCCTTTGGATGGCAGCTGGAAAGAAGCCCCGTGGTTAACTGGAGGGAAACCTGAGATTGCCCCGTAGTGGAGGCCAGCTGTGGGGAGGGTGTGCTCTGAAAAATGTCTAAGCCAAATAACCTGCATGCTTTTTGCTTTGTGGACAGTGAGTGAAGATGACCGCCGGGACCCCGGTGCTGGCTCTTCCAGTTGCTGGCTTTGTGACGTCAGGCCGAGGGTGTTCAACCTCTCTCACAGTCGGTTTCATCGACTGTTAAAATGGGCGTATTTATATTTGCCTCACAGGACTGCTGTAAGGGTTGAACATGGTAAAGCGTATAAATGAGCTGGCTTAGGATAGGTGTTTAATATTAGATTTTTTCCTCCTAATTTGAGAATATCTAACACTTCTGTTGAAGAGAGCCCTAATTTTTACAACAGAAATCATTGCAGTCAACTTGTGGGTTGAGATGAGACCAGATGAAAACACCAATCAGACTTCTCATCACAGACTCACCGGGTTGCAAAGCCGACAGCCAGTTAGAGGTGGAATTTTAATTTTCTGAGGTTCAGAAGTGGGGAGTTGCTTTTACCTCCCAGGATGGAGGAGTAGGAAATCAACTGTAAAACAACCGACGCTATAAAGCATTGCCACTGTGCGTGTGGTTGTTGCCAGCCACCGAGTCACGAGGATTTCCTCTTAAGTTATGTTCTAGAATCGTATAGTTTTCTGTTTCTCATATTTAGATCTACAGTCCACCTGGATTGGGTTTCTGTTTATGGTATGAAAAGGAATTTATAATAACTGGATTATAAGGTAACCAACAAGGATACTCAAGACCAGCTCATTCTTTAGTAGCTTCTTCTTGACCCATGGGACACTCTCATGACCTTGACCTTACAAAATTTCTGGGGTCACATTGCACTCTGTTTTCCTTCCTTCCTGCTGCTTGTCTCAAGTTCTCCTTCCCACTCTTCAAGCCAGTTTCCTGTGTGAACAGACATATCCAGCCAGGGAAGGAGGTTGCCCATCCGTCTTCTCAAAGCCTCTCTACTTAATGAAGAATGGTCTTGGAGAATCTCTAAAAGGCTGGAGTGTAAGTGGAAAATCACAAGGGGAAGAGCCACAGCATGTCTCCACCCCTCTTCCCAATCTTCTGTTTATATAGGCTTGGCAGGGAGGGAGACCAGCTTGGAGACTTTGGTGAGGATCTGGGATCTGAATATAGTTTAATCTATTAGGCCTCTTTTCCCTCAGCTTTGGGTCCCATGTATCAGTTCTTAGGCAACCAGACCAGCTCCACCATTCAACCTCCCGTCACACTGGGGTGGACAAGCAGGGCAGAGAGGGCAGGACAGAGAGAAGCTGGGGTTTCAACCGATGTGGTGGCTGTTTGACAATTTGGCTGGAAGCTTTATGTGCTGACATGCTTAGAGAAATGAGGAGTGACAGCGCCCCCTACAGCACAGAGTCCCTGGTACCCAGGCGGACATCAGTCATTCAGACCGTGACATTCACAATGCACTTCTTACAAGAGGCTCTCCGTCGCCCCAAAAATGAAAAAAAAAAAAAAACCACACTCACAGCTGAGCAGCCGGCGATAATGTTCATTAAAAACAACCACAGCAGCCTGTGTGTTATCAAAGAGCTGCATGGCACCTGGGAAAATAGCATTCTGATGTTTTAAGGGGGAAATAAAACAAAAGTTTTTTAAAAAAAAGAACTATTCTATCTCAAAAGACACAGATTTCCCAATTCTGAGAATGTGAATTACAGCCAACTTATAAAGTCCTTTGAAATTAACAGGTTATATTAGCAAAGCTGAGACATCCTTATCTAAAAGTGAGCAAAAGCAGCCCTGTTACAATGGAAAAATAAAACAAAAATACTTGTAAATTATGCTGTGGCCTGAGCCAAAGAAAAGCCGAAGTCTTTGCACATTGTCCTGGAATGAGCCCATTATATATTTTCGTGAGGGACTTGGAATTGAGGGCAAAAAGTCAGATTTTCTTATGTTGCACAGCATATAACATGGGGACTTCGGAGCTGTGGGTGCCCAGGGTATTTACTAAGAAGCAGGAAAAGTTCAGGGATAAGAAATAAAAATAACGGAGGTGCCCAGAGAGAAGTGTAGCAGAGCCGGGAGCTGGACACAGAAGGAGATCTCAGGATCTTTCTGGTTTCTGGTCGCATCTCCTATGAAGTCCAGCTGCCATCCAGTCTGCGTGCCATGGGCACATAGTGGTTTTAGAGCCGCCTTTTTAATGAGCTGCCTGGAGTTGGGTTCTCTTACTTTCTACCAAGAACCCTAACGACAGCAAGTTTTAAGGAATGGGCCAGCAAGTAGAGAGGCTGTTTCCAGGCAAAGAACATTAGCACAAAATTCCGCTTCACTGACAACCTCACTCGGTCCCACGGGTGCTGGCATGTTGCACAAAGTTCTTGAACATGAAGTTATACCCCAGAGAAGTGCATCAGACTGGATGTGTCTTACCCTTGGAGGAGATGGAGGATAGCCCCGAGCAGGCATCTGGAAGCAGCAGGGATGTGTGATTCAACTACTCCGTCACACCAAAGCAGGCCTCATGACCCGAGCCAACAGGGCAGTCCTGGATTCAGATACTCTGCTCACGTCAGCCTGGAAGCTGCCACAATGCTACCTTAAGGATTTATGCTCATTCTTACTCAGGGTAGCCCCGTTCAAACAGTTTTCCAGACGCACTCTTACCAGTGTTCCAGTGATGAGGAGATTTACATGTGTCTCAGAGCCAAGGGGGCCGTTACTTCTCATCTGAATTCATACGGCCATAACAGTGTTAGCCTCAACCACTGTATTGTTAATTCTGTGAAGTGTAAGTAAATTTTTTTAATTAGCTTACATTTTTCTAATTATATGACCATGAGCAAATCGCTTAAACCTTCTGGGCCTCTGTGTACTTATGATTATTACAAATATTAAATAAATTTGCCAATATAAAGTGCTTAATATAGTGCCTGGCTCATGAAAAGTGGTGAACAAATACAAGCTGCTATTAGTAGTAGTAGTAGTAGTAGTAGTAGTAGTAGTAGTACCTAGCTGCCTCCATCACTGTCTTCATTCCAGATGAATGCTCCTTTGTCCAAAAATATTTTAGATACCACCCTAGCCATTAGAGATTCATCACTTTGGGTTGTCAAATAATATCTACTATAAGGAAGAATTCTAGTAGGAAATATGAAATACTACCTAATGGTCATTCCAGCCTTTCATAAAACAGTTTTCAAAATAGATTCTTTCCTCCTAATATGTTTTAATGAAAAAGGAGGATGAAATTAACCATCCAACTCCCGAGAGAGGCAGAGATTTGGAGGAGAGACGTGGGAGCATGCGACAAGGGTCCCGCATTCTCTCCTCACCAGGCAGATGCGGCAGTCTCATCAGATGCTCAGAGCTCCGGCACTTCGGAACAGGTACGTCCTATCAGGCATGGCTTTTTTCCGCCATCTAGTGGTGTCGTTGAGGACAGCAGTCTTTGTGTGAGCTGAGAAGACATTGTACCACTCCGGACAGAGCAGAACCATTTCAGGTACCTCAGGTAAGTGGAATCCTGGCTTCACAGGTGTGAAACCGTGTCCAAACGCATCAGACTTTATACATTAAGTATTTACGGGTTTTGTATATCAATTACACTTTAATAAAGCCATTGAAACAGCACCACCACTGGCTCCCAGGAATCTTCTTCAGCTCGTGCTTTTTTTGGGGGGGGGTGCACCTGACACCCTAAACAGGGCAGGAAGGAAACCAAGGCTTGGATTTGCAAGGCGGGTCAAGTCACAAAGTGGAGCTTTGAAGACCAGTAGCTTAGCCACTGATTCTCTGGGTGGCCCAGGCCTGTCCCTTCTCACTCCCAACCTATTTTCTCACCTGTCACGTGAATCACACCAGCTGGTCCCTGCTAGCTCTAATATTCTGGTGTTTTATTGTCCTTCAGATTGTAGATCTTTGTTTACAGAATCATATATAGAGCAATTTTAGTATTTAGACAATGAACTAATTTACTGTTCTCTAGGACAGCGATTTTCTACCTTTTTCATCTTGCAGCGCACATAAACAATCACTAAAATTCTGCAGCACACCAAAAAGTGTACTCTTTGCTGACCTGACAAAAAACAGGTGTAATTTGATTCATTCACACTGGATGGCTATTGTTGTGTTGCTGTTGTCATTCTTTTTATTCAGCAATCTAAGGGAGAAGAGGCCAGTGCCCCTGACTAAATAGATATTACATGTTTTAAAAATTCCAGTGGCATAGCAGTTGAAAATCCCTACTCCAGGACAGCAATGATAAGGTGGATGCATATAACGATCCTGACACCACCTTCCTCTTGGGGAAGATTTTCCTTTTCAATCGCCATGTAAAGACTGTGTGGATGATTGATTCATTTACTCCAAGGTCCATAAGTTAAAAAACAACAGTGAGCAAGTGGCTCATTCCTTGATGGATGCCAGAAATGCTTTACTCGTAATAACACACAGGTATTCATTCATTTGTTGGATTTATTTAACCTAGAACTTTTTCATTGGCCGTGACACAGCACTACCTTAATCCCTGCCGAAAAGGAGTGCCGTGTATTTTTTAGCATTCTACCTGCATCTGAGATCTCTTCTTTCCCTTCATCATTATTTTATCCAATAACTAAGATGGAGGAATTGAAAATAATTGATACCTAAAGATCCCACTGGCTTCCCACGGCTGCCATCCTCCTGTCCAAACCTGCATCGTGCCATCAAAGCGTTCCTCGACTGGACCCCTTCAGGAGCATCTGTTTATTGCTTCCTTGGCATCCCCACCCCCATCAGCTGCAGCACCCTGAATTTTCTTTGGAAAATCATGCCCTGCTATTGCTTGAGTAGTCCTGACCTCGCTACCAAGGCCAGAGTGAGTCTGTATTGCCTTAGGCCACTAAATGACCCCTCTCCTGGCCACAGTGATCGGTTCGGGGGGACACAGGATCCAGCCTGGGCCAACGAGGTTTCTGTGGAGACATCTAAGAATCAGACTCCCTCTAATCCCTTCTGGATGTAAGGAGGACATACATATCCAAAGAAACTGAGGGAGCCATCTTGGAAACACAGGGGCAAGACTGCAAGAAATTGGAGTCAGCACCACAGAAGAAGACCAAGAAACGGAGAAAGCGAGTCCTGGTCCCGTCACTGGGGCCCCAAATCAAGCCTCACGTGAAGCTACCGTTGCCTTTTTCTTCTGTTAACCAGTACAGTCCATTTATTTAAGGCAATTGAATTGGGTTTCCTGTCTTTTGAAATAATAGCAGTAGTAATGATAAGCATAATTCATATAGGCCCCATGCAAACTTCCCACATATTTTGCATTAGTTCTAACATCAGGTTAGTTCTAACATCAGACATATTCTTGTCTTCCAACATCACCAGACGGAAGGAGAATATTCAGGCTGAAGGGACAGTGCAGGTGAAGGCCCAGCGGTTCTCATCAGGTTCTGGGGGTGCTGCCTTGGTCATTAATACTTGGACCTGAGCATGGAGGAGAAGGCAGAGGCAGGAGTGACTCCGAGGGCACAGACCTGACTCACTTTGGGACTGCTACTGCATGACTGAGAGAGATGAGTGGGGGGGAAGTGACAGGTTCGTGGAGAACAATTGGAATTCAAGGAGAATTCTCGTGAAGCGCTGCAAAAGCCGCTGACTATCTCACGTATCCACCATCCCCAGCAAAAAAGTCCTTGGCAGCAGGGACTGTGTTCATCTTCAGTCTGTCCCCCAGAAGCCCCAAGGACTATCTGCTCAATTAATGAAGAAATAAATAGATGAAAGCTAACTCATCAAAAATAATTAGAGAACAATTAAGTCTCTTCTGTGGGTCCGATAATGAAGTTTTTCAAAAGTTCTGTGATGCCTGTTGGCAGGAACGACTCTGTCAGCGGAAGAGGCTGCACTGAGGCTGTGTCTGGAAAACAGAAGCGCGTGAAGGGGAGTCGCCTTCTAGGCTGGGAGAGGAACTCTAGAGCAAAGGACCCCCTGTGTCCCTACGCGACTGCGGAGTACCACTGTGTTCTGCAGAGTTAGACCACTGTCCCAAATAACTGGAGAGGGAGCTAGAGTGAAGCAACCAACGCGTGCCCCCCCACCCCCGCACCTCCACCACCTGACAACTGATGACCCATCCCAGTGGCCAGAGAAGTAAAGGATACCAGGAAGGGACTAAGCTTGCAGAAGCAGGTGACAGAAAATTCAGCAAAAGGGGTGGCGGCGGTAACTGCAAGTTTCTCAGTCCTTCAGCTGAGTCGGGAGCCCATTTGGTGTGTCACAGATGAAATCCAAGGAATAAGAAATGAGGCAACCGGTGCTGATGTTTTGCGCTTCTTTCTTCTGATTCCATACAAGATGGAGAGAAAGAGGAGGGGACTTGGAACCGTCTGACAGACAAAATCCAGAAGCTAATTCCATTGTTTTGTTGTTCTTCCCTCTAACAGAATTTTCCAGAGGAAAAGCTACACAGAAAATTTCTATTTAGAAACAGGAAGAGTCTTAACTCCCATAATTGTTTCCAATTTAAGAAAAAACTCTTCAAAAGGAAAGTATTACTTCTGAGCTGGTGGTTTCATATGCATTTTAAAAAGAAAATACGGCACAAGGAAAGCAGTTTCTGTCAGCTGTTGGGGATTTGCATACGAATGATCAAAGGGGCTCTTTCCTCTCTCTTTCATCAGTCTCCTTTTAAAGGCTCTCTGGGCGTAGGCGGTTACTCCTCTGTCATAACTGTTTACACTTACGGGCAATAGAACTCTCCGGGCTGGTTGCGTGCATTTCTTAGCTGTCCACAAGGAAGTACTTTGAAACATTAGAAAATCCATTCAAATCTTATTAACTGGCAGCAGGTGACTTGGAAATGATTTTGTGCCCCTTCTTGTTTTCTGATTTTTGAGGAGTGAAGCTGCTGACTTGCTTCATTGCTTCCACAGGGAAACAGATCTGGGGTTCAGAGACCTGTGAAAACAGGCCCTCCCCACCACCACCACCACCACCACTATCATCATCATCATCATCATCATCATCATCATCATCATGTGATTTACACCTTCTGAGTTTTGGCTGACCAGATTAGATTTATCCAAAGGAATAATGAGATGGTTGTAGCCTTGAATTCTGGAAATTTGCTCATGTTTTTGCATTTTAATACGAACACCGTATCGTAGAGCAGAGGTGGTATAGAACAGTGGGTGAAGCACAGACTTGGAGGCCATGAAATCTGAGATGCAAATTCCAGTTTGGCTTGCCTAAATAATTTAACCTTTCTAAAACACCTTCTGTTTAACTTATCTCTAAAATAGGATAGTTATATCCATTCCAAAAGAGTGCTAAGGATTGAATAAGATAATGTATGAGATCTGTCCAGAAGGTATTTAGCCATGCAACATGAAAAATAGAGACATTCCTTGAAGAAGATACAGGATGCCTCAGTGCCCTTCAGAGTGGGCACCTTGGGGCCTCACACAGTCCTCCCAGTCACCATCAGCTGCCCGTCATATTTTCCTGAATCTTATGGACGGTCTGAAATCTCTTCCCTGCAAAGGCAATTTTAGTTTTGGAAAAGCCACAAGTAGCAGGGCACCAAATCTGGGCTATAACGGGGCTGAGTCACCTGGGTAATTGGAGGTTTGGGCATAAAGCTCTGCACGAGATGCGATGCGTTAGCAGGCACATTGTCCTGATGAAGCTGCCAATCACCAGTTGCCCATAGCTGCGGCCTTCTGAATCATCTGAACAGTGTCCATGGAGGAATCTTCACTCTTAACACAAAATTTGATGCAGATTTGTTGCTCTACTCACTCAGTCATTTTGAATGTGACAGCCACACAGTACACATGCTCACTCAATGGTGTCTACCGCCCCCACTGACTAGTACAGTGAAGTCATCATTGTTCACACATGCACATTCCAGCCACTCTTTTTGACTGCCAGGTCACATCCATGTCACACAAACCATTCTCATTAATTAACAACGGGTGGACTTTTTCCAGGCAGACCTCATATATCAAACATCTCCTATAGATGATACCCAGTATTGGTTCAATTGATGGTGGAGGGGTGCTAGTGGTGGTGATATTATTATCCATCTTTAAGTACTCATTCAATTAAAGAAGACATTTAGGTGGAATTAATCCATTACAAATTATCTATGATGACTGCAATGGTTACTGTATGAATAATTAATGTTATGAATAAGTAATATGAAATTGACATTTTTATTTTATTAAAGCTAATTAATATATGCTCATTTTCAAATATATAAATGATATAATTATATAAAGTAGGAAGTAAAAGCCCCTTATAATTTTATACTTTCCTGCTCTGGTGGTTATCCTTTCAAATTTGTTTTTGTGTACATACAAACATAGTGCTAGACATAATAAAATATAATTTTTTTAAAAGGATTCAAAATGAGATCATCCTGGATTTAGGGTGGGCCCTAAATCCAATGATTGATGTTCTTATTAGAGAAAGACTTAGGGAAGAGATGAGGGAAGGCCACGTGAAGACGGAGGGGGGGATTGGAGTGATGCCGCCACAAGCCAAGGAACATGGGGCACTGCCAGGAGCTGGCGCAGGTGAGGAAGGGGTCTCCCCTGTGGCCTTTGGAGGGAGTGTGGCCCTGCTGACACCTTAATTTTGTACTTCTGGCCTGCAGAACTGGGAGACAATAATTTTTTTTTGTTTTTAGTAAATTGCTAGAAAAAAAATAATGATTTTTCACTCACCAGTAAGACTTGATCTTGATGTGATCAAGAACAATTTTATCTCTAGGGCTTCATCTTTGGAATAGATAGACCCATTGGGAATTTCAGATTTTTGGTCTAGTTTGTTGATCAGTAGCAAGTTAGGCTTTCAGATTATTCTAACAGAGGGGCTGTGAATTGTCGAATGTCAAAAATGTTGAAAAACGTCACTACTTCCTGTTGGACTTCACTACTAAAGTAATGACTTTTGTTGAAGGACAATTTCAAAAAATTAAAAACATGACTTTCATATAAATATACAGTAAGGACATGCTAATGATTTAACTCAATTTATTAATAAATGAAGGATACACCTGGTTCAATGAAGAATTCAAAGAACATAAATTTAAGCAGTCATCAAAGAAATGCTGAAATGCATTTGTTAATAAATATGAAACTGCTTAATGCTCTTCAGGCTCCTTGAAACTTTCTGATTTCTGATAAGAAACCTTTAGACTTCTGATAAGTCAGAAATCTAAAATTTAACATATAAAATCATAGTATCCATAATCCTATCAAATAATAACAAAATCAAATATAGATGTATTCTCTTAGTTAAATAATCCTTGGATGAGACCTTTTAACAGTGACCTAGTATGACTTTGAAAGGACATGCTGTCTTCTTTTGCTTTATTTCTAAGTTTTAGATGTTAATTGTTCTCAGTACTTATTTAAGTTTGTTCTTGGTTCTCATGGTCATGGTGTCCCTATTATCTTTTGATCCACAAAATCTTTTTTACCTCCTATGTCTTTAATTTCCCTTTCATGTCTTTCAGAATATAAAAAATAACTTATAAAGAAGAATATCTTAAATTTTTTACTTGTTTTTTTAAATTTTAATAGATATGTACAATGTCTATTGGAATATTGGTTCCTTGTCACAAACTTGGTCCATTATATCTACCATTCTGGAGCAGATTCCTCCGAACTATAGTGATGAACTATTAATTACTACTTTTTCCATATTTCTCTAAATTGCAAGCTTAGAATAAATTCTCTTGTGTTCTCTCCCACCCCCAAGACCATATGAAGTATCTCTTATGTGTCCTAATGCACTTGTCACACTACTGTGATACGCTTCCTACCTCCCACCACCAATGTGCCCTGCTGTTTATTAACCTGGAGTCCTTAAGGGGAAAGATGGTCTTTGCCCTGTTTCGTCAGGCCCTGGCTTATATTAGACACTTGGTAAGTAACACTTGAATCAGTGGACACTATTCTTATGGTCAGTGAAGCAAATACAAGGACAAAAATTAAAAGTAAATTCAAAACTTTCTTTCTCATCTCTCTCACACTTTTGTTTTAGTTATCCTACCAAACTTCTTGGCCACTCCAACTTAAATGTCATAAACTCTCCATTTTTTTACCATGTTAATTGGTACTTCTTTTTTTTTTTAAGATTTTATTTATTTATTTTCAGAGAGAGGAGAAGGGAGGGAGAAAGAGCAATGTATGGTTGCTTCTCACATGGCCCTCACTGGGGACCTGGCCCGCAACCCAGGCACGTGCCCCGACTGGGAATCGAACCGGGACCCTCTGGTTCCCAGCCCGCTCAATCCACTGAGCTACACCAGCCGGGCAAATTGGTACTTCTTTTTACTCAGATTAATTACTCTTCTTTAGGTAAAACATAGCAAAATGGCCAAATTCTGAGTTTTCCAATCAAAGTAGAGTTTAGAAGTTCAAAGCCAGCTTTACAGAATGTTAACAAAAATGTAATTTTGCTCTGTATCAATCAGTATGAAAGGGATTTCCCCCGTAACAGCTGAAAACCATTTTGCACAGAATTCTAATGTTTTAGAAAAGCATTGAATCAAAGACGGTCCCTTATTATAAAGCAGTTTCATAGTAAAGTTAAGCCTAGTTCTTGATACCCAAACTAGTGGATTAAATGTTATACGTGACAGTGACAAGTTGGTGTGAATTGCCCAACCAGTATGACACGTGTCTCTGCCCTTCTTTGCTGCAGGATTCATGGTGGATGAGGACAAGTAATGATAGACCACAGTCAGATTAATACTTGCTCTGCCTATGAGATGATCCAGGGCCAAGGATCTTTAAGTGAGTCAGGAATAATACTTACAACACTGGGCAATCTCACATTGCCATAATGGGGACAGAAAGGTGCTGGAGAGTTGGAGAAGCAGAAAGCTATTATTGTCAATATCACTGGTGGCCAACACAGCACGATCTCAGTAAATTCCTGTTCATGTACTCTTCTCTCCACTGCTATCTCAGGCCTTGTCCCTATGCCACCCGACAGGCCTTCTACACATACACACGGGCCAGGCTGGAAGGGGCACTGTTTCTGGGTGAGTTGGGAAGATCCAAAGTGGGCTCCCATGTTCCTTTTGCAGGAATTGTTCGGTGCTGTGGTATTAAATAGTTAATAACCAATACTTGTGCAAGTGGACAACCCTGACTTTTTATATTTGCCAGTTTCCATAATTTTAATACTTCTATCATCCTATCACCAATTTCAAACTACCAACATGATTTTGATTATATAAGAGTTTGATTATATAAAGTTTTTGACTATAAGAGTAAATGAGTTATATATATTAGATATTTTAGCTTCTCCCTTTAGTACTTTATACATAAATTGAAATTACTGAGTATTTAGAAGACATGAATAACACCATCAATCAACATGACCTACCGGACAATAATAGATCCTTTCACCAAACAACAGCAGAACACTAATTCTTTGTAATTGCAAATGAAACGTTCTCCAATACAGATAATATGGTGTGATGTTAAGTAAATTTTAATTATTTAAAAGGATTCAAATCATACAGACTGTATTCTCTGATAACAGAAGATTAAATTGATAAGGAAAGTTATTTGGAAATTTCCAGATATTTAGAAATTAACACACTTTCAAAGTAATCCATGGGCCAAAGAAGAAATCACAGAGGAAATCAGAATATATTTTGAATTGAATAAAAATTAAACCAAAACATTTTAAAATGTGTGCAGTAGAGCCAGAGGATTGCCTAGAGTGTGATTTACTGCTCAACATGCTCATATTAGAAAAAGAAGAAACACCTAATATCAACAACCTAAGCCTCTACCTTAATATGTTGGAAAAGAAGTTCATATTATATAAAACTCAAGAGTTAAGAAAGGAAATAAATAGGAGTGAAAATCAATAGAAAAGTAGGGAATATCAGTTAAACCAAAAGGTGGTTTTTTGGAAAGGTCAATCACATTGACAATCCAGTAGGTATATTAATGAAGAATGAGAAAATGTGCAGATTACCATTATCTGAAATAATGAAAACAACATTGTCGTATACATCTTATACACATAAAAGTAGAATAAAAGTAATTATGAAGAACTTTATGCTAATAAATTTGAAAGCTTAGGTGAATTGCAATGTATAAAAATTTCCAAAACATATGCAAGAATAAATAGAAAATTTCAGTAGCTCTGTAACAATTAAAGAACTTGACTTTGTGTATTGAATTTTTCTTGCAATCTAAATAAATTTCACTGGTTAATTCTAACATTTAAGAAAAAATAATACATTCATTCATAAACTCTTCAAGAAAATAGAATGTAAATAAATCTTTTCTAAAGTATTTTACCAGTGCAAATTTATCCTGACACTAAAATCAAAGAAAATACCAAAAAAAATTGCCTCTCACGTTACCATTCCTTATGAACATAATGCACAATTCCACAAGAAAATATTAGGCAATAAAATCCAGCCATACATGACTGATTGGCATTTTGTCACCAAAAGCACAATTAATTTATTTCTAGGAAAACCAAATAATGTAAATTACTATATTAACCAAACCAATTGTTAAAGAAAACCTGCTTAATTATATAAGTAGGTGCAGAAAGAAACATCTGGCAAAATTCAACAATCATACTTGGTAAGAAGAGACCATTATCAATCTATTAAATAATGTACAATAACCCTCCACAACCAACATCACACTTAACTGAGAAAGACTGGATGATTTCTCCTGCACGTCAGCAACGGGAAAGGATTTGTGCCTGTGTCCCTTTATTCTCCCTTGTAACAGGAGTTTTAGTCAGTACGTAAGGCACTCAAAGGGTAAAAGTCGTAGTGATTGGAATGGAAGAAGAAAAGCTGTCTTTATTCACAGATGACATAATCTTGCACGTAAAGTTTCTTAAGAAATCTAAAGAAAGGCCACTATAACCAGCAAGTTAATTTAGCCAGGTTATGGGGACAAGAGCAATGTACAAAATTCACTTACATTTCTGTATGACAGGAACAATTGCAAATTGGAATTAAAAATTATACTACAGTAGCATAAAAACAAGAAATGGCCCAAACAAATTTAACAAAATATGTGCCAGATTCACAACACCATGTATACCAAACATTGCAGAGAGAACTGTCGCATGGGATAATACGTGGAGAGACAAAATGCTCATGGATTGGAAGACTCTATTGGTGTCAATTTTCCTTAAAATCGTCTCTAGACTCAAATCAATCCTAGTCAAAAGCCCATTATGCATTTGTATAGATATTGATAAGCAGTATCTTAAATGCATGTAATGGAAATAGTCAAGATAGCTTTGGAAAAGAATACATTTGAAGGAATTACACTACCAAATTTAAAGCATATTATAAAGCTATAGAAACAAAATTTGATATTATCATGAGAATAGATATACAGATAATGGAAGAAATTATCCAGAACCAAACCTGAATATGTAAAGTGAGTTGATTCTCAACAAAGAGGCCGAGGTAATAAAGTGAAAATGGGTCTTTTCAAGAAATTATGCCAGAACAATTTGTGTTGCATACATAGAAAATAATTAATTTTGATTCTGTCCCCAGACTACACATAAAAATTAACTTGAAATGGATCATAGACTACGTGTAAAAGTTTATGCCTACAACTTCTGGAGGAAAACAGAACATTTTTGCAAGCTTGGCATAAGTAAAGAATTCTTATACTAGGCAAAAAAAAAAGGGTTTAAAAATAACTTTTATTTAATTTTAAAAAATATTTATTTCACTGAAAACATACTGTGAGGAAAAAACAAGTCAGACTAAGAGAAAATAGTGGATATTTCATGGGCTAAAGTTGAAAAATAAAACAATCACACCTAACTGATTATCCATTTCTTGAAATACAGCAAGCACTGTGGCTCCACCTGCCTGAAGGCAGCATTCCAATAAAGAGCCTCACGAAGAGTAAGGAATGGAGTGTGTCTGGTGGAGCCCCATTTCTGTGTCCCTGGATGGGAAGAGTGTGTGTGTGTGTGTGTGTGTGTGTGTGTGTGTGTGTGTGTCTACCCCTACGGTAGTCAAAATAAATAATGCCCCTCCAAAGATAACCACATCCTTATCCTTGGAATCTGTAAATGTTGTGTTAAATGACAAGGAGGACTAAAGTTGCAGATGGAATTAGGTTTGCTAATCAGCCAACTTAAAAATGAAGAGATTATCCCGGCTTATCAGAGTGGAGCCAGCGTAAACACAAAGATGCTTCACTGTACAATAGAGGAGGCGGTGTCGCCTGCACGACACAAGGCTTGGCTAGCCAGCCATCACTGGCTTTGAAGATGAAAAGGGGCCCTGAGATGAACTATTGGAGCCACGTCTAGCAGTTGGGAAAAGCAAAAACTGCAAAAGAAAAAAATTCTTCTCTAGAAAAATATTCAAACACCTAGAACATATTCAATTCTTTTTTTTCCCTTTCTATTGAGTTTATTGGGGTTACACAAGTTAACAAAATTGTGTAGGTTTAAGGTGCACGATTCCACAACACATCATCTGTTCCCTGTATTGTGTGTTCACCACCCTAGGCCGAGTCTCCTTCCATCACCATTTACCCCCCATGCCCCCCTCCACCTCTCCCCCCGCCCCGGCAGTCACCACACTGCTGCCTGTGCCCGTGAGCTTTTTCTCTCTTTCTTTTTTTGCTAAATCACTCCACCCTCCCAACCCAGCCCTCAACCCCTCCCCTCAATGTGGTATTGTAGAAGGAATGCACACATAGACTAATTGAATAGAATATCATTGTATAGTCTCAAATGAATAAGGAAATTCAGTATATGATAAAGGCGACATCTGGGTAAGTATGGAAAAATATCTTTGTAATAGAGGTGTTGGGTTAATTGGATATACATGAGGACAGAGATAAAATTGTGTCAATGAATCACACTGATACCAGGAGAAATTCCAAATGGGTTAGAGATCTAAATATAGAAAGTGAAGTTATGCAAATAATGGAAGAAATCATGGGTAAAATCCTCTAATTTCTGTTAGTAAGGGAAACCTTTGCTAACTATGACTAAAACTCCAGAAACAGTTAATCAAGACATTGTTAAACTGGTTAAATTAAATAATTTTTTAAACTCAAGTGAAGTAAAAATGTTATATGAGAAAAATATTTGCAGCCATACTGTGAAGAGTTCCTATGTTTAATATGTAGTTTCTGAAAACAAAGAAAAAGTCAATCAACCCTATAGAAAAAATAGGACAAGATATGGACAAGTCACAGGAAAAAATGCAAGTGGTCCTTAACCCTATCCTATTTCTAGAAATCATTTCTAAAGTCACGTTTTCAAATATAAACTTGTCAGTTCATATGTCTAGTCATTGAAGTACTGTTTATAAGAGCAAACAACAAAAAACTAATGAAAGAACTAATAATTAGGGCCTGATTGAATAATCCAGGGCACAACATAGAGCACCATTCAACTGTCCTAAGGATAAGGAATATATACTATGGTAATGCCATCTTAGGATATGCTATAAAATGAAAATGGCAAGGTAACAAAAATTACGTATACGGTGTGCTGCAATTTTCTGTAAGACAGAGGTTGAATGTGCTTGCAGATTTTTCAATTAAAAAAGCAATGGGAGGATACGATATAATATAATAAATGGAAGCCTGTGAGGGGGGAGGGCAGAGAGAGAGGTAGGGGGCAGGAATAGAAGTTGGGTGACTGAATAAATCTTGTTTGGTAAATTTGGTATTGGAGGTGATTTTGTTTTCTTAAATTCCTAATGTGAATTTAAATTGTATAAAGGCCCAAAATATATTAAAAAAATAAATAAAACTAAGAAGTCTGTTAGTTTTCTAGGGCTGCCATAACAATGTACCACAGACTGAGTGGTCTGAACAAGAGAAAATTTATTTCCTTACAGTTCTGGAGAAGTCCAAGATCAAGGTTGTTTTTTTCTGAGTATCTTCTTAGTTCAAAAATGGCCATTTTCTCCTTGTATCTTCACATGGGCTTCCCTCTTTGGTTGTCTGTGTCCTAAGCTCCTCTGTATAAGGACATCAGTCATATTGGATTAGGATCCAACCTAATGGGCTCATTTTACCTTAATTCCCTCTTTAAAGACCCTGTCTCTGAATAGTCACATTCTGAGGGATGGGGGTGGGGGAGCAGTTAGGTCTTCAACCTGTAAATTTTAGGGAGGCCCAGTTGAGTCCATATGATTGTCCAGGAAGAGGTGGAACTGGTGGCTCTTTGAATAACCATACAGAGAAAAAGTCCAAGTGACAAGGGCACCCATTAATCAGACCACGCCTGCCTGGTTGATAGGCCTGAAAGATGAGAAGAAAATGCAGATGAGAGAGGAATGATTCCAAGTGACCGGTACACCCAGTAATCAGATTTACCCCCCTGGTGGATGAGCCCCAGGGTGAAAAGGAAATTCAGAAGGCAATTTGTCTTTTGTGGTGCTGGGTATCCTGTAGGAGCTGCGGTACACCTTGGCTTGGCCTGACAGAGGTAAGACGTTTCAGGCAGGGGGCACAGACTTCGTGCATGTGGTCCTCAAGATCATGGGTGCTGGACTCAGTCTTTCTGGGTCCCTAGACATTGAGAGAGGTAGACAGTCCTCCAGAGCCAGCTCAGTTTCTATCTGTAGGAGGATGGAGGAGCTGGGCTAGGAAAAGCCTATGATTTAACACATGCGCTGTGTTCCCCAGAGCCCACCATGGACCCCTCGCTCCTGCTGGCCTTTCCCTTGCTCCTGGCTCTGTCAGCGCCTTGCAGTGCCTGTCTGTGTAAACTCCAGCACCCTCAGGCATATTACTGCAATTCAGACATTGGTGAGTGTGGGGAGACACCAGGGAAGTCTTCGTGACGGTGTCCCTGTGGGGTGGAGAAGTGCAGAGGTTGGGAGCTCTTTTGATCTGAACGTCTCCAAGAGACTTAGGATGGAAAAAACTTCAACTGATGGACCTATGGGCTCCTGCCCCATTTCTTCCTTCTCCCAGTCATAGTAGCTGATATGCTAGGACCAGGAAAGACCACTCAGCTGAAACGAAGTTTCAAAGTCAGAGTCACTAAGGTAAACCCAATGCCTCCTTCCTTCCTAAGCCCAGACTTTCCTGTCTGCATGGGCTGAGGGAGGTAGATGGTTCCCAGCAACTTCTGGAGCCCAGCAACTTCTAGGAGAACCTAAGGTCTTAGCCTCTCTTTCCCTCTCATCACAGATACTCAGAGCTCCCGGGGACATGCCAGAAATCGATGCAGTCTACACACCTAAGAATCCAAAGGACTGTGGCTATGAGCAGACGACTTTTCCACAATCACAATTACTTATTGCAGGTGAGTACCCGTATCCACATACAGCCACTCCACCTTGCCACCTTCCCCTGAAAGGACCACTCTACTTCTGCAACTCTAGTTCCAGGGAGGAGCGAGGGCCAGTTCTCCATAAACAGACAGACACTTCCTAGGCAAATGCTAGACCATGATTCATGGCTGATTGTACAAACCTCCGGGTTTCCAGACTCTCTGGGGCTGACTACCTAAGGCCCACAGCATGTCCTTCCCAGGGGCCACCTGTGCGTGCTGCACTGACTCGCAGGCCCTGCTCTCTGATTGCTGCAGGCTTCCTGAGGGGGGAAAGACTGAACTTCACAAAATGCCATCTGGTATATGCCTGGCAAAGGCTCACCAGCGAGCAAAAAATAGGTTTCGAGGCAGCATACAAAACAAGTTGCAAATGTCAAGTGAGTAGCCTCCTGAGTGTGTTTTCTTGGCAGCTCAGCCCTTGTCTGACTTCCTTGTTCCCGGAGCTTCCTCTTTGTCATCTCCTTCTCTGGATGACCCTTGCCTCCTCCCTTTTTTCTTGACTGTTCCCTAAACCCTCTCAGTGTGCCTTTTAACTTTTCCCTGTATTAAGACCCCGTCGCCCTTGTCTTTTTAGAATGGGGGTGTGAACAACAGTTGGGGAGAAAATAGCAACGAGTCCTGTGTCTCCTTCCACCTCTAGGTTCAACCCTGCCTGCTCTGCTCGCTCGGCTGCCCTAGTCCCGAGCTCACACAGTGTGTGTGGAAACAAAGGCATTGTGACTACAGTACGTGGGAAGGAAACTACTCCTTATCCTCCATGTGTGCCCCCTCCACATCCGGTCCTTGTGAATGGACCAGCGTCCATAACTACCACACTGAAGCTCCAACGACTCCTTCAGTGATCACTCCTGTGGTTTGGTATTATTAGGGCTTGTTTCTTCATCTGGCTAATGTTAACAGACCTAAGTTACTTTTGTACACATTCTTTGAGCTGTACACTTAAGTGTTGCTTACTTTCTGCAAGCAGTGTATGCATCTATAAAAATTTACAAAAATAAAAAAATCCCAAGCTGACAATTTGTGCCCGATTTCCTTTATTACCGCAGTTCTTTAATCATATTTTCTTTCTATTCATCCAGCAACCGCATGCCTGACCCTAATCCTTCTCATGCTAAAGTTCCTGCATTTTCTCGTCCTACTGAAAAGCACGGACCCTGGGCCCACACAAAAGGGTAAATCCCAAGAGACTAGGATCAGACTCCACCTGACATGCCCTAGACCTTCCCCAGATGACTTGCAGGGCCAAAACTCACTGGATGAGGGAGACAGAATGTTCCTTCTTCCCGGAAAATCAAGACCCCTATAGAAATATAAAAATCATTCCTTGTCATATTAAAGTCCTGAGAATAAAATATAAAACTTTTAAACTTTAATAAGAACACAAAAGGGAATACTTTTAGGACATCAATTCACAAAAAACACAACATATGAAGGAAAATATCAGCAAATTTGACTACTTTAAAACAAAACATCTTTCCAAATAAAGTGCCATAAACTATAAAAATATAAGATGCCGACATAGATTGGAATTGTAGTGGATTCACAACTTTATAGTTAAAGCAAGGTCCAGACAATGAATGTTTTGGGAAATTGAAGTTTTCCTTTGAACATAATAAAAAATCCTCCAGTCCTTTCAAAAACAGTCTCTTCTCTCTTTATTTTATTTAATTATTTTTTTTAATTTTGGATTTAAAATAAGAGGTGCCAAGATGGTACCGAGAATTCACATACAGATGGTCCCTGACTTACGATGGTTCAGCTTAGGCTTTTGGCATCATAATGCCACAAAAGCACGAGGCTTTTGTTAGAGACCGTACTTCACATTTTGAATGTTGATCTTTTCCTGGGTAGCAATGCATGTGATATGATATTCTGTCACAATCCTGGGCAGTGGCAGCAAACCACGGCTCTCAGTCAGCCACGTGATCATGAGGGTGAACAACCTTTATGCTGGTGTGTATTCATCGTGTGAACTGACTTTGCCCAACTGCAGGCTAACGTAAGTGTTCTGAGCAAGTTTAAGGAAGGCTAGGAGAAGCTGTGATGTTCAGTAGGTTAGTTGTATTAAACGCATTTTCAACTTATTATATTGTAACCCCTCTGTGAGCCAAGGAGCATCTCTATTCCCTTCCCCTAATTGGCCCTAATGATAACATGTTTGTGAAAACCGAGAAATTGAATGAGGACAACACTATAAGTAAATGACTCTTTTCGGATTTCTACATATTTTCCTTTTCTCTGTGCCAGTATCCAATCCCGGACACTGCAAAAATTAGTCATCCTCGCTCCTCCATCCTCTCTGCACTGTGACAGCTAATTCGCTTAACTTTCTTTTGGACAACCTGGCAATATTTAAGAATACTGGGTGGGTATTCTGTAGATGTTCCTCAATTTGGGTTTGCCTGGTGTTTTTCGTGACAACACTGCGACTATCAATTTTGGGGAAGAATACCACAAAGAGGAAGTCCGTTCGTGTCTCACGGCCCACGTCACAACAGCGTGGCGCTGACGCCATGTCACTGGCGGCGTCAGCATTCCTTGCTGGTTCACGCGGCGTCTGCCAGGCGCCTCCGCTGGAAAGCCTCTATTTTTCTTTTCTGTTCACCGTTGACTGTGCCCTCATTTTTTTTAAATTGGACAATGGAATTTAGAAATCCATATCTGGGCTCTGGGTTATTCATTGCTACTGGGGTGTGACTGCTTCCAGGCCCTTTCAATAGACAGAGCTAGGAGACATGTACGTGTTTACTACTTCATGTATATACCCAGAGTTGTAACTATGCCTCTGTCTCTCAATATATATGAAAATTAGCAAGGGTTCATACTACCTTCAGTTATGCAGTAATACAGGATTTATTCTAGGCCTCAATACTTGATTATCTGTAGCTTTTTCTCTGACAATAATAAATCTGACATCTATTTTATATAATTTATTTACTTATTTTTTCAACTCCAATATACAATATACAAAAGTGTACTTTTGGGACACTTGTTTAAAATAATTTTTAGAATGTGTGCAACACGGTCTATTTTTACACCACTTTCCTCCACAAGTTCAAGTGTGAAAATGTCCTCAGCAGGTCATGTCCGATGCACGTACACGAAGGCAGTAATAGTGGGGCAAATGATGTCCTGTCGTTCCGATCGGAGGGCACACTAATTACCCTAGGCCTTCATTTACCAATGGCCGCAACCTGTGCCCAAATACACGTGACTGTAGGTTTAATGTCATCACAGAGAAGATCACACGTGATGCTAGCCTGGGGAAAACGTAGTCTCACCTCAGTTGACGAAGCTGCGGATGGTGGCTTTCCCGAACACTCAGGCGGAGTTTCCATCATTTCACAATCCTACATGCCCCCTCTTCATTCCCAATAGTGTGGTGCCAATTTTTCCTCTTTTCTGTTTAGTGTTTTTCCTTTTCCATCTTTAGTTTGAACAAAGGTGGTTATTAAATATGAATTTTACCTTACCCTCAGTCCAGACTTTCTCTTTCAGTGGATTTTCTCCCTGTCTTACCTTTGTTAGGAACTACAAACTTGGGCCCAGTGCCGACTTACACAATAATTGTGCACAATGGGTTACTACTTCCAACTCTCTGCAAGGGGCAGTGAGGATCCTGAGATTAGGCAGAGAAGGAAGTTCACCTTTTCAGAAAGATCAAAAGCAGAGGCAATGAGCCTGGACAACAGGTGATACTGTGGGGTTCAAGTACACAGTCTCTGTAGTGGGGGCTCCTTTATTTTTGAATTTTTGGTCCGACGTCTGGGATGAGGATTCCTCAGAATGATATTTCTAACTCTTACTACATGAGGGTTTCTTCCCACCTATGGATACCCTGCCAGTTTCAAAAGGCTTTCCCATGAATGTCGTGGCCAATACTAAAGACTATTGAGGAGTGGGGGCAAGGGAACTGAAGAGGGGGTCCAGCTTTGCCCTCACTAACCAAACACATTGATTGCTTCCTATTGCACATAAGATGAAGATAAAAATTCTTACTGTGGTCCATGAGACTGCTAAATTTATCAATGAAAAACAAAAAAAGCTCCATGGAGCAGTGTATGTGTTTCTTAAGAACTCAGCTCCATCAAGTTTGACAATCAGACCCAGATTCCTCTCACCGGAATCCAGACCCAGAAGGTGAACACAAAACATATGTGTCTATAGACTTGAGGAGGTTGGCATGGAATCTGAGAGCCATGTCTGAGTCATGTGAAAATGACTGTTCACAGAGTGTGTACAGGTGCTGGGTCAGGGAAACTAGCCTCCTTGAATACAGAGCAGGAGCAATCTTAGCTGTCAGATTGTATGAGGGTGAGAAAGCAGTGACCAACTATCTCTACGGACGTCTCTCTGGAGGGTGCAAAAAGCAGGCAAAGGTTAGCACACCTTATTATGTGCCCTGTCCCTGGCGGACAATAGGAAAAAAAGGTAGCAGGAGATGAGGGACTGGAAGAGAGTCCTGTGAGCAGAGAGAAGGAGCATGGAGCAGAGGGAGGGAACAAAAAGACTGCAGGCGGGGCAAACAGTAGAAAGTGGAAGCAGGTAGAAAAGATGGAGCACAGGGAAGATTGGGAGGCTCATCTAATGGGAATAAAGGGCAAAGACAGAGAGAAAACACGCTACAGGGGAGAGAAGGAGAGAAGAGGGAGGGAGCAAGCTACAGTGGCAGAGAGGAAGCAGCAGGTGCTGGGCTGAAAGAACAGCTGCTGGGTCACTCGTGTTAGAATGACCTTTCATCCTGTAGATATCAGGATGCCTTCCTTCCCCTCCATATTTCATGTTACCTCTATTCAGTTTTGATTTATTGTTAGTCAGAGCTTCTCATCGTGAGAACAGAAGTCAAACTTGGAAGCTCAGCACACTGTGTGAACACTGTGGTTTAAATGAGTCCAGCCTCAGGGTACCCTGGGCAGGGACCCAAATCGGCCATGGCAGGGCAGGGCAGTCCTGGGAGCACCGTGTCCTAAGTTACTCAGGAGAGACAATTACTGTGTTCTGGTCTCTTGGCCAAAACTGAGGGTTTTGTGCAGGGGGTCAGAGAAGGCGAAGGGCTGGGGGCATGCGATCTCACCCTGGGTGGGATATGTTTTGCTGAAAATATTCACACACGAGTGTCATTATGATATTTTTTCCTCATTTCTTGTATAAGTAAATTCAAATTTCTCCCAGGAGAGTCGATCCTCTGTGGAGGAAAGAGGAAATGATTTGGCACCCAGGAATACAGGGCGGGGGGCTGGAGTGTTGGTGTTTAATCTGGACCTGCCAGCCTCCAGGCACTTCTGCGTATTCTCTCAGTCAGCACAGGATAGAAAATCTTCCCTTCTCATGGGGAGATGGGTATGGGGAGGAATGGTAGAGTTACCCTGGGGGTGGGATCTCTTAGAGGTGCCTTTTCCTGTAGGGGTGGCCTGGCCCTAGGATAAAGCAGTCATGATTGAGAGGAGGAGAGGAGAATGCATGAGACCCCTGGTGTTACGGTATTCAAGATGCCACTTGCGTGCCTCCGGCCAAGTCTCAAAACAATAAAATATGCATCCCCACTGCACCCACACTCAAGATCCCCACCCTCCACCAGAGCAGAGAGAATTCGTACCCCTTATAAACACATAGTGAGACACCATAGTGAGGGATTCTGCCTTCCTACCAGACTCACCAGCTAAGTAAACAACCCGACATTTCCTCAGTGCACAAGAATGGGCCTGCCCACACATGGTGATCAGGGTCAGGAGGATGGAAAGGCCACCGGGAAGGTGGCAGCGGGCTGGGAGCCTGGGAAAGGATTTAGGAAAAGACCTTCTTACAGCTCCTCTGTCTTTAATGATAAAACATTATAATATTGACAGAACGTGGATAAGTAATATCAGTGACTTGTGGTAAGTATTTTTTTTAATCATCATGAGAAACCTAGAGGTTAAGTAAATGGAACCTGGACTCAAAGGGTTTGGGGTTAAATCCAAGTTGTGTTAATTCCTGGCTGTAGAACCTCAAGGCAGCTTGTTCAACAGCTCTTTGCTCCCAATTCCTCAACTGTGGCGTGTAAATAATCGCAGAACTTCTCTTACAGAATTTCTGGGAAGATTAAATAGTTAATACATGGAATGCACTTGAAATGTCACCTGAAGTCAAGTAAGCACTCAATATCTTTTCATGCCTAATTGCAGTACTAATTTCAATTCTATTTTAATATGAAGAAAAAAATAACATCAGTGATGCATCATGACTATCTCAGTTTCATTTGGATTACAAGGGGGAAACATGACTCACCAGGGTAGTACTAATCAGGTTACAATGTTATGTTGATGGGAATTAACAATGTACTGAAATTATGTTCAAATTTCCCTGACTGCCTGATTTTTAAATAACTGGATTGAACCATAATGAAGGTAAGACACCCGCCAATTGCATTCAGTGGTTAAATCTTTTAATTCATGGGTAGCTCTCCTTTTTTTCTTCCTTGAAATTCTTAACATAATTCGTAAAATTTTTCAATTACAGTTGACATACACTATTATATTCATTTCAGGTGTACAACATCATGATTAGACATTTATGTACCTTATTATGTGATCACCCCAATAAGTCTAGTACCTATCTGACACCATGCCTAGTTATTAAAATATTATTGACTATATTTTATATGATGCACTTTACATCTCCTTCACTAATTTTATAACTGCCAACTTGTACCTCTTAACCCCTTCTAATTTTCACCCAGCCACACAACCCCTCTCTTATCTGGCAACCATAAATTTGTCCTCTGCATCTATGAGTCTGTTTCTGTTTTGTTTTGTCATTTATTTTGTTCTTTAGGTTCCACATATAAGTGAAATCATAAGGTATTTGTTTGTCTCTGTCTGACTTACTTCACTAATACCCTCTAGGTCCAACTAGCTTGTCACAAATGGCAAGTTTTCATTTTATTTTATGCCCAAATAATATTCCATTGTATATGTCAGGGGTGTCAAACTCATTTTCACTGGAGGCCACATCAGCCTTGCTTTTGCCTTCAGAGGGCAGAATATAATTTCAACTCCTTAACAGTTAAGAAATAGTTACACTTATACCGTCCTAAAATTATTTCGGCCCTTTGAAGGCAACTGCAAGGCTGATGTGGCCCCCCTGGTATATAAGCACCACTTCTATTTCATCCATTTATCTGTTGATGGACATTTAGGTTGCTTCCATATCTTGGCTGTTGTAAATAAGGCTGCAATGAATGTGGAGGTGCATACATCTTTTGGGGAGTGCACACATCTTTTTGTATTACTGTTTTGGATTTCTTCAGATACACACCTAGAAGTACAATTAGTGGGTAACATGATAGTTGTATTTCTCACTTTCGGAGGAAGCGCCATGCTGTTTTTCACAATGGCTGCATCCATTTACAACTCTGCCTGAGGTGCACAAGCGTCCCCTTTCTCCACATCCTCACCGCCACTTGTTGTTTGTTCATTTACTGATGATGGCCATTCTGACAGGTGTGAGATAGTATCTCATTGTGGTTTTAATATGCATTTCTCTGATGATTAGTGACGTTGAGCATCTTTTCATATGTCTATTGACCATCTGTATATTCTCTGTATGTCTATTCAGATCCTCTGCCCATTTTTTAATTGGATTGTTGTTGTTGGGGTTTTTATTTTTGTATAAAGTTGTATGAATTCCTTATATGTTTTGGATATTAACCCCTTATCAGATGTTTTATTGGCAAATATCTCATTCAGTGGTTGTCTTTTTGTTTTGTTGCTAGTTTCCTTTGCTGTGAAAAATCTTTTCAGTTTCATGTAATCCCATTTGTTTATGTTGTTTGTTTGTTTCTTTTGCCTGAGGAGACATATTTTTTAAATATTACTAAGAGTGATGTCAAAGTTTTGGGTCTTACACTTAAGTCTCTAATCCATTTTGAGTTTATTCTTGCGTATGGTATAAGAAAGTCATCAAGTGTCACACTTTCGCATGTATCTGCCCAGTTTTCCCAGCACCATCTATTAAAGATACTGTTTTTACCCCATTGTATTTTCTTGCTTCCTGGGTCATAAGTTAATTGGCCACATAGGCGTGACTTTATTTCTGGACTCCATTCTGTTCCATTGACTTATGTTTTGTGTTTATCCCAACACCAAGTTATTTTTATTATTGCAGCCTTGTAGAACACGGTTTGGTATCAGGTAGTGGGATTCCTCCAACTTTATTCTTCTGTCTTAAGATTGCTTTGGCTGTTTGGGGTCTTTTGTGGTTCCATATAAATGTTAGGAGTATTTGTTCTAGTTCGGTGAAGAATGCCTTTGGTATTTTGACAGGGATTGCGCTGAATCTTTCCCTTGCTTTGGGCAGCACGGGGCATGTCAAGGCGTCATTCTGCCCATTCATGAGCACACTGTGAGCTTCCATTCATTTGCAGCTGCAGGGCCTTCAGAATCGCAGTTTTCCAAGTACAGGTCTTTTTCCTCTTTGGTTAAATTCATTCCTAAGCGTTTTATTCTTTTTGGTGCAATTGTAAATTTTTTTTTCTTAATTTTTATTTCTGATAGTTTATTATTGATGCATAAAAATGCGGCCAGTTTCTGAATATTAATTTTGCATACCACTACATTACTGAATTCATTTATTGGTTCTAACAGGTTTTTGGTATATTCCTCAGTGTTCTCTCTATATAGTATCATGTCATTGGCTAACCCATTATACTTATTTATTTATCTATTTATTTATTTTAACAGACCAGTTATTTAATTGGGGTTTTCAAAAGAAATTTAGAACTTCACTTTGTGAGGTAAAGGCCATTTGTGAGAGCAAACACAGAGCGGAGGTAGCCCTGGAGCTGGGGAACAGCTTTGATTTTTGGCAGAATTTGCGAGTACATGGCTTTCTGATCAACCTTGCGTTGCTCTGTAATCTCGTATTTCTCTTTCTCCGTGTCGAAGATCTCCCCCTCTTGGTGTTTGGGCTTGCACAGCTCCTTCTTTTTGAAGTAAGCATCAGTGAGATGTTTGGGGATTTTTCACACTGATAACAATTTGGGTGGAGGTGGCAATGACAAATTTCTGGTGTGTTCTGCACAGAGGAACTCAGTGAAGAGCTAGAGGTCCAGTCACAAGCAGCAAGCCACTGCTCAGCTGCTCCAGGAAAACCACCCTCTTGCCTCTCTGGTGCCCAGGGGGGATGATCAGCAGGGTCCCGGGAGTGATGCTGGCCTGCAGTTTCTCGCGTGCTGACTGAAGGGCTTCTTGCCATGGCTCAACAGCTCTCTAGGCACATCTTCAGTAGGATAGTGTCTAGGCATTTTGCGAAGTTGAACCACTCGGGTACCGCCATTCTTGTCGCCACCAACTGGTTTAATGACAGTGGCCATAACTTTCTCCTTTTTCTTTTCAATCCTGGATTTAGCAGTGGAGTATTTCCTCTTGTACGTGGCTTTTCAGGAATATATAGCTGACTGGGAATACCTGCCAATTCCTCTGACTAGGACAGGGTATCGGCTGCAGTGGGGCTTCCCCTTCTTAGGCATTTTGGCCTTGAGGTTACCCTTCTTAACCTGGCCACCAGCATCAGCCTTCTCAGCTTGGGGTTTCTTCTCCTTAGTATTCGGCTTCTCAGTTTTTTCACCCGCCATCTTGCAAGATGGGAAAAAGCACTAACCCATTATATTTAAATTAAAATTCCTTTGTCGGCTTCTGTTATAACTTCCTAAATTTCTATGACTCTATTTAGTCATTTGCCCACCAACTGTAAAATAATGCAACACAATAAAATGCTGACCATTACCAATTTATCCTCATTTTGTGTTGAATTTTCTCATCTAGAATGTACTATTTTAAAGCAAACAATCTCAGAATGTGGCTACTGGAGTGCAGGAGTCTTGCTGAGAATGCGACTCACAAATTAGGTACGTTCCATAAGGGAACCAGCTCGCATTGCTGAGGGCAGTGGGTGGGTGTGTCTTCGCCTTCATGGTGGCTGCATGTACACACTGACAGATAATGTTCTTGGTAACCTCCAGATTTTCTTTTTTAAAACATGTTTCAAACTTCTCCCTTTTGCATACTTTGAACTCAGGTTTTGCTTTTGTAGGCTGAGGTGAATTGAGGGATCTCTCACATTAATTGATACTATCATTGCTCATCGAGAAGGTGAGCACGGCAGATAAATAATAGGGATCAGGCCATTGGCACTAAGCGAAGTGATGGAGGAGTAGCCAACTCACGCCCTTGACCACACAGCATTTCAGTGTGTGTGTCACTGTTACTTATTTTCATATATGGGTGTGTGTTTAGGCTTCAGGAATGCCTAACATTAAGGGTAAAAAAATGTGAGTGGATTTTCCTCTCAAGTTAGGCAATTAGCCTTTATAAAAATTATTTCATGATATTGTCCCTATATTTTTCACCTTAGAGGAAACAGATAACGCTGCTATATCTATTAATTCTCTCATGATGCATCACCACATGTTAATGCCAGCACCAGATATCCAGGCTGCTTTGAAGAGTGATGAATGGTGATGCCCTGGGGCTATGTTGCTGATTAGACTCTCCTCTTTGAAGATCTTTACAAATAAAATAACCATTAAGAGAATGATTAAATAGGGCCTGTAGGGACCCTCAGAGCCTGTTGTGGGGTTGAGGCATACAAGCAAGTACATTAGGTTGTAAGTGACAGAAAACTAGCTCAAGGTCCCTTAAGCAGAAGAGGAGGTATTTAGAGGCTCCCATAATTGCTCCGTACAGAACTGCCCCCTGGCTTCTGGCCTGGCTTGACCCCCAAACTCAGGACCTCTAGGGCTTTTGGTCTGTTTCTCCACCTCACAGCTCTGCTTAACTTTTATTATTATTGATTTGAGAGAGGGAAGAAGGGAGAGAGAGAAAAACATCAATTTGCTGGCCCACATATTTATGCATGCATTGGTTGATTCTTGTATGTGCCTCGACTAGGGATCAAATCTACAATATTCACGTGTCAGGATGCTCCAACCAACTGAACCACCGGCCAGGGCCTCTCCTTAACTCATCTGGCATCATTTCTCAGACAGCCTCCCACCTCCCAGCTGAGCAACCCCACTGAGAAGAGGCAGCCGTTTCTCTTCCTAAGCATAAAAATGTCCAAGAACTCTCACAGGTCACGTGCCCTTCACCAACCAATCATCACGTTCAGGGCTTGCTCCTCTGTCCAGAGAAGGGTAGGGCCGAGTGATTCGTGGACCAAAAGGGCCTAATGGAGGAGAGAGGAGAAGTTCTCACCCAAGAGTGTTCTCTGACCAGAAAGACTGTGATCACACAGCAATCATCCTCACGAGCCTAATGCTGGCCTGGGACGCAGCCTCACGCACCATCTCGCTACTTCTTTACTGTTCTGAGCGAGGTCTCCGCAAAGCAAAGCTGTGAAGAGAAGCTCCCTTGCCCCAGGCTTGTCAGTCTGCACCCTCAGTGTGGCGCCCCTCTCCACCCGCGGCAGGGACCAGCTGCCAGAGCCGTGGGGACCATGTCTGCGGGAGCTGTTACACAAAGCTCCCAAACATTTAGCTGTACCACCAGAGAAACACAGCAGGTTGGCAGAATTGAGTGACATTTTACCTGTGGGGGAGGGAGAAGATAGACAGGAGTGGGTCCCTGGTGGCAGCTGGGATGACTTAAACCCTTCACTGTGCTAAAGGGGGTCACGTAACACGGAGCCAGCAGGACGGTCCTGGTTTAGAGCATTCTGCTGACACCAGCCTAGGTGTTGTCAGAGTGCTCCCTTAGCCATTTATGCTCATCCTTACTTGGGGTAACACAGTTAAAACAGCTTCCCAGACCTAGTAATGAGATCTTAACAGGTGTCACAGAGTCAAGAGAACAATCTGAATTCTTAATGCCCAGCAATGCTAACATCAAGCACCATATTGTTAATTGCACGTAGTGTGAATACATAAAAAGAAATAGTCCCGATCACTTTTCTAATTGTATGCCTTGAGTAAATTACTTGAATTCTCTGGGAATCAGGGTATTTCTTAGTGAAAAATGTTAAATATCCATCATTTCGTAGGGTTATTATGGTGCATATTAAGGTGCATAGCATATAGTCAGTGCTGAATAAATATCAGCTCTTTTTATTATTTCAAAGAGTATAGGGTTGCCTCCACCAATTTAGTTTCTTAGAAGCAGATGAATTCCTTGCTTGTCCAAAAATATTACACACACCATGCTAGCCATTACAGATTCATCAGTTTAGATTGCCAAATCTCTATGGTAATGCAGAAAACTCGAGTAAGAAACGTGAGACACCACATTCAAGCCTTTTATAAAATAGTTTTCAAAGTAGATTATTTCCCCCAAAGGGTTTTAACGAAGAGAAAGTTGAGATTAACCACAAGACTCTTCAGACAAATACAGACCCGGTTGAACACCATGGGAGTGGGGTGGGCTGTGTTGTAACAGGTGGGCCGAGAAGAGAAAGTCTCGATGGAAAATATTCTTACATCGTAACGATCCCCAGTTCTCAGCATTTGCCAGGTGAGCCTGTCTCCTCAGAAAACCACTTTGTGTAGACTCCTGGAGCTTCAGTCTTTGGAGCAGGCCTGCACGTGTCAAAATCATGGATTTTTCTGCCATCTACTGGTCCTTTGTGAGGACAGCAGTCTCGGTGTGAGCGAAGGTGGCGGGGCCTTTGATGTCTCTCTTCTCTCTGCCCACAAACCGCACGGGAACCGTGGGGCATGGGAGCGGGTTTGTGGACAAAGCGACAGGGACTTCGGGGTTAATGCGGCGGGGTACAGAGACACGTGTCTACAGGTTCGGTCAGAGCGTGTGTGGAGCGTGTGTGGAGTCAGAGACACGTGTCTACAGGTTCGGTCGCAGGGGCCTGTGCGGCGGGGGTGGGGCCGAGCGCTGAGTGATTGAAAGGCTGTGGAATCAGAAATACCTTTCTCCAGAGTAGGTAATGGGGTCTCTAGAAGTAATTTCTAGAAAGGGGGATGGAAATCCCTGAGATGTGGAATCTGTTTTATCTGGGGTGTGAGTATCTGGAGGCTCAAGGGTGTGGAGCCTCAGGTGAGCAGGTGGGGTCCTGGGGTAGCGGTGGGACTGTGCGTTGGCTGATGTGTCAGCTCTGAGTATAGCGATGGGGTCTCTGGTCAGTAATGGGAGGCTCTCGGTCAGTATGTGGGTGAGGGGTAGTCTCTACTGTAAGAACGGGGTCCGTGGGATTGCTGGTCCTGGTTTGGGGTAGAAAGCAGGGGTCTGTACGCGTAAGGAACGGGGCACGCACTTTCAGTAGTGGGTGTCTGTGGACTCTCGTATCCCCATCTAGACCAGCCATTCGTCGTAGGCGCCTGCGGGAAGCAGGCGCACACGGGATGGATGCGATTCTTGTCCAACGGGGGCAGTTCCCTGAGACTGACTCAGATATGAGACGTCAGCACCATCATCCCCAAACGCCTCGGCCCTGAAGGAAGGGTTGGTTGTGCCCCACACCGTAAACTAAAACAGAGAACATGATTATAATGATAGAAAACTCAAAAGAATAATTGAAAAGTCACTGCAAACAACCGTAGTGTTTATTAAAGTAGCAAACTATAGAATCAACACACAAAAATCAATATGCTTGCTGCCTATGTACACCAGTAGAAGACACCATGGGGGAGAATGCCCCATTAACAGTCATAGTAAGTTAGTAAATAAATGACTAGGCAGAATTGCAAACAAACACACACCACCCAACGTTTTTGATGATGTAAAATATGAGTAATATGAATTTAGTCATAGGAAATATCAGACACACCAAAATGGAGGAAGTTTGTACACAATAAGCTGACTGAACAGTCAAAAAATGTGGAGGAGAAGAAATTTACAAACAAAACAAAAATCTTTCAAAAGAGTTGTTTCATAGTAAAGAACCCTAAATACAAGGGGTGATTATTAAGTGGATCTTAGATTTTTTTAAAAATCCATCTATAAAGTAATTACTGGAATTATAAAAAATTAAAAATTGATTATATATTAGGTAAACTTCTGGAATCAATGTGCAATTTCTTGGCTGCCTATGAAAATATCTTAGTTGTTAGGAGCTGCATGTATTCAAGGGTGAAATATCTCAATGTCTGCAATTTACCTTCAAAGTGGTTTAGCAGTAAAATGTGCATGTAATTTTTCAAAAAGATTAAACACATCAATGAATAAGAAGTCCAAAACATATGAGTATAAACTATAAATATTCTCAAAAGATACGGAAATAAACTTAAAGGAATTAAAAAATACATAGTGTCTGGGGTTCTCTAAAATTAGATTCCACAAGAAAGAGTCAAATTATTATCTGTGAAGGATATTCTCCTGCCAGAGTTACCATTTTGTTTGGTGATGAGAGCGTCTGAAAGTTACTCTTCCGCAAACTCTCGGTATTCGACAGAGCAGGGTGTCGGTGAGTCCAGGGGACACCAGACAAGCCCTCACCCGGAGAAAGGGCTTCGGAAAATGGCAGAAGCGGGCGCTCTACCGCCTGAGCGGTCTCCAAGAGACTTGCGATAGGGGAGCCTTAAATCCATGACTTCCCTCTGCCGCTGGTCCATTTCTTCCTCCTCCTGGTCTTAGTAGCTGGTGAACTTGGACGGAAAAACAATGCCAAGAATAAATGAGGTGAGTCCAGCACCTCCTCCTTCTCCATTTCCGCCATCCTTCCTGGGGGGAATTTGATGGTGTCTCACCACATACACTGAAAACCTAAGCCTCTAGCACCCCTTTCCTCTCCATCACGGATACTCACGGTTCCCATGGGATGCCAGAGATCCAAGATGCCTGCCCACCCTTCCCTTGGGAGGACTGCGGTTACAACCTGAGAACTTCTGACCAAACTCAATTATTTATCGCAGGTGAGCACTTGCCCTCAACCTGGTTTCACACTGTGTGTGTGGAAACAAGGAAACTGTGATAATAAAAGGGAAGGAAACCAGTCTGTGTCCCCCAGGTGTCCCCTGAGAATCTCATCGCTGGCAAGGGCCCCAAGCTGAAGTGTAGCCCAGTGCCCTGCAAAGATGAATCCTGTCACACACCTGCCACCTTACCACCTGCATTGCAACAACCCCTGCAGCTCATCTCTTGGCCCCTCCGGATGCACCTCCAGCATCTCACCCGTGACCCCACAAGCCCATCCAACTCTAAACCCAATGGCCCTTCTCCCGTCCAGTCCACTGACAGCAGCTCGCAGAGCAGGAACTTCCCCAGCCCGTCGAACGCTCAGTCCAGGACCCGCCAGCCACTCCACTGACCACTCTGAACCCGGGGCTACTTTAGCCTTTCCTCTTCCTGCAGGGATTTATGTTGACTCCCTTGATACGAACATGGTAACAAGCTGGGGTAATTTTGTGAAAGGTCATTGAGTTGTACACTAAGTTTTGTTCACTTTCTGCAAGTCGTATATGCGTCAGTATAACCTAAAAACAATGTATCTCTGGATGATGAACTCCACCTCTGAATTCTCCATTCACTTTGTATCACTTATTCATCCAGAAACCTCACCACTGACCCTAATCCTTCTTACTCCCAGACTCTGTCATCTCCTCACTGCACCAAAGCAAAGCCTACACTAAGAACAAGATGCAGACACCTGGGGTCAGACCCCATCTGACAGGCCGTGAGCTTTCCTTCGGTCATTTCCTGAACCGAGAATCCCTGGGTGAGAGAAAGGAGGAGTCTCACTGCCACAGCACAACGCTTTTAAACTTTTATAATAACACAAAGGATAACAGGACTTCAAGATACAAAAGGCACAGAACATGAAGGAAATTATTAACTGCCAAAAATAAAGCACCATAAACACTATGAAAACACTCTAAGATGCAGACCCACATTGGAATTATAGAGGGTTTCAGTAAAAGGAGGTCTGAATAATTCATATTTTGGGGAATTGACTGAATTTATTTTTTAACATAACTAATCAACTTCAAAGTTTTCCAGTCTTTCAAAAACAGTATATTCTCTGTATTTTTATTCTATTCAAGTTTTGATTTTAGGATACAGTTAGACTTGTAGAAAAGGTTCTAAGACGGTATCCAGAATTGTTACACCTTTTTACCTAGTTTGTCTTAATAACAACATCTTACACAACCAGGACATATTTGTCAAAACTGAACAATTAACAGAGATACAATACCATGAACTAAACGACAGATTCTATTCAGATGTCTCCAGTTTCTCCATTAATTTGCTTTTTCTGTGCCAGAATCTAATCCAGAATATCACGATTTTTAGTCTCCCTGTCTCCTTCACCTCCTCTGATCTGTGACAGTTTCTTAGTCCTTCTTTGTTTTCCATAACTAAGAAAATTTAAAGAGCATTGATCACATATTTTATACGATATCTCCCAATTTTTATTTGCCTCCCATATTCTCATTATTAGACTGGAGTTATGGTTTTTATAGGAAATAAAACTGCCACAAAAATAAAAGTGCCCTTCTCATCAAATCATATCAAGGGTACATTATATGCACATGATAACTCTGGTGATGTTAACCTCGATTGCTTGGTTCCGTGTTTCTACCAAGTCTCTACCCGGTGAAGCACTTTTTATTTTCCCTTTTCATACCTGCTCACTTGGAAGTAAGTCACTCATTCTAGCTCACACCAGGGGAAGAGAGAAAGTAATTGGAATTAATTCAAATTGTCCCATAAATAAGATCTGCCCTTTTCCCCATGTCTATTTATTTGTTCAGTTATTCATCTATATTATTATGGACTCATGGATATTTATTTTGTTTCTTGGGTTATAATGCAGTCCTAATATTCTTTATAAATTTGCCAAGTCCATACTGGGCTTCTGTCTCCATTTGCCAAGTCCATATATTTTTTTTAAATCAGAGAATGATATTTAAAAACCAGTATCTGTAAGAGTAATGTTAACAAAACAGCAGAGTAGGCAGCTGCTCCAGGCTCTCGTCTCCCTGCAGACACATCAAAAACGGGCCGAAAATGCCAGGACCAATTCTATCAGAACTCTGCAAAAACAATCAGCAATGTATAGCAATCAAGCAAATGCTGAATCAAGAAAAAATGTGACTTCAAAATTGTAGAAAGTTCTGTGGCGATTTTATTTGCCTTCGTTCCACCCTCTCCCAGGCTAGGCAGTGCTTTTAAAGCAGTGGCCACACACACTCGCAGCGAGGCACCCTGGTCCCTGACCGGGAGGAAGAGAGGAGACATTATTTGGAAAGTGTTGTGTATGTCTGTTCAAACCTCTTGCGGGGAGCTGGGGCTGGTACCTGAAAGACCGGTGCAAGTTATTCAATCTCTGCTTCACTTAACTGGGAAGTCAGGCCCGGAGAGGAGGCCAGAAAAGTGACAGGCATAGTTTAAAAACACTACAAGGCATACTGACAACCCTCAGATGCCCGGGGCAAAAAATGACCAGGTCTTACAGAGTTTATCCACTCTAACACGCCTATCTCAGTGGCTCTCATTTTCCAACCGCTGCTGTCTGCCATAGCAATCCTGGCATTTCTCCATCAAGTGCTTTAGTCACTCCACATCTCTAGGAGCCATCCCAGAAACACGGTCATGCTGGCTGGTGCGGTTCCTGCCATGGAGTTAAATCCTGTATCCTTGCCCTGACCCCACCCTTCACATTTAATCTTCAATGCCGCTTGGCCAGCAACCTCCGATTCTGATCCCACGGCCACTCCCTGGCTCTTGTTTGTACAAGACACCACGCGCTGCCATGATATTGAGATATTGTCCCTCTCTTACAGGCTCAACATGTCCCTGGTTGGGATATATTATGATGTTTTCCTGCTTGTTGTCTTGGTGGGAAGCCCTTGGAAGGCTCTGCATTAGCAAGCAATTCAGCAGGATGACGAAGGGCACAGCACCTGGGAGAATTGGCTGATGGTAGGGCTCAAGCAGGGAAAATAAAAAGTGATCCCAGGGCATTATCTAGTGCCATAAATCAAGGATGTGCATTTCCCCCAGCTTTACTGAGGTGTAATTGATAAAAGTCGTATATTATTAATTTGTATGGCATGACCATTTGATACATGTATACGTCTTGAAATAATTACCTTGTTCAAGCTAAATTAACATACCTATTATCTCACAGTTATCTTTTTTTTTTGCATACTGAGAACACAATATCTACTCTCTTAGCAAATTTCAAGTGTACAATACAGTATTGTTAACTACAGTCACCATTGCATTAGACCCTTGGAATTCATTTATCTTATAACTGAGAGTTTGTACCAAAGAGAGTTTGTTAACCAGCTGAGAGTTTGTTGACCAACCTCTCCCTATTTTCCTCACCCCAGGGAACCATTGTCTAGAAGAATGTACAATTTTTAAATAGGTAAATATTTTAAAAAATACCAAAATGACCCAAGAGCAGATCTAAAAGAACTTATAAAGGCTAAAGCAGGAATAATTTGCCTACAATATATGGTACTATAGAATTATACCCCCAAAGAATAAAATAAACATGCATAAGCATATGGATGTAAATAGATTGAATAAAGGAATAAATGAGAAGAAGAGGCAAATCTTTCCTACAAAAAAAAATTCCAAATAACTTGTGTAGATGCCCCTCCAGGATTTCTCTTCCCTCTTCTTTGAGAACAGGCTGGACTCAGCGACTCACTTCCAAAGAACAAAGGGTGGAAAGGTAAAAACATACTGACTTTACAGTGGAGAAATCTAGAAGGCACCTTTTTAACAAAGTGATCCGGGTGACTACAGCATCACCAGTGATCATTCATAATGACAACGCGCACCGCCTGATATGATGTAGTGAGAAGTGGGATACACGCCCATGGTCTTCTTCTTGTAGAAACCCATATTCCAAATCTAATCATGAGAAAACAGGAGACAAACCAAAAAGGAAAGAAGTTCTACAAAATACCTGACCGGTACTCTTCAACACTCTCAAGTTTATTAAAAAATAAATAGGAAAGACTGAAAACTGTCCCACGTTATGGAAAACCACTGGCACGTGAAGACTCAAATGCAATTTGTTACCAGAATTAGATCAGGGAAGTGAAAGAGGATATGGGGTGACAAGACAGATCAAACACAAATGAAGTTTAGAGTGAGGCTCACAGCATTGTACCGACATTAGTGTCATAGCTTTGTCAAATGTGCCGTGCTTATGTAAAATGTTAACTTTGGAAAAATTGGGTGAAAGGTATACAAGAACTCTTCATACCAAATTTCCTACTTTTCTGTAAATTCAAAATTATTCCAAAATTAAAAGTTTATTTAATAAGCTGAAGTGTAAAAAAAAACTGTACAAAGGCCTTAAAAAGAATAAACAAAATACAGCAAAGCAGGGACTCTGTGGAGAGACTCAGCCAAGACGGCCCAGGGGAAGCACTTGGGAACAGTGGCCGAGACTCGCTGCATCATGTCCACAGGAACTAGGGATAGACATCTTTCTGTTTAAGCTACTTTAGAGTTTGTTGAAGTTCTTACATGAACATATTAAATCTTTTCTTCAAATTCGAGGAGCTTTCAGCCTTTACATTTTTCTGTCTCTTTCTCTTCTCTTTCTGGAATGAATGCTGCATTTTTTTAAACTGAGGGGTAATTGACATGTAATATTATATTAGTTTCAGGTGCACAATGTGATGACGCGATATCTGTATACGTCGCAAAATGATCAGCACAAAAGGTCCAGTTACCATCCATCCCCGTACAAAGTCACAGCATTTTTTCTTGTGAGACAACTTTTACAATTTACTTTCTTGGCAACTTTTAAATATCCAGTAGAATACAATATCATTGACTATACTCACCATGCTGCACGTTACATCCATGACTTGCTTATTTTATAACTGGAGGTTTCTACCCCTTGACCCTCTTCACCCATTTTGCCTGCACCCAATCTCCTTCCCCACAATGCATGCTTAATGCGATATGTTTCCTGGCTTCCCAAGGAGCTCGCTTGTATGCATTCATTTATCTGCATCCGCTTATCTTTCCGTTCACCAGCTGGACCACCTCATTGATCTGTCTTCAGTTACTTCTTCCTTCTGCTAGCCCAGATCTGCTGTTGAACCTCTCGAGCAAATTACCCATATCATGATCATACTTTTAAAACTCCAGACATGTCTATTTGTTCCTATTTATAATATCTATTTACTCATATTGCCTATTTTATGAGCACACAATTGTATTTTTAATTCTTTTTAAGAAGATTTTGTTTACTTACTTTTAGAGAGAGGAGTAGAGAGGGAGAAAGAGAGGTAGAGAAACATCAATATGCGAGAGATACAACAATTGGTTGCCCCTTGCATGCCTCCTACGGAGGCCCTGGCCTACAGCCCAGGCGTGTGCCCTGGCTAGGGATTGAACCAGTGGCCTTTTGGTTCACAGGCTGGTGCTCAATCCACTGAACCACACCAGCCAAGGCTGTACTTTTAATTTTTTAGATATGATTTCTATTAGTTTTTAAAATATCTCTGTAGTACCTGTTTTGAAGTCCTTTTCAGATAAGTCCAAAATCTTTAGCCCCCTCAGAGAGCATCTCCACTGACAAATTTTGTTCCTGTATATGAGGCACACATCTCTACTTCTTAGCATGCATTATTGAACACTTGGCATTGTAGGTTATATATTATACCAACTTTGGATTCTGTTCCTGCCTTGTGGATGGTTGTGGTGGCTGGATATCTGTTTGCTAGTTTGTTTAGTGACTTACCTGGACTAATTCTGGAGTGTGTTTCCCCCTCAGTGTGTGCGACTGCGGTCATCTTGTTGCCTAGAATTTGGCATTCCATCCTTACATCCTTGTTACTTTCCTGCAATTAGAAGATGGCATTTACCTCTATTCTAACTAGAGAATATGGAGAGTTTTATGGAAATGATGAAGCAAGAGAAAGAGATTCAATAAATTTGTATATAATGTCCTGGCGATCCTGCAAGAGGTGCCTCTGTGAAAATGACCAGTAAAAAACACAAGCAAAAGGTTTGAGAAGTTAAAGACAATGTAGAATACTGAACAGGTTTCAGAATTGGCCTGTGGATAGCACTCAAGTGAGGGAGACCAGAACTGTGCTGCAAAGGCTTTGAAAGCTAAATTCATAGCTGAGCTATGTTATTGTACAAATCAACACAGGTTGATCACTAACTAAAATTTAAGATTTAAAGAGGAAGCATGTCATATAATACCCAAAATGCGTGAGACACATTATAAAATAGCATAATTGCATTCTGTTAGATCCACAATTTTGCCTTGTTGCCGTCCCCAGCTAGAAATCTTCTTCTCAGCAATTCCTGCTGCACATGTTCAGTTTTAATTTCTTATGATTCAGAAAGGTTCATGGGAACAGAAGTCATAGCCGGGGGTCACTTCAGTGTGTGCAGATATCCACAAAAAAGAACACATTGTGGTTTACAACTAGTCCATTGCAGAGACGCAGGGCACCCTGAGGCAGGTGCGGAATTGCAGGTGGTTGGCCATTCCTGGGAGTGCAGTGTCCTGGGTGACTCATCAAGAATAGTGTGCACCGAGGGAGGCCTTTTGTCCTGCAAAGATGGGTGGGGTCCACTTTTTAGGAACACATTCCAAGGGTAGGAAACTGGAGAGTGATCAGTTTCTCTAGGTGAGGAATTTCTTCTGAGATGCCCACTTTGGGGTGTAAACACAATTATCCTCCTTAGAAGTCATATAAATGAACTCAGCCCTTCAGTTGCCTTGATCCTCTGTGGTGAAAGGCCTGTGACATGGGATTAAGGAGGACAGTGGTGTTTTTATCAGCTTAAGCTACTACAATAAAGTAGCGTGAAATGGGTGGCTTCAACAACAGGCATTTATTTCTCACAACTCTGCAAGCTGGAAAGTCCAAAGTCAAGGTGGCAGCAGATTTGTTATCTGGTGAGGACCCTCTTCCTGGTCTCAAGACCGCTGCCTCATTGCTATATCCTCATTTGGAGGAGAGGGGGCGGGGAGGGGAGAGAAGGCAAGCTCTCTGGTCTCTTTTTGTAAGTCCAATAACCCATCATGTGCACCCACCCTTATGACCCTCTAAATTTATTTACCTCCCAAAGTCACCATCAAGAAATACCATCACATGGGGGTTAGGGTTTCAACATATGAATTTTGGGGAGACATATTTCAATCTATACCAGGTAGGTAAAATAATGTCCTCTCCACCCCTCTGAAATATCCATGTCCAAGAACCTGTGAATGTTACCTGCCTAGAAAAAGGAACTTTGCCAGTGTGATTACATTTAAGGACACTGAATTGAGGAAAATATTCTGGAGTATCTGGGTGGGCTGAATTTAATCATTTGAGTCTTGAAAAGTAGAGAAGCTTTCTTGGGTCTCAGAAAAGTGGATGAGACTACAAAGAATGGTTCAAGAGATGCAACATTGCCAGCTTTGGAGTTGCAGGAAGGAGACCATGATCCAAGGAATGAAGGAAGATGAGAGAAGCTAGAAAAGGCAAAGAAACAGATTCTCCCCTAGAACTTCCATAAAAGAACACATCAACAAATTTATTTTAGCTTGATGAGACCCATCTTGGACTTCTAACCTACAGAACGGTTAAGAAAATAAGTTTGGATTATTCTAAGCCACTAAATTTGTGATAAATTATTACAGCAGCAATAGTAATGAATATAAGGGCATTGGTGGATGTCCAGAGTCTCAATATCTCATGAGAATTTGTTGGGCTTCAGAAATTCACCATGCCCCTTCAGCCAGAGCTATTTTTACAGATCTTCTATTTTGGTGGAGATATGGAGGTGGGAAAACTTACTTAGTGACATTGATTTCATGAAAAAGCATACTCCTGCTGATATAGCCAAGATCCAGAAATTTAGTACAGGTGGTGGGGAATGAGGGGGAAAGAGTCACAATTCTGGAACTACTTGCCGTGAAGGGATTAAAGAGTTTATTCCTGCACATATATCCAAATCTTTGGAGAAGAAACCTTCTGAGAGCAAAGTGTGCAGCATTCTCTTCTCCTAGGTTCTCCAAACATGAATAGCTGGACCTTTGCCATCTAGGGGGTTTGATGGAGCCTGAAAATGAAAGGCAATCTATTTGTGGAGGCTATGGTGACACTGGGGCGGGGAGGGGGGCGGGGCTGAGGGGACTTGCCACACCCACCAGATTAATTCTAGATTAAACTTGAATTTCCAGTCTGGCTTATGATATTCAGCATTTCTCATGTGCTTATTAGTCATGCATAGACTTTAATAAGTATCTGTATTGCCTTGACTGGTATGGCTCAGTGGAATGGGTGTTGTACTGCAAACCCAAAGGTCTCTAGTTCAAGTCCCAGACAGGGCACGTGACTGGGTTGCAGGCCAGGTCCCTGGTTGGGGAGGGAGAGGGGTGAGTGCAAGAGACAACCTAAAGATGTTTCTCTGACACATGGATGTTTCTCTCCCTCTTTCTCTCTCCTTCCCACTCTCTAAAAATAAATGAAATCTTTTTAAACAAGCATCTTTATTAAAATCTTATGCCCATTTTTATTGGGTTGTCATATTGAGTTTGTAAATTTTAGACAGTTTAATAGACATTTTGAACTGCATTTCCCCATTGACTCATGATATTGATCATCTTGAATGCTCTTATTTACCACGTGTATACTTCCTTTGGTAAGATTTCTTTGTCCGATTGTTTATCTGTTTATTTCCCTATCTCTACCAGTCTATGTTATTTTCATTCTCTTCATATCATTTATATATTTTTAAACATCCTTTTTTTTTGATTGACGCTTTTAGGTAACCTAAGTAAAAAAATCTTTCCTAACCCAAAATTGTGAAAAATTTCCTCTTATGTCTTCTTCTAGAAATGTTATAATTTTGGTATGCGTGTTTAGTGATTGATACATTCTGAATTAATTTATTTACAGTGTTCATTTAGGGTTGAAAAAACTTCTGTATAAATATACACTATTCTAGTTCTGTATGTGGGCAAGATTATTATTCCCCGCCTTGAGTTATCTGTTCATGCTGCTGTTCTGTAGAGGTGGGTGTGGGGAGAATGAGCTCTCTAGTCCGTTCCATTGATATGTAAGTGTAAACTTTCTCAATACCAAATGCTCTTTTTACTGTAACCTAATTACGTGATTCAAACTGCTAGTGTAGGTCTGCTATTACTTTTTAAAATGATTTTAGCTAAAATATTTGCATTTTCATGTAAATATTAGGGAAATATCATGTTTCCTCAAAAATTCATGGTAGGGTTTTCATTACAATTAGATTAAAACATAGGTTTTTTTTAGTTTTCCAATCAATGATCATAGTACAATCCTGATTTATTTAGATATTCTTGGTTTCTTTCAGCAAAATTTTATAGTAATCTGGATATAGGTCTTGCATATATGTTGCTAACACTGTTTCGTGTTTTTGATGCTGTTGTATACACTACTGAATTTTTAAAATGTCATTACTATTTGGTAGTAGGCCTTCTGATAAGAATGTGGAGGTTTAATTTGCATTTCTCCAGTGCCCCCGCCAAGCCAGTAGTGGCGCGCAGCAGCCGATGGACATTTTCCTCAACCAACGAGACTCAGAAGGCTGGCAAGGCCACGCCCACCAACAACTGTCAAACTTGAACTACTCTCTAGCTCCTACCACAAAGTCGTGTGTATTCGAAAGTGAGGTCGTCTGGGCAAATCCTGATCAGCCTGCACAGTACCTTCTCAAACTCATTCCGCTGAGCCATGAGGCTGTTCACTTGCTCCGGCTTTCTTTTGCCTGGCTGAAAAGGGGGAGGCTCAAGAATATAGAACCCCTACTTATGAGATGTCCGCCTCCTGCTTTAGCAGCCGAGTTCTATAGGCTAGCCAGGTTGCGCATGGCATTCCAATTGGAAGCGGTGACTGTCTGTCAAACATTCTAGTTCTATCCTGATTTTCCTCCACCCTCCTCCCCCTGCCTTTCCTGGTGGATAAGGGAGGTGAAGTTGCCTCACTTCTGGGGACGTCCGTCTATTGGTGGGGCACCGGTATCAATGATCACTTAGGCTGTGAACTTCCAGAGAAGGGAGGCATTGGCTCGAGCCTTCAATTGGATCTGGTAAAATGTCAGTCAAGGAATGGGCGGGTGTAAGCACAATTCAACGCACAGTATTGGTAGATGTAAGACGTGAAGCCGGCTTCTCCTGATTGGGCGTTATGGGAGGCAGTGCCGTAGTCGTACTCCGGGTTGGCTGAACGTGAGCCGCGCCCCCTCACGCCGACGGCCTACAGAACCAGAAGTGGGTCTGGCTCGTCTAGGGGAGCCGGGCGAGACTCTGCGGTGGAAAGGCGTGTACAGGGGCCTCACTTAGTTCCCAACCAGATCTGACGTAGATCCAGGAGTGGTGCGCTCCCTCTCAACGGTGAGCGAAGGCCAGTGGGCAGCGGGAGAGACGGGTCGGGTCCCACGGGGAGCGAACGAAGCCCCGCACCGGGAAGTTCCTTCAGAGAGTCGTCGCACCCGGAAGTGTGGCCAGACCGCAGTCTCACCCGGAAGTGTGACGACACCGCGGCTACAGGAAGTGATGGTACCCTGCCAATTGAAATACCGGGTTAAAACAGGTGTTTATGTATCTTTATTTCCTTGGGCTCGGTAGAGCCTTCCTTTTCAGCAAGTGTTGGAGGATGCAAATATTTGGTCGTATTTTTAAATGTCTCATCCTGTTGAAAACCGAGGGGAAACCAGCACTCGAAGTGTGTACCAGAAGGCTAAGCTCAGGGAAGGCTTTTAAGAAGCTGCTTTTTCTGCCCGTCACCCTCAATTCCCCTCCCGCACAGGGATGTGCAGATGGAGGCCGGAGAAGACACTGCTGCCCCCGCCCCCGGGGACGCAGAGGACTTGGAGGACACGCGGTTTCCCAGTGAGGAGGCTGGAGTCAGTGGAGGGGTTCACGAGGATCCAGCAGATCTCGGAGATGGCAGTCTGGAGGAAACAGGTATGCCTTTTCCTCACTAGGGTCTTGGAAAGAATTTATAGGGGGTGTCATTGTTGGAGGCGGTCAGTGAGGGACCATTGAAGAGTCTTTTGGGCCTAACAGGGTTGCATGTGATCAGTAGGAGGTCATTGTTGACTCGCATTGTAGTTTAAGTCATCAAGGAATAAAAAGGAAATCAGTGGGTATCAGTGAATGTTCACTGGGGACTTGGAGTGGTTTAGGTCTTAGGGATCAGAGGTGAGCGTTGGGGATTTAGGCTGTGTAGGCCAATGACCGAAAGAAAGTTAATAGGGTCAAATGTGGACTTTTCAGAAATCAGTTTCTTGGGGGCTAGGGTGTTATTTAAGTCGCTGAGATGGGGAAGAGAATCGGTGGGAGCCAATGGGTACTCAGTGTTTATATCATTGAAGAGACAGTGGGGAGTTGTTGGAGGGAGTGTTTTAAGGAATTGGATATTAATGGTGATCATTGGTGGGGAGGCAGTGGACATCAGTGAGATTATTTGGGGCATTACAAGACCAGTAGGAAGGTCTCTAAAGACCCAAGTGGATGTGTAAAGGTATTCTGTGGAAATTAATGGGAATCACTGGGGCATTACTCATTGAGCACTTTGGAATTAGTGGATGTTAATGGGATCATTGAGAAGGATCAGTGAACATCTCTGAGACTAAGTGGTAGTAGTGGTGGGGGGTGGTCTTTGAGAACTTGGGAATTATTGGCAAGTAATGGCAGATACTGGGAGGACGTAATTGGTAATTGCGGCATGTGGGATCAGAGAATGAGGGAATGTGCGGTCATTGGAATTTTATGGGAAAATGGTTGAGACGTAGTTGCTAGTGGATAATAATGATTGTCTTTCGGAGATCAATGGACATTGACTGGAATAGATGGAAGGGGTGTCAGAGGAGTTATTGGGGGCAGTAGGGGGAATTGAAGTCATGGGTTTCCTTGGTGATTGTTAGTGATGATCATGGGAAGGACAGTAGAGGGCATTATTAAAGTTCTGTGTGTTAGTGTATATCATGGTGGTTATTGTAGGTAGGAGAGTGGATACCACTCTGTATAAAGAGGGGTCAGGAGAGTCCGTGGAGGTCAGTGAAGTCCTAGGTATTAGTGGGGATTAATAGTGATCTTTGGAGAAAAGGGAGAATGGAATAAAGGAGGGTCAGGGGAATCTGCAGAGGTCGATGGAAGTCTTGAATGTTTTGGAGGTTGATAGTGTTCATGGTGGGGATGGAATGGACATGAAGTGGAGTAGATTGTGGGTCAAGGCAGTCATTTCATTGAAGACCCAGGTATCAGTGATGTTAATGGAGGGGTCATTAGAATGTTGTTGAACAGCAGTGGAAGTAAATTGGGGGGAGGTTAAGGGAGTGAAAGACCTGGGTGTTCGCAGATATTCATGGCAACCATTAGGAGAATTAGCGGTCACCATCAGTAATGTAAATGGTGCTCAAAAGAGTTAATGGGGTCATTATGGATCAGTGGACATCAGTGAGAATAACTAAGGGGTTCGGGTAGTGGGGGGCAGGGAGCAGTCAAAGACCCAAATATTAATAGATATAATCGTGGTCTTTTGAGGGGTGAGTAAATATCAAGAGAATAATGAGAGGTCAGAGGTTATTATTGGGCGAACCACCGAAGATGAAGGTTACTCAGAGGCGATGGGTGCGTTAAAGACTTGAGAATGGCAGTTATTGAAAGGGGAACAATTGGTCTCTAGGGACATAGAGGGTTCTATTATGACAATGAGAAATTAGATTATCGGGGCTTTAAGGGGGTCGTATGGATGTAATATTAGGGATCAAGGAGATACCTGGAGGTCTGTGTCAGCATCAGGGTCATTGGGGAACTGGTAGGCATTTGATTTGGTCAGTCCTTGGGCACTTGGGGTTAGTGGGAGTCCACAGGTAGATGACCCACCAGGGGTTCTCTTTCAGGATCCGAGACCAAGGACAAGCCACCCAGCCCGCTGTCACCACTGCCCCAGTCAGAGTCCCCTTCATGTAACTGTGGGCTCTGGGATCCTTCAGCCTCTGAAAATAGCCCCACGGGTGACACTGAGAGCTGCTCTGGGGGCCAGGGCGGAGACCCCAGTGACGAGGACTGGCGCGGCAAGCGGAAGCACGTGTTTGTGCTGAGCGAGGCCGGCAAGCCCATCTACTCGAGGTATGGCAGTGTGGAGGCACTGTCGACCACCATGGGTGTGATGACGGCCCTCGCGTCCTTCGTGCAGAGTGCGGGGGACGCCATCCGCGCCATCTATGCTGGTGAGCAAAGGGGCGGGAGGCAGGACTGGGTAGTGACTGGGAACACAGATATGGCTGGCTGGCTGGCGGTGGGTCTGTCTGACTTCCAGGGGCACACTCCAGCCAGCCAGGTGTGGGTCAGTGTATGTGGGTGGCTGTCCAGGGTGATGGGCGTTGTGTCCATCTGTCAGTTTGGCATGCTGGGTTCTGCGTGATTAACTGTCTGGGGTGTAAGTGACTGGCTGGATGCGTCCTTGTTTATCTGACAGTGTGATTTTGTGGGCTGCGTAGATGAGTTGGGTGTGTTTCTGGGCATGTCAGTCCTTGGTCATCTTTCTCCACTTCATGCCGTGTGTCTGCCCCGAGTCTCTGACCGTCCTCTCATGTCTCTAAAATATTCATACTCCCCCAGCTTGTCCTTACCCTAGTCTGAGTGTCTGCAGTGGCCGCACAAGCTCTGGCCAGAGGTGTGTGTGTTCAGGAAAAGGGTGGAAGAACCTCACCTGGCCCCCTCCAGTCACCACTGACCCCTGCCCACGCATTCCCTCCCCTAGAGGACCACAAGCTGGTGTTCCTACAGCAGGGCCCACTTCTGCTGGTGGCTGTGTCAAGGACTCCTCAGTCAGCAGCCCAGCTTCGGAGGGAGCTGCTAGCTGTGCACGCACAGATCGTGAGCACACTGACCCGAGCAAGCGTGGCCCGCATCTTCGCCCGTAAGCAGAACTACGACCTCCGCCGCCTGCTGGCTGGCTCAGAGAGCACACTAGACCGGCTTCTGGACGGTGTGGAGCGAGACCCAGGCTCCCTGCTCCTGGGCGCCGTGCGCTGTGTGCCCCTTGCTCGCCCGCTGCGGGAAGCACTGGGTGCACTGCTCCGACGTTGCACAGCACCTGGCCTGGCACTGTCCGTGCTGGCGGTGGGTGGTCAACTGGTGACAGCGGCCCAGGAGCGGAGTGTGCTGGCTGAGTGCCGGCTGGACCCAGCTGACCTGCAGTTGCTGCTCAACTGGGTCAGTGCCCCCGCCTTTGCGGCAGGGGAGGCATGGGCACCTGTGTGCCTGCCCCGCTTCAACCCTGATGGCTTCTTCTACGCCTACGTGGCCCGCCTGGACGCCATGCCTGTCTGTCTGCTGCTGCTTGGCACCGACCCTGAGGCCTTCCATGACATGGCCACCTGCCGGCGCCTGGTGGAAGATGGGATGCACAACCTTGGTGCCATGCGTACGCTTGGGGAGGCTGCCAGCTTCTCTAATGCCCCATCAGCCAATGCCCCTTCCTACAGTGTGCAGGCTGTGGGGGCACCTGGCCTCTGGCACTTCCTCTATAAGCCACTGGACATCCCTGACCATCACCGCCAGCTGCCCCAGTTTACCAGGTGGGTCCTGAGCCTGTGGACAATTGGCAGGGCAGGAAGGCTTATCTACCTGGAACGTCCAGCATCTCATAGACATGACTGCATAAGAGAGCCAGACATGTGCTAGAAAAGAAGGAAGAGAATGGGTGGGTCTCTGACTGATGAGGGAGGCTCGACCACCTTCAAGGAATCCCTTATTCTAATGGAGAACAGGGCCCTAGTACTCAAGGAATCCCATAGTTTGAAGGGGAAGCTGGGCCTCCAGCCATGGAGTTCCTCAAGTCTGATGGGGAAGGCCTAGCTCCCTAACTTATTAATTGAACTCCCTTGACTGAAGGGAGATGGGCCCGCCAAGAAAACCCTAGACTGACCGTGTCCCCTGCCTCTGCCGATCGCTGCAGCCCTGAGCTAGAGGCCCCATACAGCAGAGAGGAGGAACGGCAGCGCCTGTCGGACCTGTACCACCGCCTGCATGCACGCCTGCATAGCACCTCCCGGCCCCTACGCCTCATTTACCACGTGGCTGAGAAGGAGACGCTGCTGGCCTGGGTGAGTTGGGTCGGGCCCTGAAGGGGTTAATTCTCTGCTTCAATACTTCTCCCCTCCGTTGTATTCCCTCAGGCATAACACACTCCACCAAGCACACTATGACTTTGCCTGGGCTGTGTATACTGTTGCCTTTAACACTGTCCCTTCCGTTACACACCTCTCTTTGAAACCCATTAGGTCAGTCACAGCATCTACAAACCTCATGCTCCATCACTGTTTGCTGTTCGCCCATTAGTAATCAGTACAGTGTCTTTGACTTTCGGGAGGCCCCATAAACAACCATCCCTGTGACTGCTGATTTCCCATTTTCCCATTAGGCCTGCCCTTGTGTCTGCAGGCACCAGTTCAGCTTTGACTCCGTGAGTCCCTCCCAAGCACTCTGAGCACCATGCTCCCATGCTCTGCCTTCTACCTGGGATATCGTTCCTGGGGTCTTTTCAGGGCTCCTGTCCTCACTTCCTATGGGACTTTTAAAAGTCAGCTATTCTGGGAGTTTGGTCAAGGTGACCCCATTGGAAATGGACCTTCCCTCAGGCTCTGCCATTTAGTGCATATTTATGAAATAATTTATTTGCCTATTGTGTAGCAGGCATTGTTTTAGGCCAAGGAGTTTATTTTCTTTTTAATTTTTTAAACTTTAATTTTCATGCAATTTTAGACTAACAAAGAAGTTACAAAATAGTACAAAGAATTACTATAAATAATCCCATTACCTAGTTTCTCCAGACATTAATACAACCATAGTAACTTATCAAAATCAGGGAATTAACATCAATGTAATAACATCTAACCCACAGACTTCATTCAGATTTCACCAGTTGTCCCACTAATAATGTTTTTTTTACTGGCCCAGAATCCAGTCCAGATTCACATATTGGGTTTCTTTATTGTGTCTTCCTAGTCTCATTTATTCTGGAACAATTTCTCAGTCCTTTTTGTCTTTCATGACCTGACCAGCCAGTTAGTTTTTAGAATGTCCCTCAACGTGTGTTTTTCTGGTATTTTATCGTGACTAAGTTGAGGCCATGCGTGTTTGGAAGGAACCTCGCAGAAGCGGTGCTGCGCCCTTCTCTGCACCTCCTTGGGAGGCCCGCCTGTCAGTTTGGCCCATTGCTGATGACATTAACTTTGATCCCTTCGTTACGGTGGTGTCTGCCAGATTTGTCCACTTAGAAATTTAGTGTTTTTACCCTTTGTACAATAATTACTACATAGCTTGAGGTGATCATGTCAGTATTCTGCTTTTTATTATACTTTCATCCCCTAAATTTAATGTCCATTAATGATTCTTGCCTGCCACAGTTAATACTCTGTTTACTAGATGGTGATTTTTCTAACCCTATCATTCCGTCTACAGTTACTGTTTGAGATTCTATTGTCTTGGAGAACATTTCCTCTTCCTGTATATGTTCGTTGAATTTTTAATTTTACACATATATCAGTCTGGTCTCGTGGATTTTTCTTTAATTCAGTGGGCTAAAAGCCTCTTCTATCTTTTTTTTTTTTGGCTCAAATTGTCTCTGATTTAGCCAGTGGGAGCTTTGATTTGGACAGGCTGGCCCCTGTGTCATTTTGATATGTCCCCATCACTGCTGAAGCACTTCTTACTTTGTGGCACAAGATGTTCCAAGCTCATCTTGTACTTTATCTGTGTCAGTCCATTTGTCCAAGCAGCCTGATTACCCTTTAGCAAAGAGTGGTATTTCAACCACAAGCTGTGGTAGGCTGAAAATTGTAAATCAGGTGGTCAGAGGACACCTCCCCAAGGAGATTGCACCTAAGTGGGCTGGGGAGGTAGCGGGCCATGTCGGTTTCTGAAGGAAGAGTACAGCTGGCAGAGGGAGGGACTGTGCAAATGCTGTGAGGTAAGACTGAGCCTGGTTTATGAGGAATAGCAAGCAGAGGCTAGAGTGGCTGGAGTAGGAGTCGGGGTGAGAAGTCGTGAGAGGTGGTGTGGAAAAATAATGGTGCTCTGGTCACATTAAGTCTCCCAGGTTGATGTGAGGATAAATTGAATTCTCTTATTACACTCAGGGTATAGATGATGGAAACATGGGTATGTGGCGTTTAGAACAGGGCCTTGTATACAACAATAGCTGTTACACCCATTCTACAGATGAGCGAACTGAGGTTCACACACACAGGCAGAATCACCCAATTCAATCCACTAGATCTAAATGGAGAACCCCTGGCCCACCCATGACTTAATAATACCAACTTATCTGCATTAGCCCAGTGACTGGCAGCACCAGGTGGGAGCTGCTGCTAGGTGTGTCTTCCAAACAGAAGACAGGCATGGGCCTAGGGTCGGATGGGCAGGATGGGGCATGGCCAGCTCAAGCCCAACTGACTGTCTCCTCTCAAATCCACAGGTGACCTCCAAATTTGAGCTCTATACCTGCCTCAGCCCCCTGGTGACCAAGGCAGGTGCCATCTTGGTAGTGACCAAACTCCTGCGCTGGGTGAAGAAGGAGGAGGATCGGCTGTTCATTCGTTACCCACCCAAGTACTCCACACCCCCCGCAGCCTCATCTACCTCCACAGACCAAGCTTCCCATAATGGCTTGTTCAGTGGACCTTGAGAGACAGAGCTCCCAGACTGGGCAGTGCTGGGAACGGCCACATTTGGCTTTTACCTTCTATCTCTACCCTGAAAATGGGCCAGATGGGAGGGATGAAGCGGTTCATAGTGGTGTCTGTGGTTGGTCTCTCCCTGCGCAGTGGGGCAGGAGCTGAGGGCCTGCACATGAATGAGAGGTGGCTGGGGGCATGGCTGCTGCACACAGGAGAGCAGGCTGCTTCCCCAGCCCCCTCAGGTACATCTACCTATGGAGAAGTCCTTCGGCCTCTTCGCTTCCCTCTGCCTCAATTCCTCCACTTGGATGATATTCCAGCCTCTGCCAGGGGCTTTCTCCTTCAGTCCTGGGCACCACACCCTCTGCATCTGGAATTAACCTTGGCAATGGGCTCTTAGCCCTGAGGGTCCTGGGCTGGCCAATGTCTTTTGGAGTGGCCCACGGGGAAATCTGAGATTGCAAATGCAGGGCCAGCCTGTGCCTGGAACTGGCCTAAGGATACTTTAAAGAAAACAGCTACAGAAAAAGGCCTAAACCACTCCCCACAAAGACATTCCTTTGCTCTTTATATACTTCATCTTTACCCTGTCAAAAATGACCCCCATCAATGTTGGCTGCTGCTAATGTTAATGAGAAGGGTGGCCTCCACAGGCCCCCTGTCTGGTAACCCAGGACAAAGCCACTGACTTCACAGGGAGGATGAGATCCAGTTTTTACACAGGAGGTGCACTTAGCTTCTGAGGCTTGTTCTGCGCCTTCGTGAAATGGAGAAAACTAATCTCTCCGCAGGCTGTTAACAGGGTTTGTGTTCAACGAAAAGGGACTTGAACTCTTTTGTACCACCGCGTAACACGTGCACATTTCTCTCAGACTTTCGCACAACCTGCACTACAGGAGCAACCTGGACAAGGAGAAACCTCCCTCACGTTTGTGTCTGTTCTCACAACACTCATTCCCCAGCCCATTAAGACCCTAGTCCCTAGTTCTGCCCTTGTTTCCTCTAAACTGGAGTTAAAGGTGCATGCTGCTCACTGGATCAGAGACTCACTGAAACCCCATTGCTCATACCTTGGTCAACTGATAAGCCTATGTGCACTGCACGCATGCGCGCTGCAGTCTCCCTCGCTTTTTTTTTTTTTTTACCAATTGTCCAAGGCGCATGCGTCAAATTCCTTCATTGGAAAATGGCGGGGAAGTTGGAGGTTTTGGGAGTGGAGCCCCTAGAGGTCTCGGAGGGGACCGAGGAGGGTGAAGACGATGAGGGTAAGCTGGCCCTTTCTGCCCAGGGCAGAGGGGAGAAGCGGCTGTCCCTTTACAATGATGAAATATTGATAGCGGTACTAAAAAGTATGATTTTAAGCCTTTTATAAAATAGGGTTCTATAATGTGGAGATAACATACATAATTTCATCTGAATTAACTCTTGTCAGCTTTATTGGACATAGTACTTAGTATTTTAAAGTAAACTACTTCAGTGTGCATCTCCAAGCAACGAATGGATATATAGACATTCTCGCAGAAACCGCTCCGCCGCGGCCACACCTAAGAAAATGAACGGTAACTCCCCAATATCACTGAACCCCCAGCACATATCACACTTCGTGTGGGCTCCTAAATTCAATTGAGAACAGACACTCCCATTCTCCAGGGCGTTTTATAATGATACCCGCTTCCTAGTGAGGGGGAAATTGCCTACAGACAAGTGGGAATTGCAGTTTAGACAGAAGAAAGCCCTCCGGAGACAGTGATCCGCTACTATGCCACTAGCATTACTTTAATTGTAGGAATTTTTAAATACCGACATACAAAGAATAGCGTGATAAATGCCCACGCACTCATCACAGTTTCAGCAGTTGTCAACTTTTTGCCCTCCTTTCCTCTATAACACCCTTTCCTGCACAGCCTTTAAACCACTATATGGATAAACATACGGGATTGCCTTTTTCCAGGCCTATCTATGCAGACTTCAACAATAGTGGTGGTAATGTATTGTCCTAGGGTGTGAGCTCAGTGGAAACCATGTATTGCTCTTTCCCCAACACCCAAACAATGGCTGCTTGTCATGTAAGTGCTCAGTAATTTTCTTAGTTTATTGTATGAATAATAACACCATTAGCTCTCTTAGGTTGGGGCCACACATTGAATGCCAGCTTACAACAGAGGACAGACATAAAATTATTAAGTGCTTAATAAATGAGGTCTATTTATGAGAGCACTTAAGCTGCCACTGTACTAAAAAACTTTTAGTATCAATTTTTCAAATTTGTCAAAATTGAAGTTACTAATTTTATCAGCAACACAATTTAAAAGCATATGAAGTTGCCATTTCTAGCCATTAAAATTTGCTTTGTAAAGGGAGGGATAATGTCGCATTGATTACTCTGGGGGAAAGGCCATCTCATCTCACTTTACTGACCAGTAAAGGCTTTGCTAGCAGCAGTTGGGCAGAACATTTTTAGCATCTAAAACGCTTTCCATATCTTCAGTCACCATTCTCAGTAATGAGGAGGATACATGGATGTGTGGACCAGGAAGAGCCATTAGAGTGTTGGTGGAAGCAAAAAAAAAAAAAAAGGAGCAATTATGGGAATGGCTAAATTTAGGTATTTTCATGCATATTGTGGGATACCTGTATGGTGGGCTTTACCTTTTTAAGTAGCAGGAAAAAATAATTAAATTCCACTTTAATTTAAAATAATTAATTTTAAAAGGACAAGATTAGTATTTATTGACACAATGAACTCCAACAAGATACTTTTATGAGGACAAAAAAGCAAGTTTAGATTTTAAAAAATAAAGTAGCGGCAGTGTCAACTATAGCCCTGGGCTGGTTGCGCAGAAAACTCTGGAGGTGGAAGGCCTAACTAATGACTCTTAACAAGGAGCTTGGATCTTGGGGGTTGTGCAAAAGTAGAGGCATTTTTGTGGGGTTTTTTTGTTTTATTTTTCTTTTAGGAAAATGTAATACTATATCATTTTAAATATGAGAAGGGGGAAATTTGGTATCTGAGGATCCTATATTAATATTGATTGATACTGATACTAACAGCTCAGTTTTGATGGTTATACTGTGGTTACCTGGTAGGTTCCCTTGTACAGAGGAAGCTCACACTGGAATGTTAAGGAGTACAGGGCCAAGACCCCTGCGATCCGTGGTACAGAAACTCTCAAATGGGAAACCTGATACAAGGGCAAATAGAACTGTGGTCTATTTCTACAACTTTTATGTACATCTGAAATTATTTCAAAATAAAATGTTTAAAAGGGGCTCATGTACTCTAGGTTGTTTTTAACATGGATTTTTTTTTAATTATCAAGGTGTTAGTTGGATTATTTAAAAGATTTACTGATCAGCCATGATCTTACCCCATGACTACGGCTACAAATGCAGGGGAGAGGAAGAACAGAGATGGGGCCTTCCCAGAAATGGTTGTACAATCCAGCTATAAAAGACACGGGGCAGTCAAGGAAATCACACGTGTACTGGGTACTGGACGATACTAATCATTCACTAGTGATGATTGTTAATATTGGTGTGATTTTAGGACTGGAGTCATCTAAGAAAATGACTTCAAGTAGTGAGACTTAAGTGTCTGGGGAAGCCCGGGGCATGCTGAAAATACATGTTTCTCTCTTTCTCTCTGTCTCTGTTTCTGTCTCTCTCCATTCCTCTGTCTCTCTAAAAGCAATAAATAAAAAACTTAACAGGAAAAATATAGCTGAAGCAAATACTTATGAATACTAATGACTTTCACATCTTGGCGATGAGTAAATCAGAGTTCATCATGATATTCCTACTTTCATGTGTAATTGGAAGTTTTCATAATGAAATATTTCAAAAGAAAACAATAACAAATATCTAATTATTAAAGTAGCTTTAATTTTTTGTTTAATTTCCAAATAGTAAGAGTATTTAAAAATGTTAAAAGTCTCAAGAGGACACATACCGGCCTATTAATATCAGAGAAAGGACTGAGATTTGGGGCCAAGGAGAGAGAGGGAGGTTTCGTTTTTAACTTCGTGTGTTTGTGTAGTGTTTGAATGTTTTTAGAACGTTACTTGGATAAGAAAATAAAAACTACATGAAATACATTTTACTAAAAGATCTGCGTGTCTTCACCAAACTGTTGGCATGGTTACTTCTGGAAAGGGGAGTGACTTGGGGAAGGGGCTTTTGGTGAGGAGAGACTTTTACTTTTTATTCTAAGTTCTTCTACATTTGTTAAATAAGTAATTTAAAATTGTGAGTGCAAAGTTAGATTAATGCATACTTATTTGTAAAAGATTTCAAGTGAGGCAAAACATGTAAAAAAATGAACATACCACCAAATATTTCAAAAGAAATTAATAAACTCAGGCTAAGAACCCCTGGTTTACAACATGATTTTTAATGGCTGCAGAGAGTTTCATCCTACAACGTGCTATAATCAGCTAAGGCATCTTTAGATTGCTTCTACCTTTTAAGATCACAAACAATGAAACAGTGATATTCTTGCCTATCACCCTTAATTATTTCCTTAAGATAGATTACTAGAAGTAGAATTTCTGATCCATAGGAGTTGAGTAAGTTTTGGATATTTATTACCAGAAAGTCTGAAATGAACTACTGTTTTTGTGTATCAGATTGGCAAAAATGGAACAGGTTGAAAGCATACTCAGCTGGTAAGAGTATGGGGAAGGAGGTTTTTTGGGGGTCCTGCCAAAAACAGGGAGGGAAATTCCATAATACCAGTCTAATTTAAAAATATACATGCATTTGGATACAGCTGGTAGCCTTCTAGGCATTTATCCTGTCATACACTCCCATGTGGGCACAAAGAATAATGTACCAGGGTAAGTGTACCAGTTGAATTGTGCCCCGTCCAAAATTTCATGAACATCGGAACCTCAAAATGTGACATTATTTGGAAATAGGGTCTTTGTAGCTATTGCTAGTTAAGGTGAGGTTATACTGGATGGGGCTGGGCCCTGGTCCAATGACTGGAATCCTTACAAGAAGAGGGAAATTTGGACACAGAAAGAATGAAAAGTGAAAACACAGACAGACACAAAAGAAAGCCTCAGTTTGTGGCACCTTGTTTTGGCAGCCCAAGAAAACTACTAAAGATGGTCACTGTAGCATTGTAACAGCGAAAGAAGGGAAACAACCTAAATACCCACTAGTAGGGACTGCACTGAAATTACGTACATTCACTCGGTGGGCCAGTATGCAGTCGCTAAAAAGACCGAGAAGATCACCAGTTTACACTGTCAGATGAGAAATGCGAGCTGTGGAACACCATTTATGATAGGATAAACCGTTTGTACAGAAAGAGTGGAAATAGGCTTGCGTAGGAATTGAATTATCTCCAAGTATGCACAAATAGCGTGTAACTCTAGTGACCTCTGAGGAGTTGGGGTCTGAGGGGAAGGGACTTCCACTGTGTCCTACTTCTTGGTTGTCGTGTGGTTTGTGAGCTGCCTTTCACGTTCTCTGCCCAGTTTTCCTTGGAGGTGGTGGGTCACTGGGATTTGACCTTTTATCATTGGTTTCAAGAGTTTAAGATGTCAATATTTTTTTCTGATTTTTTGGTTATAATTCTGAAACGAACAGGTGCATGTTAAAAATATATAGATGTATATTTGGTGACAAGTGTGTCTGAATCAAGATGCAAATTAGGTCTGTTCATTACAATTGATGGATACATGTCCCAAGTCTCTTTTAATCATAGTTTTCCCTCTCCCTTTTTCTTCTTTGCAATTTATTTGTTGAAGAAACAAGATTGTGTTGTGGAGTTTGCTAGGGTCTTATAATCCCCATGATATAGTGTAACATGTTTCTCTGCCCCTTGTATTTTCTTTGAATTGGTATTTAAATACAGAAACCTTGATTTCTTTTTTTGACTTTTGGCGGGGGGTGGGGGAGGGTTGTTGGCAAGAATCCTTCATAGGTGGTATTATGTTCTTCCATCAAGAAGCTCATATTACCCAGTTGTCTTTTTTTATTGTTAGATGTCATTAGTAACTATTCTCTAGACTCATAAATTCTTTTAGAATCTGCAAATTGTGGCCTATAATGATTTTTAAGAAATTCATATGAAATCTTTCTGCTCTATTGCATTGGTGAGAACCTCATACTGATTTTGAATACTAGCAGCAAAATGCTTCCCCTTCTCTCATTCTTGACTTTCATTAAGGGATCTGAGCTCTCGGGGAGAAGCTGACCATGGGCCCTGATTCATCCAGCAACACCATAAACCTCAGGGACAAGGGACAGGGTCCTGCATGGCCCCTGCTCTTGCAGGAAGCCTAGCCCTCAGCCCATCTTTGGTACCAGCCTAGGGGTGTCTGCAGAACCCATGGGACTTATCGCTCCCTTCCCATGTAAGCCTCAGTTCCTCTCCCTGGGTCCTGCAACTCCGACTCTCATCTCCACAGGGCAGACCAAGTCTTCGAAGACTGAAGACTTGCTGGCAATGGTGAAGAAGCTGCAGAAAGGTCATGTGTCTCCTTGCATCTGAGGCTCCCCTGGGGTTTGGAGTCAGGCAGAACCCTCAACTCACAACCTTGGGACATTATCCCATGCATGGCACTTTCTCCTTCACATACAAGTTATTCTTTGAACCAAGCACACGGCTTCAAAATTCAAGTAATATAAGAGGATGGAAAACCCTAGGATCTTACACACACACACACACACACACACATCCATTTCCCTGACCCACGGACCAGCAACGATTATTTTTAAAATTTGGGGTATTTTTCCAGAGATTTAAAAATATGCATTCATGGGTTTGTAGTCTTTGACCGCCCTCTTAGTATACAAATGGCAATACAAATACGTTGGCTTTGTGCCTTGCTTTGCTTGTTGAGGGGCGGCTGGTAGCCAGCCTATCTGAGGGCTGGGCAGAGTGCTGGCTGGGTTTGAGATTGGACACACCTGCTCCCCAGCCCATTCTCAGGTTAAATTCTACAGTCCATTGGTCTATTCCTCATGAAATGGAACCTCCCCGCCTCACTTCCGTGGTTCCCTGCAGAAGTGCACTGGGGCTCCCTCCTAGGCTAAAATTAGACTAATTGCAGACCCACCACCAGTAAAACAAAGACCCCTGGAGATTTGTCCATCATAATTAGCAACTTAGAAGCACCCACTGTCCTAGAACTCACAGGAGCCGGAGTTGATGACCTTGGAAAATCCAGGGCTTGAACCTACTAAATCCAAAGTGTTTGGGGCCAGTAGTGAGAACCCAGCAAGGGTTGGGAAGCTTCTTGCCCCAACTCTGTGCTGTTGATCTTGAAGCCAAGAGGGAAGAGGAAGGCTTCTCTATACAAAGCACGGTTATTGGGGCTGTGAGAAGGTAGAGATGAGTCTACTAAAGAGACAGTGACCTTCCTGCCTCTGGAGAACTTGAAAGCTACCACCCACAAAATTAAAGCCTCATTTTCTCCGTGTCTCACATGAGACCAATACCAGAGTCCAGATGGACTGGAGGGACAACTGTCCTGCCAGGCTTCTAACAGGGTGGGGTAGGCAGGTGGTCTTTGCTGGCTCCCACCATACTCAGAATTACATCTGGAAGCCTCCACCATGTCCCAGGAGGTCCTGAGTGACCTGCACCCCCACTCCCCGCCCCCCTTGCCTCTTGCTCTTCTCCACTTGCTTACTAGACTCACACCTGCCAACCAGCCCCTTAGCCATTACTTTGGGCATTTGCCTCAGTCACTCGCACTGCAGGGACTATGCACTCGTCCCTCTGCCTGGCATGGTTCCTCCCTCTACACTCTCCACCCCCCCCCCAAACTGCAGGGCTCCCTTCCCTCTCTTCATCTGGGGCCTTTCCATACTTCAGGCGGCACCTTCTACCCTTTCACTCTTCAATCCCTTCACACGTGCCCACCTGCGTTGGGACCATACATCTTTGTGCAACGTCCATCTGTCCCACCCAGCATGCCAGCCCTGCGAGGGCCTCTCAGCGAGCCCCCCAGACAGCGGACATTCAGTCCATGTGTGATGGGTAGCAGCAGAGACACAGTGCCAACACCCACCCCCTCCTTCTGAACTGGAATGGACAGGCAGGCATCTGTCTTCTCTGGTTCAATGTTTCCTTCTGCAGAGGGAAGCCTGGAGCCACAGATAGAAGACCTGATTAATCGAATTAATGAGTTTCAGCAAGGTAAACTGGGACCTAGGCTGGCCAGCTGGCCATGAAGGCCCTGGACTTTGAATGCCTCCACTTCCTCACCTATAAAACCCAGCCCCGCCCCCAGGTTGTTTGCAGACGAGTGTGCGGTGTCACAGTCAGAGGACAGCATGGCTAGAGGCTGCATTCACATAGTGTCTTCTTCCGCTTTTTGGCCCAGCAAAGAAGAAATCCGGTGAGGAATTGGGAGAAGCCCAAGCTCTCTGGGAGACCCTGCACAGGGAATTGGACTCTTGTAAGTGAGACCAAAAGAGGGACCCAGAGATCCCATGGCTGCTGCTGGTGTCCTGTGCACCTCTCAGAGTCTTGGCGCGGGCTGCTCCCTCCACCTGCAATGCTCTTCTTCTCTGCAGTCTGGACTGCCTCTTGCTATCTCAAGTCGTCTTTCAGCTCTTAGCTCAAGCTTTATCCAACAAGTCTACCTTGATGGTCCCGTGTGAAAATAGAATATCACCCCTCTGTCACTCTCACTCTCCTGCTCCACTTGTTTCTTCATAGCGTTATTTTCATCTGACTTGGTGCATTTATTTATCTCTAGTCATCTCTTTCCTCAGTATAAGTCTTGTGCATTCTGCAGTCTTTACTCCTTCGGCAATTACAGGGCCTGTGGGCACTGAGGGGGAGGAGCTGGATCAGGTTGGTCCCCAGTGGGCGATGGGTGCAGGGTGGCAAGGACATACCTCCCCTCTCCTGGGGCTGTTCCAGACCTTCCGTGTGACCATGGGCATGCCCTTTGCATGAAGTTGCAGTGGGGCAGAGGACATAGCTCCTTTCTTGGAGGCTCAAAGTATCACTGTATTTCCAGTGAATGGAGAGAAAGTGCACCAAGAGGAGGTCTTGAGAAAAAAGCAAGGTATTTTTTTCTCTGCTGTCTTCATTATACCCCATTACCCCACAAAGCCCACAATCCCCAGAACAGCCAGAAGAATCCCACTGAAACCTGAGCCAGAGTGCTTCCCTCTCTGCTCAGATTTCTTCCTTGGCTGCCACCTGACTTGAAGTAAAAGCTAAAGTCCCCTTAGTGCCCTTCAATGCCCATCACCTCCACCCAAGCCTGACTCCCCAAGAGCTCTCACGTGGCCTTGGTTCCTCTCCACAGAAGCACTGAGGACCCTCCAGCTGCATGGCCAGATGAAGTCAAGTGAGGCTCAGAGGTAAGAGGTCCTCCCCAGCTCTTCCCAGCCTCAGTCCCCAGCTTGGAGGAGGGCAAGCAAGAGCTAGGGAAAATACGTCTTGGGCACACTCTCCTCATTTCCCCTTTTAGTAATACAGATTAGCTAGACGAAAGACTTCTGTGCTCATCTCTGATACTAGATAGTGGTGTTAAGATGTCCTCATTCATTTAACTATTCCTTCCTAGTTTCTTTATAAATTTCATCCACTGGTGTTATTCTAAGTCTTCCCCTATTGGTTATTCAGCTCTTCAGCCACTGATTCATTTGTTTATCTGTCTGCTCATTCAGGCTTCCCTACCACCCATTTACTGACCCATCCATCTACCCCCTCACCCACCAACCCATCCATTTATCCCTTAACCCATCAATACATCTGTCCTACTCTCCACCCTTTCATCTAGTCAGCCTGCCAGGCCTCTCTCCAGCCCTCCACACATCCATCAACTTAATCATTCCTTTATCTTTTCTCCATCTTTCCAGTCATCGTTCATCTAGTCGTTCATTTCTTCACCCAGCCATCCACCCAAACACCTGTCCATCCTTCCATCAGTCCTTTATTTCCCCACCCAGCCACCTCCCACGACTCATCATTCTCCAACCAGTCACTATCTCTTCAGCCAGCCGTTCGTCCATCCAATCAACTGTCCATCCAGCCCCCCACCCGCCCACCTCTCCATCCTTTGAACCTTTGCTTAACATGTTTTTGTGACCACAGGTGTCACACCGTGGTTCACCGTGATTTTAGTTGTGCAGGAAAACCTGATGATGGATAGTTAAAGTATGCGTATGCTTAACTACACCACACACGCAGTCTGATACATGGTTTATGTTTATTTACCAACATGACCCTCACAATGACGATTAAGTGTGTTGACGGGTGACGCCATCCTCCTGTCATTACCACCGTTTTACATATGAGTAAAGTGAGACCCAGGGAGGTTAAGTAACTTGTCCAGAATCACGGTAGAATAGCAGATCCAGGCTTTAAGCCAGGACTTTAGAATCTACGAAACTAAACTGCTCTCCTTATAAAGTTTTGTTCCAATCAAAGCCACTCCTCTATGGCTTTAATGCCTGCTCACTGCTCAGGTTCACCCACTGCTCAGGCCTGACTTCTCGGTTCGATGGACAGGGTGATGGTCTTGGCAGAGGCCCATTAAGTTTCACTTTCGATCAATAGAAGAAAGGCAAATGATGAAGGTTATAAACAGACCTCCCCCCCGCCCCGCCACGGGGCCTCTACTCCTGCTGGAGGGAGTGGGGGGTTACTCAGAGAATATTATTGAGGTTGTCTTTCTCTTCCCTGGAAGCACATGTTGTAGGAGTGCATGGACTAAACTTCCATCTGTAACTCTCGGATTGAAGAGAGTTGTAAACAGAGGAAGCTGGGGTAGCCACTGGGTCACTCCAGGTGCTAGTGCTTGGTGGGGAGTGGAAGTGGGGCTTACATCAGGGAGAGTTTGTTGGAAGAGGAGCTACTGGAACCAATACTTGGAGGATAAAGCCCAGAAAGGGGCTCCCAGGAGAGGGAGAAGTAGGCAGAAATCCAAAGGCTTGTGTACAGGGAACCCCCAACTGGACTGGGCTATGTGTTGGTCCTAGCAGGTGTTTTGTCATTCCTGGGTGTTGACCCCTAGGTTGCACGTGGAAGAACAGCTGGAGGATTTGATGGGCCAGCACAAGGACCTCTGGGAATTCCAGGTGAGCCATCGTCATTGCCTCCAACCAAACGCCCTCCTCACCTGGTTCCAATGTCTCCACCGGCTGCTCAGGTCCACCACGTGCTCAGGCCCAAATTCCCGAAATAGTCCTTGACTCCATCATCCTTTTTGCCCATCCACCCAGTCCTTCGGCTTTTACCTTAAATCAGCCACCTCTCACCATCCGTCCCTGCCCCAGACTGGTGCAGTAACCGCTGCTGATCCTGCTTTCCTCCAGCTCACCTAGAGTATGCTTACCTTTCAGTGGCAAATGGGAACCCTGAAAAATCTGTGGTCAGGTTAATCCTTCATTCAACTAATGTCCCTGATGCATTTTTCAGCATTTCAGGCAGGAGAGACAGTAGGGAACCCTAGGGGCCAAGTGTTTGCCCGTCCCAGGATGGTTGGGAGCAGGGGGAGGCATACCCAGACTCTAAATAAGAAAATAAGTAAGATCATGTAATGGCATTTGGGGAAGGCCTCAGCAAGTGACACCTGAATGCAGAGAGGAAGGAAGGAAGGGAGGAAGCCATGCAGGTATCTGGGTGCAATGTTCGTTGCAGAAGTAAAGGCCTGTGCAAAGGCCCTGAGGCTGAACTGTGCCTGGAGCTTTTGAGGAAGAGAAAACTGGAGGGTGGGCAGGGAGGATGAGGAGAGAGGCAAGGCATGAGATTTGAGAAGTAAATGAGGACATGGGGAGCAATTGCGAAGAAATGTGTCCCCACCAGCAATTAGTCACAGATGAAACTGTACATTGAGTTAATAAATATAGTGGAATGAATAAATGACTTAATTCAAATAAGGACTTTCTAAGAGGCGTGAAGGAGAGGGCTGGGAGTACAGAACAGGCAGGCGTTCAAGCCTCCTCTCGCCTCACAGATGCTGGAGCAGCGCCTGGCCTGGGAGATCTGTGCCCTGCAGAGCAGCAAGGAGCAGCTGCTCATTGAAGGTGGGACTCCAGCTTGGGGGGCGGGGGCAAGGGAGCAGGGTCTGCTCTCCAGAGCTCCAGGTCCCACCTGTGACTCCCCACCCACCAACATCCCCATGCAGAGAACTCCCTGCGAGCCAAGCTGGAGCTGGTGGAACAGAGGCTGCACACACTGCCAGTGGTTAAGGGCGCCCTGGCAGTGAAGGAAGGGTGAGAGGGGAACAGGGGCTTTGGCGAGGGGTAAGGGGCATGGAGGAAGGGAATGGGCCTTTGCTCCCCACCGACACCACCCCTCACAGAAGGGCAGGCTCTGGGGCTGGCCAGCAGGGCCACAGCGTGTGGGGTCACTGTGTCTCTGGCTTCTTCCTGGACTCCCTCCACCCTTGGTCTCTTCTTCCTCCTCCTCTCTCCTCTGCCCCTTCTCCACAGGCTGCAAGTGGAGCTGGAGAAATTCGAGGGGGCAAGTTCCCACCCATACCCAGAACAGCTCAGAGGACTGGGCCGACAAAGGAGAGGTCGGGAGCCAGGGATGGAGGCGAAGCGGGCAAAGAGGGAGACAGAGGGGGCGGGGATGTCCCCAGAGGCCCTCTGAGAGAGGGTCAATGGGGAGCAGGCCCCCCTCCCACCCCCATGGTAACGGTGACAGGGCAAAGGTAGCGAGGGCCGGCAGCTTGACCCTCTGCGCCTGCCCACCAGGAGGAGGAAGGACCTGCAGCCACCGGCGGAGCTGGCCCTGAGGCCCCGCTAGGCCAGTAGGACCCACCCGGTCCCCAACTAACTTCAAAGCCCGCCAAGAAATAAAGGCAGTGATTTCAGACGGTCCTCCACGCTCGGCTGAGTCTGTGCTGCAGGAGTCCCTAGGGCTGGTGGAGAGGGGTGGGGTCGGTGCAGGGGGCGGGGCTCCAGGCACTCTGGGTGGGGCCTCCGCCGGACCCCGCCCCGCGGGCCCTGGCTGGCTTTCATACAGGCTGCACCCTGCCACTGTTCCTGAACGGCTCAATGAATAAGTGAAGTGTCAAGTCCACCCCATCACCACTGCGGCATCTCGGATTCCTGAACCGTCTATTTTGTCAACAAGAGCAAGAGGGAACCCAGTTTAGAAATGGGCAAAGAACCCAAATAGACATTTCTGATAAAAAGATATACCAAAGGCCAAAAGGTGCACGAGAAGATGCTCCATGTCACTAGTCATTAGGGAAATGCAAGTTAGAAACAATGCCACCTCACCTCATGCTTGTTAGAATGGTCACTGTCAAAATACAAGCGATAATGAGTGCTGGCGTGGACGTGGAGGAAAGGAACCCTGTGCAGTGTTGGTGGGACTGTAAGTCGGTACAGGCCTGTGGGAAACAGTGTGGAGGCGCCTCAGGAAATTAGAGAGCTGCCGTATGGTCCCAGGTCTGGGAACGCACCCAAGGGAAACGGAAAGATATCTCCACCCCGTGTTCATAGCACCGCTTGCAGTGGCCGGGGCAGGGAAACAGCCTTTGTGTTTATCAGTGGGTGGATGGGTGAAGAGGTCGTGGTCTATATACACAAGTGTATATGGTGAATATGTTTGTCGTGTGTGTGTGTGTGTGTGTGTGTGCAATGAAATTTAATTCAGCCATAAAAAAAAAAAAACGGAGTCCTACCATTTTGGGGGACAATGTAAATGAACCTTGAAGGCATTATACTAATTAAAATAAGTTCAACAAATATTGTATGATTTCATTTACATGTGGACTCTAAAAAACAAAACCACCAGCCCCGGCTGGTGTAGCTCAGCGGATTGAATGCGGGCTGGGAACCAGAGGGTCCCGGTTCGATTCCCAGTCAGGGCACATGCCTGGGTTGCAGGCCAGATCCCCATGAGGGCCATGTGAGAGGCAACCATACATTGCTGTTTCTCTCCCTCTCTTTCTCCCTCCCTTCCCTTCTCTCTAGAGATAAATAAATAAAATCTTAAAAAACAAAAAAAAAAACCACCAAAATGCACCCCAAAAAACCTCGTAGAAAAGAGGTCAGACTTTCGGTTACCAGAGTCGGGGGTGAGTTAGTCAAAAGGCACAAACTTCGAGTTATAAGGGAGCCCTGGGGATGTGACGCACAGCATGACAACTGTGACTAGTGCTGCTGTGTGACATATGGCAAAGTTAAGAGTAAATCCTTAGGATTCTTATCACAAAAAATTTTCCCTTTTTTCTTTTTATTGTATCTATACGAAAAGATATGTTCGCTGAGCCTACTGTGGTAATTGTTTCACAATATATGTAAATAAAACCATGAAAAGAAAATTAGTTGACATTTAGGAGGAAGTTAACCCATTGTATAAGCCTCTGGGAACCATTGAACAGAAATGGCATAATCTTACATAATAGCAGGTTGACTGAATACTGGAGAAGTTTGCTGATTTAGCATTTATTTCTTGCAGAGCAATTATGGGGAAAGCAGATTCCATCAAGATAATAAAATTAACATTGGTACAGTATTTAGATTTTAAAAATCTCTGGTGAGAAGATAGACTTGGTGGCGATGGCAGAGGAAATACGTGCTGTGCGTGCACACATTGTACACACGAGCCAGCGTACAGACACGGGCACACGCGTCCTCCAGTGGTTTGCAAGGGCCTTATTCCTTAAATATAAACAGATATATGAGAAGGCAAGAGCTGTCCTGGGGGAGAAAGATTCAACAACAAATGGTACTCCAAAGTCAAATTCACAAGAGCCTGAATTTACAAAGGACAGCGTGAAATTTTACTTCTTCCTCTTGGCCAAGCACCACAGAGATCTGGGAGAGCTGGCGTGAGCAGCAACGCTCACCCCTGGGCTGCTTTCTGCCAGTGTCCCCAGGGTCCCTTCTGCAGGGTCTGGAGGGAGGGGGCTGTCCCAGCAGGTCTTGTTCCAGTCACCTGAAGCTGTAGAGGAGGAAAAACCATTTTCCCTTCACCCTTTATGGTGAACGCCTGGCCGACACCCACCTCTCTGTGGTGACTTCGTATATGGATGTGCTTATCTAGGTTTAAAGTTCTCCACTGTGGCCACTCGAATGTGATTAACTTTGATAAGGTAAACCTGCTGGTTCAGCCCTAAAACACAGTTTTCCTCACCCGAGGCCTCACACGCTGCCCTCCAGCTTTCGACACACCCAGTTCGACCCTGACTGCCCTTGGTTTTTAAGTCAGACCCCATTCGACTGCTGCAGGTTCCCAGATGCAGTCCAGGAGAAGAAGCGCTCAGACAGGCTGACAGCTCCTGAGGCAAAGCTGCAGAGCTGGGGCTCAGCACCCCTGAGGCAGCCAGAAAACGGCGCGCTCAAGGGCCCAGCAGGTACCTTCTGGCAGCTCGCTGCTCCTGGGGAACCGTGGGGGGTCTCCTTTGGTTCCCTCTTCTGAGGCTAGAACTGTCAAAAGATGAACTGGGGCAGGTTAAAAATTTTGAGTTTATCTGAGCAAAAATCGATTATAATGGGCCAGCATTCTATCTTGCAGCTAGAAAGGCGCTCTGAGGAGCTGTGGAAGATGAGAGACTCTCATGGGCAGAAGGACGCGGGAACGGGGAAGGTTTTCTAGGCAAAAAGGCAAGCTGGTTATGGCCAAGTTCCTTCCCAAGAGGGCGGCGGTGGCCTGTCAGGCGGATCACCTAACTAGTGCTGCTCGGGGGTTCCTGGCTGACTGGCTCAAGCTCTCATTTCTGGGAGAGCTGAAAGTGTGATTCAGTTGGGTCTTGGTTTGGTGACGGGGGCCGAGCGTAAGCCCCGCTTGAGGCCTGTGGTCTTGTTCATAACAAAGGCTGGGGCCCCGTCCTTGTTAAGAAGATAGGCTGGAGGTGACAGCCGGGGCCTTGGAAATGGCAGATGCACAGTCTTCTTCATATCCCGTCTACATGCGTGTGGGTGGTGAGTGTTTCTGCCGACGCTGCGGGAAATACAGACTTTTGGTTATTGTTTTATTTCTGCACCTGAAGCAAGTTCTTGTTAATCAAGTGTTGCGGCGGACCTCGTGAAGAATACAGCTAGTTGGTTATTGCTTTATTTCTGCATCTGAAGCACGTTCTTGTAAACTATCAATCTTAAAATACTGCTTTCACTTACAAAGAAGCTCACATCAGATGCCACAATTCTTTCTGTTAAAAGAAGCATCAGCGATTTTGATATATGTATATCCATGAGCTCATTAAGTTCTTACAATAATAAATGGAATGGGTAGATGTGACAGAAACTGAGGTTCCCGGGCAGCAGGAAGACGAGAGTGACCCCATGACCCACAGCCGTGTGCAGGTAATCCACCCTGTTGACTGGGGGCAGGACCTTCATTGCGATGTGATTAGACATGCTCTAGGGCACAGCTGATTTCAACAAGGGCGATTCATGACAAGGAGTGAGGCTGCCTCTCTAAGCAGAGGGTGGCATCCAGCTGACAGCCAGCAAGGAAACTAACTTTTCAGTTTCATTGAATTCTCCATCAGGTTTGTGAAACATTTATTGTAAAGTCCTACTAGTAAATATTTTCAGGCTTTGCAGCCATATACAGCCTCTCTGTCACATATTTTCTCCCTCCCACTCCATTCCTTACTTCTATATATGAAATGTAAAAAAATAAATAAATAAATAAAACTTAGTTTAAGGACTAAACCAAAACAGGTTTGGGCTGGTTTGCCAGGTCCTGGTGCAAACCATCAATCAAACAAAATAGATTCAGGCCTGGATTGCGGTGTTTGTCAATCTCTGCAGCGTAACTAGGTCATGATTGATTTCAGGCTACCCACGTGAAGTGTCTTCACCGTCAGGAAAAGACGGCAGCAGCGCACGTGACACCAGTTTCTGTGCACACTCGGTGGGAGTAAACAACACGAGAGCCCAGGGCACAGCAACTTGTAATGGTGTGATTAGGGAGGAGTGAGTGTCTGCTGCCCTTGTTTTTAACTTAATTGTGAGTTTCTGTAGTTTAGTTTCTTACTGAAGGTCGTGCTTAACAACCAGCTCACGCAATTCCTGAGAAGTTAACCGGTGCTCACGAGCCGGCCCTCGCCACCTCCAGCGCAACGGTGCTCTTACAAGAGAGCCAGGTGCGCGTTCCTCGCCCCAGGTTTTCCTCCGCCAGGTCAGCGGGGTGGTGAACTCAGCAGAGGTGCTTATGGGCCACCTTTCCCTGCGGAGGGAAGGACTGCATCACCCAGACGGAGAACGACCAGAAAGGAGCAGCCTGAGCTCCTAGCGCCGCGGAGCGACCACTTCAGGCTCCGACTTCTTGTTCTCCTGTTACTAGGCAGAGGGGAAACCAACTTCCACCTCATTTAAGCTACTCCTATTCCGAGGGTTTGTTACAATGTCTCTGTACTCTAATTAAGATAACAGAAGTCCCTGGGTTGAGTGAGGAAACCAGTGCTTAGAGAGGTAAATCACTTTCCCAACACCGCAGGGCTGGAAGTCTCAAGCAAGGCATTATAGGCCCAGACATAAGTTACCTCTTTTAACTCCAAGTCCATTGAGATTTCAGTTACATCCTGCGGCTAATCATGTGGGTCAGTCAGTCGTTAATCAGTACAGGCCTCCAGCTCGGGGATTCCACGGAGGGGCAGTGGTCTCCTCTCTGGAAATGGTTTTCTGTGAAAGAAGTGCCGTAGTAGTCTGG